>JARFYF010000050.1:12513077-12523303 GCA_030265395.1 Rhina ancylostomus
TATTGATATTATTTTGAAGAGAAGCAGGATCTGTTCTACCTTATTCTGGATCTCAAACATCAGAAAACCTTTATTAAATCCAATAGGTTTCCCCGCATTGCCTGTCACTTAAGATTTGCTCTATCCACCTTGAGTTCACTATAGCTGTAATATGCAACATCAGTATAAGGCAACACAGCAAATTCAGTAAGGATTCAACAGCATCACCCAAACCTGTGACCTAGAAGGAAAAGGGCAGCAGGCAACTGAGAACACCCCAACTCCAAGTTGTCCTCCAAGGTGCAGAATGCACTGATTATTTTCATTTATCACAATTCCTTCATTGTTGATGGGTCAAACTTTCCACATGGCCTATAGCAGCTCGAGATGGCAGCTGACCACTGCTTTCTCAAGTACAGTCAGTGCTGGGCACTAAGATTTATCCCTTCCTCTGAAGCCCACATTTCACACATGACTAAAGAAAAATGCATTTTGTACATTATGCACTAACATTTAGAGAAATGACAAAATACATCTTCATTCAGATTGACTCCTCATAGCTGCTCCTCAGAATCTTCTATTAAGAAAAATAAATCACTTTAAAACTTCTTCCACTACCACTTTTCAATGATGAACATTGGTGTTATTCAAATTGGGAACATAAGGAGCAATTTCATCCACAAATTTAAATACAAATTTCCGAGAACCATATTAACTTTGCTGTACTATTAAAACACAATTAACAGGGGCAAGACCTCTGCAGAACTCTGTTAAAGGGATCTTTGTGCTATTTAGTTACTTTTCATGCTGCTTTTGATATTCCACATTGTACGTCCTGCAACTGTCAGTTGACGGAAAGCATATTGGTGAGCTGCAGGAAAGGAAATTCAATGAACAGTAGGTTAATAACAATTTCAGACAAATTAAGCAATCTCTTACATACCCTAATCAGTCACTAATATTGATTGCTATCTGTTTACTGCTAGACTTGCATGTAAAAGAGTGCAATGGTCATATATGACCCAATAATCTCTGATCAGTACATTTCACATTGTTCTTATTTTTGCTAAATCTATATTGTTGTCTAAATCAATGATTTATGAATATTTTTCAGAACCTAAATATAAGCTAGGGTGTGTACATATACCAATTCTATCTGTCCCTTCAGTTCAACCTCTCAAAAATGTGACCTTTGCAAAAATTTGTAATTCATAAGGCTTAGTTTATTTTAAGAATGAACTAAACTATGAAATACACATTCAATACACATACACTTTTAACAAATTTGTTAAAGTGATGCAATAGAATCACTTTACAGTGATAAGTCAGATTGAAATTATCCTCACCCTCATTATGTGCATTCTCAAATTAAATTCAATTGTTGGGACGTGAGAGAGTGAGCAGAAGATACGATGGAGAAAATGGTGGTATGGACTTTAAAGTAAACAGAAAATGCTGGAAATGCTCAACATGTCAGGTAGCATCTGTGGAAGACCCTTTGTGAGAACTGAGAAAACATTAAATCTGATTTTCTTTCCACAGATGCTGCCCGACCAACTGAGTATTTGCAGCATTACCTGTTCTTGTTTCAGATTCCAGCAGCTCTAGAATTTTGATTTTCACTGACTTTACAACAATGTATCATTCAGCAGAAAGCAAACACTTGGCCCATGTGGTTGGTGAGTTTTGTAATGTCATTGGTTGATCGATGTTATCATTAAATGACTGTTTGCAGCCCGTTTATCTATTTTATTTTACAGCTTTTAGTGGAAATAATGAATCATTCTGAGCCCTTCATCACCAGAAAAACATCCCTGGTGGGGCTCACTAAGTGCATGGTGCAAACATCGGTACATCACAACATGTTAAACCCAGAACAATCACACTATTTTTCATTTCTTTGGAAGAATAATTGTAAATGACAACACTCACTGCAAAGTACCAGAAAACTGGTCTGGCAGCTAACAGTTTTAACTTGGATCATGGTAGATAACATTTCCAGGAAAAGAAACAAAACAGATTTCACAATACCATCAAAGCAATGCCACTGATGCAAGATTTTTTTTTTCTTTTTATATATTCTTGATCTTGTTTGCGGTGATGAATGCACTAATCATTTCTCCTCTGTTCCTAAGAATATGACTCTTTGCCTTGATATTAATAATTTACTCAGTGAAACTGAGAAGACTTGTAGAGAAGCAGAGCATAAAAATGAATAATTGGATAATGGTATTTTCAGGAAGAAAAGCTTTTTCTTCCCAATTCTGGTTGAGGTTGGATGACCTGATGGTCACTGGCACTGTGAAAGGAGTTTGCAATGAACTCGTCATACTTTATTCAGGAATACTTGTCCACTCTGACTACCTGGCTGTCTGAGATGGTAAGGATCACTCCTCCATCCATACATTGTGACACCAGAAACCTCTGCACATTGAAGAAAATAAGCACTTCCCCATTCACCAGACCCCACCAAGGTCCCTCACCCCTGCTCCCCATAAACCCTTCTCGATCAACACACTCAAGTCTCCAGCAAGGCAAGTTCAACGCTGACGAAGGTTGGACGGTGAAAGAAGTCACAAGTCAGTAAATTGTGAAAAAACAGATCTCTGGCTCTGATTACCTGTATTGGTGATAGTCTTCTCAAAGTGGGATCTGCACAAGTCAGAGCAGGCGTGCACAATTGATATACAAGCTTGTACAGTGCTTAACTATGATGCTCAGGAGCACAAAACGACAAGACCATGAGATATAGGAGCAGAATTAGGCTGTTCAGCCTTTCGAGTCTGCTCTGCCATTTAATCATGGCTGATTTTTTTCAACCCATTCTCTTGCCTTCTCCTCGTAACCCTTAACCCCCTCACCAATCAAGAACCTATCAATCTCTGGCTTAAATACACCCAATGACTTGACTTCCACAGCCCTCTATGGAAATAAATTCAACAGATTCACCACCATCTGGCTGAAGAACTTCCCCTTCAACTCAACTTTAAAGAGATATCCTTTTCTTCTGTGGCTGTGCTCTTAGATCCTAGACTCTCCTACTAATGTACTCTATTATAGAGTGGACTCTCCACGTCCACTCTATTTAGATCTTTCAGTAAAATGGCACTGGAGCATGGCGACTCATTGCAAACTGCTCTCTACAGATACCCCCTCATTCTTCTGAACTTTATCGAGGACGGGCCCAGAGACATCAACTGCTCTTTGTATGTTAAGCCCTCCATTTCTGGGATCATTCTTGTGAACCCTCTCCAGGGTCAATACATCTTTCCTTAGATACATGGCCCAAAACAACCTGACAGAGAATTTATAAACCTGAAGAAGGCATCACAGCCATACACTCTGCCACTCCACAGACAATAATCTAGCTTCAACATCCAAATGGAGACTGCGGATACTGGAAGGTGAAACAAAACAAATTGCTGGAGGAACTCAGCAGGTCAAGCATCATCTATGGAGGCAAAGGGATAGTCAGCATTTCAGGTCAAGATCCTGCATCAGATGTTGCTTGACTCACTGACTTCCTCCAGCAGCTTGTTTCAACATCCAAATGTTGAATTACTGTTTTGCTTTGCAATAACAGCAGACTGTTATTTGGAAGGGAGAGAGAGTTAAGTGGAAAAGTAAATTGTACAGAGTCAAGCAGACTGCTGAACAGCTTTGCATCTCTTGTGCACAGGGATGCATGAAAGGTTGGGGAGGGGTCAAGCAATGGCAAGGGACCCCCATCGTTATCTGAAAGAGCCTGTAGAGTTATGCATGTGTGCGTATGTGTCCATCAAACAACGTTAAAGATGATTCCATTCTTATTCAAAAGTCCGCAAGTTTTGAATCGAATCCAAGCCCCTGATTATACATTGCTAACATTGATCCAACTACACCCCAGGAGCTGAGGAGTTGAGGAAAAAGATATTCTCTGCAGATTTTATTACATTCTCATATTTGCCTCTTTTAAACTGACCCTTCTCAATGCTTAATCCTTGAACATACGTAACAAACACATGCAACACAGTGATGTGTTATGTTTCACGAGCAGACTAAAGGAAACACTCGTAAAAATGTCCAGGCGATTGTCTAAATGTACAAATTGGCTACTGTATCACAAAAAACAATGACGTTGTTAACGTGCTTCTTCGGCCGTCTAGGGCTTTGAGATGCCCCGAGGTTGTAAAAGCTGCTACATAAATGCATTTTGTTTTTAACATGAACCACACTCAGACAGGGTTCTCTCTTCCAGCCATCCAACCTCATCCTCCTCACACCACCCAACTTTAAGCTGAAAATGTTTAGTTACTCTTAATAAACAGTGAGAAACCTTAACTGCCTGGAAATTTGATCACATAGCACTGTTTATTTCACCACAACACATTTAAAAATGGACCCTTCCGAGTTAAGACCAAAAGCAATTATTTCTGTATTCATTTGCCGCACTCTGGAAATTCGACCGAATACTTCTTGCCATTAGTCACAATTTCAGCATTAGATGTTCATCAAGTGCCATCGTTCCAAATGCAACACTACTTTTGGAGCATTATGTGGGAAATCAAACAATCTTGTTCTGAGGAGCAACATTGTTGGTCACACCGAAAGCAATTACATTTCAATAGTGATTCACCAGAATGGGAGCCGACTGAAGTAAATTCCATTATTTGTTTTTTTTAAATTCAAGTTTTATTTAATTAGCTGATTTTAAGTTCTGTAGATGTCATGTTAGGATTCAAACTCAAGTCTCTGGGTCATCAGTCCATAACAATGGTCTTACAATTCTCTTCCAACTTGATAACATGATACAGTGTCTGTCCAAGTACGTGACTGCCAATTCCCTGGAATGTTACCTGCTATTTCAGTGTAAGCCCCAATGTTTCCTGGGCTATGGAGGTGGAGGAATGGAGTTCTTGTCAGGAGTTTCTGGGTTTCTTGAACTTGATTCCTAGGAGGGTTTATTTCACAAAGACAATTTCTGCTCATGTGCCAACCTAATTGACAGGTGAAGTTCCCTGCGAGTTGGGAACTCCACAGCGCATTGATAGCCGAGGAACAGGTAAGGATGCAAGTTGTACAGGGCAGCTGGGATAGAGTAGGGTTGGTGATAATAGAGGGGTTTGATCATGAGGCTAGGTTGGGGAGGGGTGGAGAGGTGCTGTAATTTTAAGGGATCCAAACATGAGACAGCTGAATTGCAGAGTAAGTTTTGCCAATCATTGGAGGATCTGATTGTTGCGAGGTTACCTCGCTCAGCTGGGGAGAGCCTCCATCATAGAAGATCTAAGAAGCTTCTTACCTTGGAAAGCTGGAAGCCCACAAGCTATTCTCTAAATCCACTTGCCTCTTCCTCACTTCCTCTTGATTGCTGTGTTTCCTGTGGGCTAAATTCTAAATAAAATCAGAGGTACATTTAAAACATTTAAATAGGTCTCCCAACTCCTGGGAGCTGATTGATTTTTCAGCATGAGGGAGTGGATTGGTTAAATATTGAATGTTCATCTACTTCCCAGTATAAACACAGCACAAGGTCAAGGCAGCCAGAAGCAATTTAGATCCTGCAAAAAAACTGTGAAGCAAGTCAAAAAAATGAAAATCATAGAAACTATTGGTGCTGTAAATCTGAAGTTAAAAAAAGGAAAAGCAGGGAACACTCAGAAGGTTGAGCAGCATCCGTGGAAAGAGAAATAGGGTAAATATTTCAGGTTGAAAGCCCTTCAGATTAAGTATCCAAAGTGTGCAGTATGTACCTGAATCATAAATACATCTGGGTTTATGGTCTAATTCTATCGCATTGTGTGCAAAGACATTGTACAATGTGACAGAATTTCAAGGCTGCTTCACTGACTGAGTTTCAGCAATAAGAAAGCACTCCTGTCTGTCAACTTTTTACCAACAAGCTTCAAAATCAAGCTTTAAAACTTACAATCAGCCAAAGAACAGTGCCGGTTGCAAAGCAGAAGAAAATCAACAATGTTGCCTTGTGTGTGCACTCTTCAACTCGACTTTCCGTTCGAGGGGCCTCCAGAAATTAGTGGAAAAAAATACAGGAATAATGTCCTCTCAAAATAACCAGGGTCAAAAAAGCACTTCTTTTGAGGGAGACAATAGGATGCAGATCATCTCTGGAAGCAATAAATGTATCGAGAACATTTGCTTTACATTTACTAAAATTGGCATCCCTTTTTTTTCTTGCATAATCGTCATCCTGAATTGAGTAAACCCTAAAATTTTTGCTATTGAAGATGCTTGTACCATTCTTAAAATCACTCCCTTTTGTAGATTATGTGATTAAAGGTGCCAAGAATGTTAATCCAGTGAACATAGAGTAATTATTCAATAATTCTGTGTTTATCAATATAATTCAGTCTTTTTTTTAAGCTTACCCATTTGTGGATACCATGACTTATAAGCAGATCATGTGCAGGTGTCAGTGCAATTTGTCTGTTATTTCCTGGGTATAAAATACATGGGCAGTACAGCTGGAAACAAGGCCTTGTCGAACAGACAAAGAATTGCAAGTGGTCTGGAACTCAGCCAGCTTCCAACTTCTACCCTTCCAAACAAATGTTAGCACTGATGGTTTATATTTAGGGGAAGTGGGACTCTGGTGTTCATTCCGTAATGGTAGTTATAGGGCATTTTAAATCATCTCATTTTCATTCACATTATGAATCCCCAGGCAAAAAGTCAATGGCTAATGGCTAGTGATTTATTAAATCTTCCTGAAGAGTAATTAGATAATGCTGTATATTTTTATTACTCAAATTTTCTTCCAACAAAGGAGACCATTTGGCCCATCAAGTCTTTGCTGGCTCTCAGAGGACATAATAAAGGACCCCTCCAACTCCAGTTATTCTCTCTTTTCCCCTCTCCCATTGGGTACAAGGTACAAAAGTTTGAAACTACCAAACTCAAAGACAGCTTAGACCAGACTCTTGAACAGACATTTCATATGCTAAAGGTGAATTCTTGATCTTCCAGTCTACTCATTCTGGCCCTTGCACTTAATATTTGTTTCCAATGCACTGCACTTTCTCCGTAGCTGCTACACTATATTCTGCACCTCTATTTTGTTTTACTTCTTCAATGTACTTATGTATGACATGACTGCTTGGATGGCATGCAAAGAGAAGTCTTTCACTATATCTCAGTATACTAGACAATAAGAAAACAATTCCAATTCATTTAGTCCAATTCCCTTTGTTATATCCCTGCAACTTATTCTTCCTCACATGACCATCAACACCCTTGTTTCTCCCACCACCCACCTGCACTAGGGGCAATGAACCTACCAGCACATCCTTGGGATGTGGGAGGAAACTAGAACACCTGAAGGAACCTACACAGTCATAGGGAGGACCCAAGATCAGCACTGAATCCAGGTCACTGGAGCTGAAAAGGTTCTAAAATAGCATCCAATATGCATGGTCGAAGCTGGGGCAGTGTGGTAGATTCTGAAGGTCTCAGTCCTCGTCTGAATCCTTGCGGACAAACCAGTTCACCTTAGCTAGGTTGGACTCATCAACCTCTTGGAATGTAGCATAATTGGGGGGGAAAAAAAGACAGCAGTGCAAGATGTCAATTTTATTCCCATCCAAAACATTGGTTTCAGTTATTTCTCAATAGTTACTGGAAATGACATAATAAGGAAAATAAGGAGAAAAGTGCAATCACATTAATTTGATAAATCCACTGTGCACATATCCAAATGAAAAAAATACTGTACTGGAAATGATCCTTATGTTCTTATAACTACAATAAATACTTTGGCTGGATACACTCTGAACATGAGTGTAAGAAATGCCTGTGGGTTTCCAGCAGGAATGAGAACGATGGTTGAGAGAACTGCAATTACAAAAAAATTATCACAAACCACTTAATAGCAGCAAAATATCTTGACTAATTTGTCTGCAATTTTGAAACACAGTACAAACACAAAACACACCCGTGAGATGGGGCAGTGAGTGAAAATGGGTGCTTGTCATTCCTTTGTTACTCATTCAAAGTACCACTAACAGTTCAGTGAGACAAACTTATTCTGTGGAAAACAATTAGTAGCATTTTGAATAAAACTACATGAAGAAAGCAGGCATATAAAATTGTTTCAATCTAGAAGAGAAAGTTTGAAGATTTATACACTGGTTTTATTCCAGTTCTAGGTATTTAATAATGATACTTAAGAAACATTTATATTCCCCATTGGTGCTGACAAATTGCCAATATAGATAATAGATTTCTATAGGGTTATTGTATTTTATTATTTAAGTTTTCAGTTCTACATTAATCGCCCTCTTCTATTTTATTGATCTCACTGTCACCAAAACAACGTTGCCTCATGTCTAAAGCACCAGCACTAGATTATTCCCAGATGCTTGAATTCACTGAGCAACCACCTCTTGTCTTGGGCCAACGTTGCCGTGATCAGAAACAGAACAAAAGGGAACTTGGCAGCGTGTCAAGACATATCCTGACAGCAAACTCATCCTAAACACAGCAACTGATAAAGTGTACTTATTCAAATGGACAGCCTGATTGAACACTCCCATTTCCATTCCAGTTCTGGTGTCCTGCTGGAACAGGAAGGCTGCACTGACGAGGGTGGTATTGCAGCCTGCTCAGGGCACACTGGCACACATCTGCTTGTCAACAGCACTTTACAAACAAAACCTTGGATTCATATCAGGCTCCACTTAATTATCAAAGTCACTGTTATTTCTGTTTGCTTACAAGTTACACTGTCATTGTGAATGAGTTGCTAAAATGCAAACAAAGATCGAGAATGATTACAGGGCAAAAGAGAAATCATTATGTGATGAACATTCAAGATTAAGGGGAGACTTGTACAAGGCTTGAATGGAATGCTTGAAAGTGAGGTTTAAATTGGCAATTCATCACCGGGTGGGTAACTGACCTCAGCCGGAGTGATGCTGGGAATTGGACAGCCACAAATCCACTGGGTGTGAGGAAAGAACTCAAGCTGGTCACTGAAGACAGTGCTCACAATCTCCCAAACGATCATCAATGGTCCACTCTCCCCTATCCCCAAATGTGCCGCTCTTCCACCCCACCCCCTCCGATCACCACTTTCTCTTGGTCAGAAATGCCAGCCTTGAGTCTGCATCAAGAGTTAAGCAATAGCATTGCCAACGACCTTGCAGACAGCTCTACCCTGCGGAGAGAACTGATTTTATTTTCAGTCTGACTTCAGTTCAAAGGGAACCCTGGTGTTAGTTATCTTATCAAGTTGGCCAAGCTGCCAATCATATGGTAAACGAGGAAGCAAAGAGCATGATTTTTAATTACTTCTATAAAGTGATAAATTAGAACATGTACACATTAAAATAGAAACTATCATAATCATTTTTTAAAATTTTGAAATCCCTTAGATTACGTTAACATTAAGATATAGGATACCAGAGTGCAAGTTACAGATACCGATGGCATTTGTACAATTATCCTGGTACCTGCTTGCTGTAGCTGCTGAGCAGTGAGGAGCCAAGGAAGCAGAAGGTGGCCCTTATACATAATGGTCAGTACTCATGCTCCTTATCACCTGATCTTCCATAACCAAGCTCCAAACAGTCTTTCGTTTTACACTGCACTTATCCCCCTCCTCCAGCTTTACACTGAAAACTATAACCACTCCACTCTTCCAATTCTAAGGAAGGGGCGCTGACCCAGAACGGTGAAGAAACATTCAATGCAATTGCAGCTACAATTGGAATTGAAATTGATTTATTATTGTCGGTTGTACCGAGGAACAATGTAAAATGTGTCTTGCAGATCAATTCATTGCACAAAGCATTGATAGAGTACAAGGTAAAACAATACAGAATGCAGAGTAATTTGCAAATTTAAAATAGTAGGACGGTTATAGCAGAAATAATGAGGAGATCTGCAGAGAGCAGCTTGCAACAAGTCGCCTCGCTCCGGCGCCATCCTGCTCATTTTGCATTTGGTTTATTACTGTATCTCGGTAGGTGACAGTAATAAACCAATTCCAAGTCCAGTTCCAAGGAACGGTCTCTCGTTCCTTGACTGTGACTGAGTTTGTCCAGCATCTTCTGCTCTTTTTCAAGGACCTGAGGTGTGTGGAAAACCACGGAGACTCAGTTTTGACTTGCTGCGTTACACATCTTTCAAAGAATCGTCGGCCACCCACTTTTGTAACGGAGTCTGAGTCAGATCAAGCTGCCGTGGTGCCGTCATGCACCCAATTAGGCAACAGCAGATGTCACTTTAGGAGTATGGATGTTCGATAT
>JARFYF010000050.1:12551352-12561810 GCA_030265395.1 Rhina ancylostomus
GAGAGACAGATGGAGACAGATGGAGATAGAGTGTGTGTGAGAGAGAGAGAGAGATACTTAACCCTGAAATTCCAGGAGACTATCCAGTACTGAGGGAGTGCCACGTTGCCAGTGGTGTTGCCCTGTGAATGAAACATTAAACTGTAGCCCTGCCCAAGCTCCCCATCGAACATAAAGGATCCAATGGCACTGTTTTGAGGTGTACTTACCCCTTGCTCAGAGTCACTAGAAAGTCAGGCCACTATCACCCGTTTGTGGGAGCCCGCTGTGTGCAAACTGGCTGCTGTGTTCACTGCATTATGGCATCAAGCACAGTGGTGCAGTGGGTGGAACTGTTGCCTCACAGCTCCAGTGACATGAGTTCAATCCTGACCTCCAGTGCTGTCTGTGTGGAGTTTGCATGTTCTCCCTATGGACCACAGGGGTTTCCTGCCACATCCCAAAAACACATGGGTTGGTAGGTTAATTGACTGCTGTAACTTGCAGCTGTCTCTACCTTCACCTTCCCTCACCTGCTCCATCTGCCTTGACTTTCCTTGTCTGCTTCCACTTATCATCCACTTGCCTCTGTCTCTGAACTCTGCACGTCCCTCTCCGCCACCTGGCTCCATCTGCCCGTCATCCTTCACCCCTCCTCAGTCCACCCATCACCCACCAGCCCCTGGCTAACCCCTCCCAAAAAGAGCTGGTCATTGACTTCAGGAAAGGGGACAGTGCACATGCACCTGTTTACATCAACGGTGCTGAGGGCGAGAGGGTTGAGAGCTTCAAGTTGCTGGGAATGAACATTGTCTGTCCTGGTCAAATTATGTAGATGCCATGGCCAAGAAAGCTCACCAGCGCCTCTACTTCCCCAGGAGGCTAAAGAAATTCAGTATGTCCCTTTTGACACTCACCATAGAAAGCATCCTATCTGGATGCATCACAGCTTGGTACGGCAACTGCTCTGCCCAGGACTGCAAGAAACTGCAGAGAGTTGTGGACACAGCCCAGCGCATCACGGACACCAGCCTCCCCTCCTTGGACTCTGTCTTTACCTCTCGCTGTCTTGGTGAAGCAGCCAGCATAATCAAAGACTCTACCCATTGGGTCATTCTCTCTTCTCTCCTCTTCCACCAAGTAGAATATACAGGAGCCTGAGGACACATACCACTAATCTCAAGGACAGCTTCTATCCCACTGAGATAAGACTATTCAACGGTTCCCTTGTACCATGAGATGGACTTTGACCTCACAATCCACCTTGTTGTGACCTTACAAGTTATTGTCTACCTGCCCTGCACTTCCTCTGTAGCTGTGACAGTTTAACCTGTACTGTTAATATTTTTACCTCTGCTACCTCAATGCACTCTGTACGAACTCAATGTAAGTGCACTCTGTGTAATTAATTGACCTGTTTGATCGGTGTCAAAGTTTTTCACTGTACCTCAGTACAAGTGACAATAATAAACCAACACCAACACCAATGTGGCTGTAGAGGAGGTCGTGTACAGACACGTCAGTGTGAGAATGGAAAGTGGGATTAAAATGGCCCGGCCACCGGGAGATCCTGCCTGTTGTGACCGACCTTCGCTCCGTCCACCGCAAAATCCAATACCACTGCTCCAGTTTGTAGCTCAGAAACAATCTCTTATCCTCATTTCTTCTTTCCTCAGAGGCTGAATCTTCACTCGTTCTCCCGTTTGGGATTTCCTTCATGGGTGGAGGAGGTAGGAGGAGGGATCTGGCCACTTTGCTGAGCGATTCCTGCATGTTCTGTGATGGCTGTGGAAACAGCCTCGATCCAATCGTTCGTCCCTTCCTGCAAATAGAGCACAGTTTGTTTTGCAACATTGAAACACTGTTCTTAGAGCTATCAGATAATAACTGACCTCTGAGGCAATTAATAAATGAGCCGTCTGCTGCGTAACTGCTCAGAAATTGCCCAATGGGTCCAGAATAATTAATGGGCGATGGACAACTCTCCAATTATATCCCCTCATTTTCCACCAGTGTTTCCTTCATGTTCCGTCCCTTTCTCTGTTCAAAGGGATCAGACATTTAGCAGGGAAGGTCAGTAAAGTACTCGATGGGATGGCGGTGGAAGAGAGTGGGGGACCTTCTACCTGCCCCATACCCGCATTTCACTGGGTCATTGTAGCTGCAGGCAGACTGTATGAGACAAGGGCGATTCACTCAGTGATCTTCGATAGAACCGAGGAGACGACACTGTCTGCCAGTTGACACCACCACCCTTCGACAATCTCTTGGACATGGATCAGAGAAGGGTGAGGGAGAACTGATGGAAGTGTGCAAAGTCACCAGGGGCAGAGATAGCACGGACATAATGTAGTTGTATAAGTCATTGGTGAGGCTGCACTTGGAGGTTTGTGTACAGTTTTGGTCTCCCTGTTAAAGGAAAGACATTGTCGAGCTGGAGACGATGCAGCGGAGATTTATGAGGGTGCTGGCTGCACCAGAGGGCCTGAGTTATAGGGAGAGGTTGGCCACACTGGATCGTTATTCTTGGAGTGCAGGAGAATGAGGGGTGACCTCATGGAAGTTTATAAAATCATGAAGAGTATGGATAAGGTGGACGGTCATAATCCTTTCCACGGGATGGGGAGTCCACAACCAGAGGGCACAGATACAAGACAAGAGGGAAGAGATTTATAAGAGACCTGAGGGGTAACTACACAGAGGGTGGTGCGGATCTGGAATGAGCTGCCAGAGGAAGTGGTTGAGGAGGGAACAATTGCAACATTCATGAGCCATTTGGTACATGGAGGGGATGGGGTTGGAGGGTTATGGGCTGAATGTGGTCAATGGGGACTAGCAGGAAGGCTGCTGGGGTTGGCATGGACCAGTTGGGCCGAAGGGCCTCTTTCTGTGCTCTATTACTCCAGGACTGTCAGTAAATCGTGAGAAACTTGATCTTGATCAACTGGGCCAGTGGGCTGAGGAATGGCAGATGGATTTTAATTCAGATCAATGTGAGGTGTTGCACTTTGGTAAGAAAATCCAGGGCAGGACTTACACAGTAAATGGATGGGCCCTGAGGAGTGTTGTCGAACAGAGAGACCCAGCGGGGTAGGTACAAAATTCCTTGAATTAATGTGGTCAAATGCATGTCACCGTAATCATCGCGAGATATTTAATTCATATATTTTTCTTTCCTTTTGCCAGCAGTTCTGAGGAGCCGATGGAGGGACGGCACAAATGACCAAACTACGCAGTCTGACCCAGTGTCGCGTTGGTCTCTCAGCTCAAGCCTCTCAACGTGACGTTAATCCTTCATCTTCCAAAGTTACCGATTCAGAAATTATAGAAGAATCAGATTCCCCTGTGGAGGAGATCAGTTGCTGCAATGCCAGGAATCACATTTAATTTTTTTTACATTTCAATGTTGCGCAAGGATTCCAGGTAGAAATAATTAAATATATATTCCTGCGAATAAATAACACAAGCATTGTATCCTCTCAGAAGGTTCATGTTTGTAAAGAAGATTAAAACTGAACGATGTGACAGTCCATGCATCCAGTGCTGTCTGTGTGGAGTTTGCACGTTCTCCCTGTGACAGCGTGGGTTTCCTCCCACATCCCAAAGACGCACAGTTTAGTAGGATAATTGGCTGCTATGAATTGCCCCCATTGTGTAGGTGAGAGGGAGAATATGAGGGGAGATGATAGGAATGTGGGAAGAATAACATTGGGTTTAGTGTAAATGGGTGTTTGATGGTGGGCATGGCGTTGGTGGGCTGAAGGGCCTGTTTCCGTGCTGTGTAATGCGATGGCTTTCTGTCTAGATGGCAGAGAAGAAGATGGCCGTCAGTTTCAGGTAAGATGGTAGAGAACAAGATAAACATAGAGCAGGAAGGAGCAAGGCACCATCACAACGCTTAGTGGACCCAGGAGTGAGGACAGAGGGTGGTGAGTGTGTGAAATGAGCTGCCAGAGGATGTGGTGGAGATGGGGACAGTTGCAATATTTAAAAGACATTTGGACAGGTACATGGGTAGGAAAGGTTGAGAGGGAGATGGGCCAAATGCAGGCAAATGGGAATACCTGAGTTTGGCAACTTGGTCGGCAAGGACGCGTTGGGCCGAAAGGCCTGTTTTCCATGTTGTATCAGAATTGGATTTTTTATCATTTCTTATATGATGTGAAGTTTGTGTTTTGCAGCAAAAGCACAGTTCAGAGGGAAAATTACCAAAGAACCATAGAACATTACAGCACAACACAGGCCCTTCGGCCCATCATGTTGTGCCGCCCATCAAACCACACCTAAGACTATCTTACACGTTCTTCCCCCATATCCCTCTATCTTAAATTCCTCCATATGCTTATCCAACAATCTCTTGAACTTGACCAACGGATCAGCCTCCACCACCACCCTATGCAGTGCATTCCATGCTCCAACCACTCTCGGGTGAAAAACCTCCCTCTGACATCTCCCCTGAACTTCTCACCTATTAATTAAAGCCATGCCCTCTCGTTTTGAGCATTTGTGCTCTGGGAAAGAGGCATTGGCTGTCCAAGCGATCTATTCCCCTCAATATCTTATATTCCTCTATCATGTCTCCCCTCCTCCTCCTTCTCTCCAATGAGAACAGCCCTAGCTCCTTAAGTCTCTCCTCATAATCCATACTCACTAATCCAGACAGCATCCTAGTAAATCTCCTCTACACCTTTTCCAACGCCTCCATATCTTTCCTATAATGAAGCGACCAGAAGTTAATACAGTACTCCGTGTGTCCTAACCAGAGTGTTGTAAAGCTACTTCATTACTTTGTGGCTCTTAAACTCGATCCCACGACTTATGAAAGCTCACATCCCATAAGCTTTCTTAACTACTCTATCTACCTGAGAGGTGACCTTCAGTGATCTGTGGATATGAACCCCCAGATCCCTCTGCTCCTCTACATTGCCCAGAATCCTGCCATTTATCTAATATTCTGCCTTGGATTGTGTCCTTCCAAAGTGTACCACCTCACACTTCTCCGGATTGTACTCCATTTGCCACTTGTCAGCCCAGCTCTGCATCCTATCAATGTCCCTCTGTAAACTTCAACAGCCCTCCACACTATCCACAACATGATCGATCTTCGAGTCATTCACAAACTTTCTAACCCATCCTTCCACCCCCTCATCTAAGTCATTAATAAATATCACAAAAAGTGGACATCCCAGAACCGATCCCTGCAGGACACCACTAGTCACAACCCTCCAATCTGAATGCACTCCCTCCACCACAACCCTCTGCTTTCTACAGGCAAGCCGATTCTGAATCCACACTGCCAAGACTCCCTGGATCCCTTGGCCCATGACCTTCTGAAGAAGTATACAATGAAGAACTTCATCAAACGCCTTACTAAAATTCATATCGACCACATCCCTCATGCACTCACCTCATCAATCTACCTGGTCACCTCCTCAAAGAACCCTGTCAGGCTTGTGAGACAAGATCTTCCGTTCGCAAAGCCGTGCTGGCTGCCCCTAATCAGACCACGATTTTCTAAATGCTCATAGATCCCATCTCTTAGAATATTTTCTAACAGCTTACCCACCACAGATGTAAGGCTCACCGGTCTGTAATTCCCTGGACTATCCCTACTACCTTCTTTGAATAAGGGGCCAACATTCACCATCGACCAATCCTCTGGTACCATTCGCATGGACAACGAGGACTCTAAGATCCAAGCCAAAGTTTCAGCAATCTCCACCCTCGCCTCACGATGCAGCATGGGGAATATTCCGTCAGGCCCCGGGGACTCATCTGTCCTAATATTTTCTAACAGCTGCAACACATCCTCTCTCTTCTTATCTGCATACTCTAGAACATTACCCTAACCAACACTGTGCTCAGCGTCATCAATACCCCTCTCCTTGGTGAATACCGAAGGAAAGTATTCATTGAAAACCTCACTCACTTCCACAGCTTCCAGGCACATCTTCCCAACTTTGTCTCTAATCGGACCTACCTTTACTCTCGTCATCCTTCTGCACTGCACGTATGAGAAAAAGCCTTGGGATTCTCCTTAACCCTTCTCGCCAAAGCCTTTTATGTCCCCTTCTTGCTCTCCTCAGCCCTTTGTTAAGTTCCTTCCTTGCTACTCTGTATTCCTCACGAGCCCTGTCAGATCCTTGCTGCTTACACCTTGTGTCTGCTGCCTTCTTCTTCCTAACTAGTTGTTCCACCTGTCTTGTCACCCATGGTTCATTCACCCTGCCATTCCTTCTCTGCCTCACCGGGACATATTTATCCCTAACATCCTGCAAGAGATTCCTGAACACTCCCAAGTTCTTGCCTTGTAGCCTCATAATTCGCCTTTCCCCAATTAAATATCTTCCCGTCTTCTTTTCTCCTATTCCCGTCCATGAAAATCCCAAAGGTTATGGAGCAGTGGTCGCTCTCCCCTAAATGCTCACCCACCGACAGATCTGTCACCTGTTCCGGTTCTTTACCTAAAACTAGATCTAATATGGCATTCCCTCTAGTCGGCCTGTCAACAAACTGTGTCAGGAATCCATCCTGGGCACACTTAACAAACTCCGCCCCGTCTAAACCTTTGGCACGAAGCAGGTGCCTGTCAATATTTGAGAAGTTGAAATCTCCTACGATAATAACCCTGTTATTGTTGCACCTTTCCAATATCTACCTCCCAATCTGCTCCTCTATATCTTTACTGCTACCTGGGGGCCTATAGAACACTCCCAGTAGAGTAGCTGCTCCTTCACTGTTCCGAACTTCCACCCATACTGACTCTGAGTGGAAGTTCGGAACTCTCTGTAGAATGGATCCTTCCACATTATCCACCCTTTCAGCAGCCATAACAGTGTCCCTGACCAGTATCGCCACCGCTCCTCCTCTTCTCCCCCCTTCCATCCCTTTTAAAACACTGAAAACCAGAAATATTCAATATCCGCTCCTGCCCTGACGTCAGCCACAACTCAATAATAGCCACAATTATATAGTCCCCCATACTTATCCACGCCCTCAGTTCATCTCCCTTGTTCTTGACACTTCTTGCATTTAAGTTAAATCACGTTAGTCTATCCACCTTACTACTTTTCCGGTCTGTACTCTGCTTCTCCTACCTCAAAACCTCTCCACCTGTTAGATTTGACTTTTCCCCATCCCCTTCTTCCTCTGACCTACTCCTCCGGTTTCCTTCCCGCTCACAAACTAGTTTAAGCCCTCCCGGACCACCCTAGCAAACCCACCTGCAAGGATATTGCCCCCCCCTCGGGTTCCAGTGTAACCCGTCCTCTTTGTACAGGTCCCACCTTCCCCAGAGGAGATCCCAATGATCCAAAAATCTGAAACCCTCCCTCCTGCACCAACTTCTCAGCCACGCTTTTATCTGCCATCTCCTCCTGTTTCTACCTTCACTATCGCGTGGCAATGGCAGCAATCCCAAGATTGCTACCCTCGAGGTCCTGTTCTACAGCCTTCTGCCTAGCTCCCTAAACTCACTTTTCAGGACCTCATCCCCCTTCCTTCCTCTGTCGTTGGTACCAACATGAACCACGACTTCTGGCTGTTCTCCCTCCCACTCAAGAATCCCGTAGACCCGATCAGTGAGATCCCGGACCCTGGCACCTGGGAGGCAACATACCATCCGGGATTCATGCTCACTGCCACAGAACCTCCTGTCTGTTTCCTGACTATCGAGTCCCCTATCACTGCTGCCTTCCTCTTCTCCTCCCTTCCCTTCTGAGCAGCAGGACCGGTCCCAGTGCCATAGACCCGGCTACTGCCGCTTGATCCCTGCAAGTCATACCCCTCAACAGACTCAAAAGCGGAAACCCTGTTATCGAGGGGAACAGCCTCCAGGGTCCTCTGCACTGTCTGCCTATTGGTTTTCTTTTTCCTTTTCTCTCCCCTGACAGTCACCATTCTATTTACTTCCTGGACACCAGAAGTACCTGCTCTAAGGGGGGTGACTCCCTATGCACAGTATCTCTAAAACAAGCTCTCCCCCTCCCTGATGCTGCGCAGTGTTTGAAGCTGCAACTCCAGCTCATCAATTTTGAGCCAAAGTTCCTCTAGCCTCAAGTACTGACGGCAGATGTGGTCATCGTGGACCACAGCAAGGTCCACGAGCTCTCACATCAAGCAGCTGCAGCACGCCACCATGTTTCCAACCGAGTTTTTTCCCTACTTAAAATTTATACCAGCTAACAGGAACACCTTCACCTACTTCCCAGCTAATTTTCAGCCTCGCCCCTTTACACCAAAGCCCCTTGAGCCAAAGCCCAAACCACTCTGCTCCCCGTCACTCCGCTGCCCGCTCGGACGCTGCCCGCTGGATATGGCAGTTGACTTTTTAAACTGCGCGCGCGCTTCCGACTGACGTTACGCACCTGCACACACTCCCCGTATCCCCGAAACCGTGAGAAGAAAGCAAAATTTATCTCTTCAGAACTCCCTGGCTGTTCTCCTCTCGCTCCCGATCGAAATGCTAGACTCCCCTTCGCTTTTTAAACTGCGCCTGCGCTTCCGACTGACGTCACGCAACTGTGCAGTTACTCCCTGTATCCCCGAAACCAGTAGAAGAAAAAAATCTCATCTCTTCGGAACTCCTCGGCTGTTGGCATTCCAACTGTGAGCGTAATGTAAAAGGTAATGTCAATGTAAAACGTTAACTCTTTTACTTCCCATTGATGCTGTCTGACCCGAGTGTTTCCTGTATTTTCTGCTTTTATTTCAAATTTGCAGCAACTGCAGTTTCTTTTTATATTGGTTTTGTTTATCTTTAAGTGTCCTGCCTCCGATTGCACCTCCAACATAATGTTCAGGAACCCGTCTCGCCGGCATTCAATGAACTCACATCCTCAATGCCACATCTACCAAATTGATTTGCCAGCCAACAAGGAGTTAACACAGGAGACACAAGAGACTGCAGATGCTGTAATGTGGAGCAACACACAAACTGCTGGAGGAATTCTGTGGGTCGAGCAGAATCTGTGGAGGGAAATGGACAGTCGACGATGAGCCCATGCTGATTGCTTTACCCAAGTTTTCACCGTTATTTGCTTCTTGATCTGTCCAACAGGGGATCCTAAACTTTTCTTCTTTCCATTTCCAATCACTCCCTGAAACTATTCCACTCACTGATACTCTCATGGTTCTGAGTTCAGGCCCTCAATTAGTCTCCATTAATGCCTTGTTGTCCAGCACATGGATTCCATGCTTGACTGATCAGATAACAATACACACCTGAGCCCCATCAGGGGCCGAGCATAAGTATCTGTGTTTCTCTGGCACGAGTTGCCAGAGTATTGGTCTACCTTTAGGTATACTTTGGTTCTAGTTGCTTAGGGTGGTGTACTCCAGAGCAGTCCTGTATCCTCTATTCCTTTGTGAAGATCCAGTTCGTTTTGGGATTCCTCTTCTCATCTCCAAGGTAAGATTCCTTCCAGTTACTGCCTGTGTTTGTCCTGAGGAAGTATCCTGACTCCAGTCTTGTATCAGTGTGCCGCATTTGGGTTCTCTGAGTTTGCTCCGGATCGACATTGTGACAAGTTGGCCCTACGAGAGAAAGAGCTATACCTAACCTCCTCTTAGGAATTGAGGCTGGGCAAGTGATTGATGTGTTGGTGGAGCAGCACCTTGGGACCAGTGAATATAATTCTATTAGATTCAAGACAGAATCTGAGGTGGTGGAGGCAGAAAGAGTAAAAACATTTGAACAGGTACTTGAATAAGCAGGACATGGAGGGATATGGAATTAATGCAGGCAACCAGGATTAGTATAGATAGGCGCAATGGTTAACATAAATGTACCGACCCAAAGGGTCTATGACTCTGTGGTTCTATAACATTCCGGGGGGTCCTTTTGTTGAATAGCTTCGTAAACTGCAGGAAAATCCTAAATTTGCTGTTTGTTTTTCTGGAGTTTTCAAGTCTCTTCCACATCCTTCACAATAGAAATTCACTCCAACATCATGAGAGATGGAGCAAATGGAAAATGGTCCAAGAAGACTTGCATTAAGATGTAAAACAAAACTGTTGTGACTGAAAGCCACATATGGGTGTTGGTCATATATATATATATATATATATATATATATATTGCTAATAATCTGTTGCCAATGTTTGTTTTAACTATTTTGTGTAAATTTTCATTTAAAATCAGCACTTGTATTTGTTGTAGTAAGCTTGACTTGTGTAACTTTACCTATCTTTCTGAGTTCACCTCTGTAACCTCAGTTGCATTGACCAGGTGGACCACTCAAGGACAAAAACAGGCTCTGGGATGCAAGTAAAACAAGGTTCACATTATACCAAGGATAATGGTTTTTAAATAATGCTTCATCGCAACACACAACAAAAACTAGCCAGCCAAGTGTTTACACCCAAGTCGTTGCACCATCTAAGATTTTCCTTTCCTTTTGGCTCTGGATTTAAATCCATCTGAGGAGGGAGGCTATTGGAACATTTTGAGCAGCACATTATGGATCTGCTCACATTCCC
>JARFYF010000050.1:12586595-12602073 GCA_030265395.1 Rhina ancylostomus
GACAGGGGATGGGACAGAACAGATTCCTTTTTATTCTGGCAATCTAACCTCTGTCTTTTAATCCAGATGAAGGGTCTCAAAACATCGACTGTTCATCTCCCTCCATAGATGGTGCCTGACCTGCTAAGTTCCTCCACCTTCTTGGGTGTTGCTCCAATTTCTTCATAAGGAACTGGCATATACACGTTGACCAAATGGCTTCCTTCTGTGCCATAGAAATTCCATAATTTCCATTCTGCTAAAGGGATAGCTGGAAGCGGATTTGGGAATATTACTCGATTACCAAGCCTTCGGGATTACCTGAAGTGTCCTCTCTGCTCCTCCTGCAAAGTACTCAGCTCCTTAAAATTGAGCTTTCTCTCACTCTCCCTTCCACCAGCCCCAATCTATGCAAGCCATTTGGGCTACTTATTGACAAAACTGGGCAAATGCTGCTATAACTCTTCCCTTTGCCTGCCCGACGTTTGCCAAGAAATAAAGTAACACTGGCCTCTCTCTCAAAGTAGGTCCAAAAAACGATTGGCCGCAAATGCTTCTCAGACTTATACATCTACTATGTCATTTGGCATAATTAGTCCACAATTAGGGACAAAACAGAGAATAATGTTGATGACTTCATTCCTACCTCAATCCTGATCTCTCAGGAATACTGTCTTGGACACCATTACATATCTTTAGCAATAGACAGCCAGTTTGAAGTTGGTTAGGCTAGAATTATGCCTTTTGTTGGAGACTCCCAGAAAAACAGATTTGTCCTATGTTTGTGACCATGCTAAAGCCATGATAATACAGGGTACAAGCAAATTTTATAAACTACAGAGTATTCTGGCAGGCCAAAGGTTCATTTATCAACTTGATGAATCCCAGATTTTGGAGCAAAGCTTTTAATACACTCACTGCAGTGCAGCCAGGCTTCGAGATGGCAGCACTCTCATTACCGAAGTGTTTCTAACAAAAAGTTCAATTGTGACAGAAAATTCTCTGCACAACACAAGCAGGACTCCATCTCAGGATTCCAAAACCTCACACCACTTGTGTTTCCTTTCCATGGGCATTACATTGCAGGAAGGGTTATGCTATCAAAAGGTCAGCTGCAATTTACAAGTGATGACTGTCAGTACACCCAGCCTATGTAAAATATTTGGAATAGCACAAATGGCACTCTGTATATTTATTGGAATTCAAGACACATGGTGACAGAGATTAAATCAAAACATAACCTTTTACAGATGTTCAGTCAACCCAGCCTTTCCTTGTTTGTTTACCTTTGGATCCACCACTGGCAGAAGGCAGCATGTCTGAGGACCATGCCTTGCTGTCGTTGGCTATTGAATCCAGCTCTAATCTGGCAAATTGATTTCTTTGGCCAAATTATGCTGACCATAATGTGTGTAAAGAAGTTGGTAGTTTATTACTTTTGACATCCTGATGCCAAAAATTTAAACTTTTCCACACCTGAAATAAAATTCTGCTTAAAATTTTGACTCTGCACAATAACAGATTTTATAGGGTGACATTCAGCATTGCTTCACCAGTATCTGGTGAGAAATGTGGGACAGCAGGCTGAAGTCACCTTATCCATCTGATCACCACCCTCCATCACAGAGCTACACTGGCTGCTGACTATGGATGGCAGAAACAAGCGTTAAATGTTCTACGTGTACGGATCAGGGTCTGAGTTGAGGTTTTTGGAACTTTGAAAGAAATTGTGATTGGTAATTGGTTTATTATTGTCACATGTAATGAGATACAGTGAAAAGCTTTGTTTTGGTATTGGTATTGGTTTATTATTGTCACGTACTGAGGTACAGTGAAAAAATTGTCTTGCATACCATTTGTACAGATCAATTCATTACACAGTGCATTGAGGTAGTACAGGGTTAAAAACAATAACAGAGTACAGAGTAAAGTGTTACAGCTACAGGGAAGTGTAATTGCAGGTAGACAATAAGGTGCAAGGTCATAAAAAGATAGATTGTGAGGTCAAGAGTCCATCTCATCGCATAAGGGAATCATTCAATAGTCTTATCACCGTGGGATAGAAGCTGTCCTTGAGCCAGGTGGCATGTGCCCTCAGGCTCCTGTATCTTCCGCCTGCCATCCACACAGATCATTCCAAATGTAAGTACATCGAGGTAGTACTAAAGGAAAAACAATAACAGAATGCAGAATATAGTGTTACAGTTACAGAGAAAGTGCAGGTAGGCAGATAAGATGCAAGTGCTATCATGATGTAGATTGTGAGATTGTGATGTATCCAGGTGGAGCAGGAATGAATTGGGGGCTAAAAATGTTTTAATAATTTTTATTGATTCATTCATAATTTATGGACATTGTGGGCAAGGCCAGCATTTATTGTCCATCCTTAATTGCCCCTTAAACTAAGTGTTGTGTTGGGTAATTAAAAATAGGGTGCTTAGGTACATCTGCAGTTACATGTAAGCTAGAATGGGTAATAATGGCAGGTTTCTATTGGGCATTCATGAATACTTGTAGTTTTAACCACAATCTGATAGTTCCATGTTACTATTACATGACAAATACTGCATATTAAATTGTAGCCTCCCAGCAGTCATGTGAGCATTTTAACCCACATCTCCAAATACCTCTCCAGCACCTTAATCATGATGCAATCGTAACTCAAATATGGAAACACAGGTAGAGAAATATTTTCTTGGAATCTCGAAATGCACTGCCTGAGTCAGAGGTGGAGACACCTGCTCCCACTGCATTTCAATAGGTAGATGAGTACTTGAATCACCAAGGCAGAGAAGGCAAAGACCATGTGTTTTGGGATTAGTATAGAAAGGTACCTGATGGTCAGCATGGATATGGTGACCTGAAGGTTTAGATTCTGTGCTGAATTACTCTATGACCCGACTTCTTTTCAGTTACTAGGAAAGTAGGTCAAGTGAGTAGCAGTTCCTCTTCACCACTTTAATGCTTGAGGTCCCAGCAAAGTCTTGTGCCTCTATTTAAAAAAAGAAGCAAATGTCAGTGCTTAATTTCTCAATGATAAGGTTGTGGATGGGTTGGTAGGGTGGGACATTAGGAACTTTGTTTTATTTAAGTTTATAAAGATGGGGTGGAAATTCACTCTCCAAATGCACAGTGTTTTTTAAAGTGTGCATGTGGAATTCTGCTTCTAATAGGCAGTTTCAGTTGACAGACATGTGCAACTACATCAGGTATTCACAGAGTACAGCAGACCATAAAATGCTAACCATAAAGCAACAGACAGCTCTACCATGAATTTGCTATTGCAATCACTTAATTGGTTGACTTTATCTAGACCATAGGGTGCTCATGAGCAGAACACCACTCAATGTTATTCAGAGGCATAAAAAAGTAAAATCCTTATTGGTTGATATATTTCCTGTACACAGTTCCAAATTATCGCTCACTCCAGTAAATATACTTCCTGAATAAATGGCTACTTCACAGCTACCAAAGAAACATTTTGTTTCATTGATGTCACATTTGGGCTGATCCACTAGGAAGCACTCAATTTCAATTTGAGTGTGGAAGAGGAACGTATTTCTGCTTTACTGCCCTGTAATGTTGAACATTTCACTGCTCCTTCAGCTAAAGTTTGATTTGAAATAGAAAAGGATGCCTCAAGATCACCAAGGATATCTTTTTGCTTTAAACATTGAACACCACAGGTCTGGTCCTGCTCAAGATGGAGGAGCTGTAAAAGGAGTTGAAAAGCTGAAGAGAAATGTTGTTTGGATTAGAGAGCCTGTAATGCAATCTGGAAAACCGCAGGGTGGTCCCAATCAGCATGGGGCAATTGTACTACAATTTCTCCTGACAGAGCCTCAGGCGTGACATCAGTTTTCCACTTCCTGGTTTATGCAATATAGTTTGTGAAGCACTGGTGCATCTAATCACTAAACATTTGAAGTAGATCTCTGAAGATCAATCCTTTCTTTCAAAGTCAGCACATCCCATGCAGTATAGACTTTGAGCAAATTCATCATGATATTTACTTAATCAGTCAAATGTTACTCTTTTATAAAGCTATTGTCAGAATCTGATAACAGAGTTATGTCTGCAGCACAGCATCAGCTGAGGAATAGATAGTTTCACCTACGAAAATAAATTGTCCCAATCGTCATCAATGGCAAAATATTACTATGAGATTCATCTGAGCTTGTGTCACAACAGGAAGCAGAAGTCAAGAGGGAACTGTAAAAATCCAGACTTTATAACTGATGGGACAATATCCCCTCTCCGTCACTAACAAGGGATCTGTATGATATATGTACCAGCTCAGGTGGTCTACAAAATGACAGTGTCTATAACTTAGCATTAATCACTAAGGTCACTGAAAGAGATGCAGGTCACAATTTCTTCTCCTTTCCACCTCATTTGAATTCAGAATTGGAGCAGTGGCAGGTGGAAAATATATTTTCTCACTCATCCTGTTCAGTTATCACTGCTTTTATAACTTGCCTGAATTTACTGGAACATCATTTCTGGGAGCTTGAGCTCTAGTCCAAAGCAGGCAGCAAAGTTCCAAGCTGAGGTCAACCATTAGTAGTCCGATAGCAACACAGTTTTCCGACCTGACTGTTGGACTAAAGATTCCGTCTGTTCCTGGGGCACCTATTTAATTATTGCTTTTATATCCATTTTGTCTTGAATTATTTACCTGAAAGAGTAACAATCTAGAATCAGGTGTTTTTAGTGAAAGATGAATTCCTTCAAAGATTCATATGATTCAGAGAAAGGTTCATGGAATCATATTGTTCAAAGTCAATGCATGGGACAAGATGACATTGAAAGGAAGGATTTGTGTTTTTTTCAATACAATTTTCAAGTGACCTCAATGGAGGGGAATTACTATGTTGCAGATAATGAAGGCCATCTGATATTAAAGCAAATTATTTTCGATGGCATCAAATGAAACAATAAATTTAACTTCATCACTGAAATGAAAGAGCTCCCCATCCTGAAGCACGATGTAGACAAAAAACATCTCACTCTCCAACTTATGAGCAGCAAAAGGTCATCTCTGACTTCCACTGTGCTTTTTCATGTATCCTTGGTCAAAAATTATGCTGTTGAACATGAGATTAATAGTTGACAAAGTTATGTATTTTGTAGGCTTGTTGCTATGGCTGCAGATCCTAGAAACAGTAGTTTGACTGAGTTTTGTTTATCACGGCACTGACGTGCTGGCCCAGCTGCTGAGATCCTCCCCAGGAAATCCAAGGCCATTTCCTCACTTGCAAAGGAGCACTCAGAGACTTTCTGACAAAGAAATAGCCTGAGCACCAGCTGATGAAACAGGTTTCATTATCTTTGCACACAAAAGCCAATTTCTTCCAAAGATACTTGTAGTACCGAGGCTTTGTCAGACTTTTAATTAATTGGGACCGTTAACAGGATGCCCACAAAAGAAGCACTGGTGGATGCCTCTCCACACATTTAATTATGACATTTATCTTTCTCTGTGGAAACTGCCTCAGTGCTTCTTTTGTCAAGCATTTCCAGCAGTGATCTCCTCAAGCAAATATACCCAAGAGCATCAAGATGTTCACTTTGGTAAAGATTCATGCATTTTGTTATTTCAATTCCAATTATTTCATGCAAGTTAACAATTTCAATGAAATTATTGAAATGTGAGGTCATTGCAAAAACAACTATTTTGATTTTTTCTTAATTTTCAGAGATGTCCTGTTTTGATTGCCTATTTCTGGTTGCCTTGGGATGTTGGTGGTGGGTGGTCTTCCTGAGTGGCCGCGGTCTATGCAGTGGTGATGGTGCAACAATAAAGGCTCATGACAAGGCGCTGGAAAGATAGACCCGGAGTTACCTCTCAGTGAAGGCAGACCTTGATAATAAAATTCACCATCATCTTCAATGCACCAGGACAGCCTCTGGTCAATTGAGAAAGAGGGTATTTAAAGATCAAGACCTCAGGCAAGGCACAAATGATATGGTCCACTGAGCAGCAGTGATCCCTGTTTCCCTATAATGCTTCTGAGACCTGTATTACACACTGCAGAAATCTTAAGGCAGTAGAAAGAAACTTCCAAAGCTGTCTCTGCAAAATCCTCCAAACTGACTGGAGGGATAAGTGAACCAATGTCCACATCCTCTCCCAGGGGAATATCTCCTGCACGGAGGCCCTAGTGACTCTCTGTGGTCTACATTGGGCAGGCCACATTGTTTGTATGCCCAACACCAGAAACCCACTCTATGCCAAGCTCTGTCATGGGAAGAGGTTACAGGCAAACAGAGGAAAGGATGTGGTCAAAGCCTCCTTGAAGAAGTGCAACATCTTCACCTACTCCTGGGAATCTCTGGCCTCTAACCACTCAAAGTGGAGAGGCGGCATTCAGGATTTTGCTGCTCTTGCACTTTCTGATCGAATGGCTGACATGGAAGAGAGGTGATATTACACTGATGAGCTCTAATGCATCCTATTCATTGTACATATTGTAGTTATACTGGATGTTGAGTTCAGTTTGCCAACAGGACACTGAATAAGATTTTCCCCATTATCAATAACCAATAATGCTTATACTGGATTCAGCTGTGTGGATTTAATGCACAAGGTACAATAAGAAAACCCATTCAACAGTTTAAAACCTATCAAGGCCATGCATCATATACACATGTAAGCCCAGCACAACCAATAGAAGAAGCACACCACATCACAATCTAACCACCTGTCTGCCCTATCAGGCACCCTCTTGCTCCATCTGTGGAAGAGTCTGCAGTTCCCCCATTGGCCACCTCAGAACCCACAAAACCAGAGTGGAAGCAAGTTGTCCTCGATCCCAAAGGACTCCCGAGGGGGAGGAGGAAGGGGTGTTGATGCAGCAGCAGTAATGCGACTTCTGTTCAACTTAGTGGGTGCGCAATTTGAAGGGGACCTTGAAGGGCATTGTTTTTCTGAGATTTTGCTACTCTTGCCCTTTGTGGTAGAATAGATGACATGAATGAGAGGTAATGTAACCCTGATTCAGATCAGATTCAGATTAGTTTATTATCATATATACCAGGATGCAATGAAATTCTATACTCATCTGAAACTCACAGAGTGAGCAGTATATACGGTTATATAAATACAACAATAAATACAATGATGAGCACAACACAGCAGAATGGTGCAACGATTATGGTGCGACATGAAATAGTGCAAAAAGGAATGCTGAAGTCACAATATTAGAATAACCAAGGGAGGTAGGAGTAAGAGTGCGAGAATATATTAGAACCACCAGGAAGGGGATGGGAAAGAGGTGACTGGTACAGACGAACACCAACGCATCCTATTCATTGCACACTTTGCAGTAAGACTGGACTTTTAGTTCAGTATGCGGAATCACATTTTCCCCATTAGTGATAGATAATAATGCTTGTGGCAGATTCAGCTGTGTGCATAAGATGCACAGGGTATATTAAGGAAGTCCATTCAACAGTTTAAAGTTTACTTTAAAAGGTCGGCACAACATTGTGGGCCGAAGGGCCTGTATTGTGCTGTACTATTCTATAATTTCTATAACTATAACTTCTCCATCAGTTCTCTGCTATCGGCTTTGAAGAGACTTTGTAGCTATAGCCATTTTACTTTATTTCTTTTGCAATTGCAATATGGTCACTGATGAGTTTTCCCATGGGATTCCTAAACTATCTCAGTTTTGTGTAGGAAAGGGATTAGCTGCTGCTTTGTGAGATACTGTCCTCCCTCAAAGCTGCGTGCACAGAGGTTTGCAGATATTGCTTTGGTAGAAGTGTAATAGCAGACCAGACAAAAAACAAAAAGGGGTTAATCACAATGCAAGATGGTTGCTCAGAGGAATATACTGTCACTCCTTGACTGATGGGATATCAAGGGCAAATGTGGCCAACACTGAATAACGAGTTCAGCAAGTAAACATATTGAATGTGGTGAGCCCACATGCCATCAACCATATTCACAAGCTCCCATCCACACGATCAGTAGCATGGGGTCCGATCTCCATAGGGTTCAGTCAGAAACAGTCACTTCAGGAGCTGCATATTACACCTGCATCAAGTATGTATTGTGGGCTGGCACTGATAGTGCATGTATTGTTCAAATATTGTTTTCATTTTACATGTATGACACAGCATTGGCCAATCAGAATGCCTCTGCAGAATAACAAATAGGACTGTAATACTTCCCATTGCCTCGGACACCAGTATTACTTTCATTTTAGCAGCTCTAAGTGAAGGTGTCAAGTTTTGAACCACTCCCCAATTTTCATTGAGATTCATGTACATTGTTTCTGAACTCAGCAGCATTTCTGTCACTACACAAGACACCAACAGCATGTTATTTATCGTAACAACTGTGCTTGTGAAATGTTACTGCTTTTCTTTCTGAATACAAGAAGTATTTTAAACTCTGGGCTTAAAGGGGCTCATACATACAGAATGGTCAGGAGAGCCAGACCAAAGTTCATGACCATCTTTTTCTACAGTAAGTGTGATTGGCTGCTGTACTGGTGCAGTCAATCATCGCAGCTTCCTGTCTAAGATGTGTTCCATCTTTCCATCCTCCCTTTTCTGAGTTTGAGGTCAGGCCTTCCTACTACAGATCTGTCTATTCAAAATGTTGACTTTTATTTTGTTCGAAAGATCAAATCACTTTGGATAATACTGATAATTTTTTGTTATTCACTGGATGTGAGTATTTATTCCACTATCTCCCAAATGCTCCTGAACTGTGTGCCTCATTATGCCATTTCAGAGTGCAGTGAAGAGTTAACCACATTACTGTGGATCTTTAGTTACACATAGTCCAGACCAAGATAGAATGCCAGGGAAGAGTATCAGTGAGTCACAAGGGGTTCTGCAACAATTTGGTAGTTTCACTGTCACTATTGCTTAGAGTAGTTTGATATTTCAAATGTATTGATTTGAATTTCAATTCCCCAGCTGCCATGGCATGATCTGAACCCATGCCTTTGGATCCAGTAGTCCAGGTCTCTGGATACTAGTCCACCAACTTAACCACGATGCTACCATACGCTTGCTTTTAATCATTTTTTTTTGCAGTAGCCTCCAGTAGGACAGCCAGATGTAGGTTTCTAACACAGGAAATGACGTCCAATTTAGCCAACCATTTCTACCCATGACCTTAATTATACACACAGCATCACTGGAGGCAAGTTCCCAAGGATAATAGGAACCATCTGTCAGAGCCCCCTGGAGCAGTCACCTGTAATCACCAAGAAAGAAAAAGACTAAATTATTAGCAGGTCAACACTCACATCTTTTTCTCATTGGGCACTCTTCATTAAGTAACCTCTGAAAGGCAAACACAGGTGATGCATCCAGTGAACACCATGTTCCCAAGTTACTGACCTCATCTCTGAACCAACTGAACACAAACAGTGTTGGTGGATTACTGCAAAGAAAATTTGGGTGTTTGGTTTTCTCTTCACACTGTTTTTTAGGTATTAGTTCATCAGTTGAAAAAAAAAGTTCCAGTCAGGGCTATTTCAAAATAAACTAGATAATGGTTATGTTTATTTTTATAAATCAGTTAATGAACTACATATAATTGATCTACATTAATAGTTGAATCCTTAATAACATATCTTCTACTGCAGCAAAATTGAGCAATTACTTTTAATTTAATAAAAGATAGACTGATGCTTTTTTTTTGTCCTAACACCAAGACCAGTCCTTCCCAGACAGAAAAGCTGCTTGAACAAAATGCTAATCACAGCTACATCCCAGACTGTACAGCAGGCAGATTGATATTTTGGCAAAGTGCTGCATTCTCAAATGTTTTCTACTTAAAATAAATTTTAGCTCTGGGTATGGCTTTGTCTTTGGTCACGAGTTATTGTTTCATTTCAGACAGTGAAGCACCTGATCATATGCTATGGCATTCTTACTAAGTTGTTTGGGTTACTGAGTCCTTAAAGTTTATATAGAATATTACGAATTAGTTTAATTATGAATAAGAAACATAATCAATTTCATTGTTGGTGGGCTTCAATAGGAAAAAGTGAAAATATCTTTGTTCAACAAAATCAGTTCTATTTTTGGACATTATTGTCAATAGGAACTTTTATTCTTTGTATTTCGGTAAACTACCTATGCACTTTCTGAAAATTCAATTGCTTCTGTATTAAATGAAGCAAATTGGCCTAACTCTGCTTCATATGAAGCCTGCAGCTTGCTGAGGTCACATCTCAGTAACTCCATCATTCCTGTCAAACAGTCGAAGCAACAGGTTAATGTTTGGGGTTGGAGGGGGTAGGAGATGGGAGACTTTTCTTGGATCCGCTAGAAAGCAGGAAGAAATATTTAAGTTTTGTACATTACTTTTCCCTGTTCTGATCATCTGAAATGTTAGTCAGCCTTTTGTGCTGCTGGACTTTTCCAGCCTTTTCAGACTGGATGTCATTTCTAGATGCAGGATTCCACCTCGGAAAACTTGGAGCAGCCGTGATATTCCCACTCAAAATCATACAGAAATTGACCCAGGGAGAATAAAGTCATGCAATATCTCTCTCACACACAGAGAGATATAAAAGCTGAAATGAAATGAATTGATAAGCTTTGTTTGGTCACAGAAAAAAAAGAACATATTCCAGTTTCTCCTGCTCTTCAAAAATAAAACAGAAGTTTATCTTAAAAGCCTCTGTACTCAGCTAGTTCAAAGTATTTAAAAGTTGAATTAAAATATCCATTTCTCTCAAAGGTCAGAGCATTTTGAAAATTAACATTTATTCATCCTGAACAATTTATTAAATCTTCGTGAAATATTACTAAATTACCAATGAGCTAACAAATGAACTTTACTGCAGGAGGGTGTTCCTTTCAGGCCTCAACAGAATACTGGAGTCACATGACAATAAGTCTGGTTGTACAGAGCTCACTCCCCTGTGACTGGAGATCTGTACTGAGTTGCACACTGATGTTCGAAGCCATGCTTAGTACATACCCATTTTCAGATGTGCAAGTTGTCCTGTGATCTATGATGGTGAAGTATGAAGTTTTGCAAATGAAAAAGGCTACACTGAACAAATACAGTGGGATTATGTTTACATTACTCATGTGGTATTCCGTTGATGGAGAAACATGAGTTCTAATCCCATCATGGTTTGGAGAATTTAAATTTGAGTTTTTAAGTAAATCTGGTATTAAGTACCTCAAATGGCTACCAGACTGACAAATAAAATTCATCCAGTTTACTAATGCTCTGGAACTCTGCTAACCTTTCCTCCTTGGCTTATATGTGGTTTCAAACACCACCAACGAGGTTAACTCAGCTCTAAGTAAGCCACTAAGTTCAAAGGGAATTAGAGATGGAAAATATATGATGGCCTACTGGTGATATCCTCTTCATTCTTCTTAGTGAATAAGTTAAAAACAAAAATTCTGCTGATAGTATTTTCCCCCCTCTGAAAACTTCTACCAACATTAGAAGGCATGTTATCTGCTGTTCTTTCATTGCTGAGAAATTAGTTCCTTGATGTATTTACATTCTGAAATGTTGTGCCACTGTACTGAACTCAATTTCAACAGGACTCTCCCAACTCTGCCTGAACCTCTGCCCACATTTAAGGTACCAGCACCATTTCTCCAGGATTTCCCACCATTGACCAATGAAGCACTCTTGTGAATAGAGAAACACACAAAATGCTGGAGGAACTCAGTGGGTCAGGCAGCATCTATGGAGGGAAATGGAAAGTCTGTACCTTTATTGCTTTAACCCTTGCTACTCTGTAGTACTCTGTACTAACTGTCCTAATCAATGCACTCTGTACAAACTCAATGTAACTACACTGCGTAATGAATTGACCTGTACGATTGGCATGCAAGACAAGTTTTTCACTGTACTTCGGTACAAGTGACAATAATAAACCAATACCAATACAGTTGATGTTTCGGGTCGAGATGCTTCCTCAGTCCCGAAACATCCTCCGTCCATTTCCCTCCATAGATGCTGCCTGCCCTGCTGAGTTCCTCCAGCATTTTGTGTGCGTTGCTGCAAATAGATACAGACCCTTCCCCAGTTACGATTGCCCAACTTACGGACACCTGTACATAGAAATGAACACCCATAAATATTATTACATTTAAAAGATAGGCCAAATGGATGGGTATGATTTTGTCAGTTCTGTGAGGCGGCAAACAACTTCTTCCAGGTGGGAACAAGATATTTCCATGTGCCTTCTCTCATCCCCCTCCCCTCCCCTGCCACCCCCCCTCCACTCCCATGTGCTAGGAGCACTGAGCAGGCTCACTTGATCACTCACTGAGTCAGTGACACCGGCTGGTGGCCACCCTTCCCGTGCCTGCTCGCTCACCTGTACAGTGTTTTTGTTCATTTCTGACTTATGAAAAATTTGGGGTACAAACTATTCTCAGGAATGGAAACATTTCATAACTCAGGGGCTGCCTATAGATAGATGGATAGATAGATAGACAGATAGATAGATAGTGCCCTACATGAGAAGAAAACTAAGCTCTTGCAATAGCATAGTAAGTTTCACAATATCAGAATGTTCCAAAGTACTTTGAAGTACCTTTCAATTAGCAATCAATTAGCACACAGTAAAATGCCGAATAACTTAAGTAAAATCAACTAGCTGTTTTAGGAATGTTTGCAAAATGACTGATGTTGTCTAAGACACCAGGAGTAACTTCACTGGTCCTCTTTGATTAGTGTTAGGAGATGTTTTATCTTGGCCTGAAAGATCAAATGCAATTAACTTAATCATAAGGCATGAAGCACATAGATGGGCTTAAGTGAGAATTAATGACAACACCAACAGTAAGTCATGGTACAGATTGTACATTGTCCTGTTCTATTGCTGATATGAAGATTAACTTTCCTCCATCCTGACCAAGAGCAATATTTAAATATTTTCAGTCATTTCTAGAAACATATATGATGCTGTGGCAACAGGATCAGTAAATGTGATTATAACTATTTCCTTACATAGAGTGCTACTACTGACCCAGAGTTGGGATGAACAAACTATACCATTCTAAGTAGGCCACTTAATAAAAAGTATGAATTCCTCAATTTGTCATTAACTTTAGTATGTTCTGTGGGTTTTAAATATTGTATAAAAACATTTCAACTGTAATTTCTAAAAATCTTTTGTCATAGGTTGATGCAGGAGATCCATTAATGTGCAAAAAAAAGGCATTGAGCAGGAAGAAGGAGATTGTTGGAATTTCTACATTCAGAAAGGATTGCGGAATTGCCAATAAACCCGGCATATATATTCGGTTAACAGAGAAATACCTCTCCTGGATCAAGCAAAAAATTGGAGTTGTGGACTTCAGTAAGACAGAGGAACAAATCTAAGAGGAAGATGTGTTTGCCACTTTTTAAAAATGTAGCTTGTTTATCAATGAAATGAATCAGATGAAACATAATATATTAAAAATGTTTCTGAAAAAGCAAGGTCACTTGAATGTTAAGCTCAAAATACTTCTTTTTTGTTCTATATGTAAAATCTACTTCATATTCATGATCCAATGATAATTTGTGCTTTTGAAAGTTTTGATCATATACAGCTTCTTTATTTAGTTTTTTGCAGTCTTACTTCTAACAATCATTGTCTCTATTTTATATCAACATTAATTTTATGTGGACAAGCTTATAGGCAAGTTTATGGACAATATTGATTTTGTTTCCACTGGTGATGTTCTTCTAAACATCCTTTCAACTGTATGACTACTTCAACAAGTGCTGCCAAAGAGACTGGGAAATTTGCTCAACAGGACTCAGCATAAACTACCCTGATAGTTTGTTTATCTGATTGTTCCTGATTGTGCATCTGTGTAAAGAACTACATGGGCAGAAAAAGGAGAATAATGCCTGAACCTTGCTAACAAAACAAGAAACTGTTAAATAATTTGATTAAAAGGGATTCATGTTTTTGCTACTTTCACTGCAAAGTCATTCATTATTAATTCATTTTGCTTGACTATATCTAGTTTTTTGACAATTAAAATCATTCACTTATATTTATGCAAATTTAAATGATGCAGTGTGGAAACAGGCAATGATGCTGGAAGTCTGTGTATAAGTTTCTTTGTCTATTTGCATTCTTAAAATATTTGGAAAATGGCATAATCTGTTGCTAAGTCAATTTCACAGAAAAATAACAATGTTAATGATGAACATTTGATTGTAATTTCTAGGGAAACTGTATTCTCGTGGTACTGCTAATGACTAATACATAATAACATCTTCTGAGTACTATATTTTGCTGTGGTTCTACTTATTAACCAACTTTCTTGTGAAATTCTCAAAGAAATAACTTTGAAAGAACAAATTAGGAACAAGTTTTAGTTACTTCTCCATTTGGGAATAGGGAGGAATACTGTCATCATGAGTCTAATCCCACTTGCCTCCAATTTGCCCCAGGACATCTGGGTGCTGACTTGAGTAGGACCTTCATTGAATTATGGGACTGACTTTTCTGGAAGTTCCTTCAATTCCACCCATGTAACTATAGCAAGGAAAAATATGCACAAAAATGAGTTTTATTTTGTACTTTTACCAAAGTTTGGTATTGGAGCAAGGGGTGATCCAAGGAAATCCAACCACTTGCAAATTTATGTGCTATGATGAAATAGGAACCCAACTGCAACTCTGAGGTGAAAATGAAGGAGTATACATCCTGTGCACAGATTGTCTATTTGCACTGAATGCTGGAGCTATCTAAAATTTAGAAAAATCTAAAACAGAATGATCCATCTGGACCCACACATAAAAAAAATTATGTCTCCCAATTTCATATCCATGACTGGCTTCTATGATCAGCCAGCACAGTACTGGATCTGGTCAATCTTCCAAATTGAAATTAGCGAGATAGAGGAAAGCCTCCATGTGGCACCTTGGGATTAGCAGTGGATAACATTAGGCCAGGCCTTCTCAATATGGTGCATCCTGCGACCATAGATGAGTAGGGACTGAGCATGCTCCACCCACAATGTGCTTGTTTTCTTCTGGTTCTAGTAATTAGTCATGTATGTTGATGTTTTTTGATGTCATTTTCTTATCTATTCTAAATTCTCATTGGGATAGATTTTTTGAGTATACTTTATTTCTAACCTGTCCTTTTTATTACAAACTCTGTGCTCATCCTTGCACTAGTCCTTATTTGAATTTTCCTAACTGAGTCATAGAGTCATAGTAATACAGCACAGAAACAGTCCCTTCAGTCCAACTTGTCCATGCTGACCAAGATCCCTGTCTGTTGATCCCAGTTGACCATATCCCTCGAAACCTTTCCTATCCATGTACCTGTCCAAGTTTCTTTTAAATATTGTTACTGCACCTGCCTCAACCACTTTCTCTGCTTGCTTGTTCCATATACACACCACCATATATATGAAGAAGATGCCCCTTGGGTCCCTTTTAAATGTTTCCCCTCTCACCTTAAACCTCTGCCCTCTAGTTTTTGATTCCCTTTCCCTGGAAAAAAGACTGTGTGCATTCACCTTTTTTATGCAC
>JARFYF010000050.1:12620184-12633042 GCA_030265395.1 Rhina ancylostomus
CTCCACATGGAGTCAAACAGCAGAACCTGGATCCACTGGGATTTTGAGCATTACAACAGGGAATCTGTTCCTGAGATACTCTGATCAGGGAATTGAATTGGAATTCACGATATGGAAATTAGGAAGAAAAGCATTAGTTGCTTACTCTTTGCTTACATTATTTTAGTGTTTTAAAATTATTTTTTGGTTGTTTTATTTTGTCTTTAATCATTTTCAGTTATTTAAAGCAATCACTAACTGAGCTTTGTGTTTGAATACCTCGAAAGCTGTGTAAGCATTTGGACTAATTAGCAAGTTTATACTGTAGGACTGTTGCAAAAATGACCATTATTGACAGATATTGGATCCACTATGTGGCCACTTGTTATTTGAGCAGGTTAAATGGAAACTGGAGAGCAACAGTTCCCCTCTCAAATTGTGCAACAGTAGCTGTAGGTTTACACACTGGACTCCATAGAGTGGAACAAAAGGAAACCAGCATTGTTAGGCAGTAACTATAAATTCTCAGGCTAATGTAGTAAGTATTAACTGACAAAAAAAATAGTTTGCAATTTTTGAAGATAGTATGTTTGGGACGTAATAGTTTACACAGTGAGTACTTCCAATGTTACACATAAGTTGTTCTGACACCATTATACACTCCTGTTGGCCATCCTTCAATGCAATATGCATATCCAGCTTTTAATATTTAAGCATGCACTTTTTATTGATTCTGTCCAGAAAACAAAACATCAAACTGCTCCAGTGCTGAAAGAAACAAGTACACATTCAATTTCAGCACATGGGATTAAAATCTAACTGGAATATTTGTACGTTTTCTGGTATTGAACATCAGCCTTCCTTCCTGTAAAAATCAGCAATGATCAAATCTCAGCAGACGTGGAGAGTCAATCTGAAATGCAATACATTTAATGGCCTGGAAACTTGGCTGTGTCACACTATTTTTTAAAACACCACTGTATGCATAAAATTTCCAAGTCAAATGGCGTCACTCAAAAAATTCAACTGGATACTTCAGATTGGGAATTCTGCTTGGAGGTTGGTGCACTTTCCTTCATATTCATGCACCCAATAACATCTTTCACTTAAGTGAGCTTGTGTTGGGCATTCTCTGAAAACCAATAACTTCATTATTATGGCTTTGCCTACCATTCTGATGAAAAATTGTCAATCTGAAACCACTCCTAAGGCTAATTATCTAAACCTAACCACCACTTCCAAAGTCCCATCCTCCAAATCCAAACCCCACTGCCCAAGCATTTATCCTCCAACCCCAAGCCACGCTCCCCATGGCCTGATTGTCTAAGGCCAATCCCACTCCCAGCACCCAGTCCCACTTCCCAAGCCCTAATCCTTTGAGCCTCATCCCACTGTCTAGCCATGATCCTCTAATCCCGACCTCTATTCCCCAGGGTCCAATCCACTGATCCTCAAATCTCCACAGCCATTCCCTGATCCACTGATGTGTAGTCCCCAAAACTACCACCCCAAAGCTCTGACCTGATCCTTGAGGACTGTGCCTCACTCCCATAAACTAGCCCTATTCCCACACATACCTACTCCAACATCCAGTTGCTCCCAGCGCTCTGTTCCTTAATTGTACTTCAAAACTGATATCTATGTCTTACATTATGTTCATTTTCTGATTACAGGCCACACGTTGATTTGTGTTACAACATGTTTTCTACAATGAATGCAGCAATGTAAAATATTACATTCATCTCTATAACAAAATAGAAGCTTATTCTTTATTGCAGTAATAAATCACATTTGTTCAAAAATTGTTCTTTATTCATTGTTTTTGTAATACTTTTAATGTGGATGATCTATTTTAAAACAAATTCTATTATTATATTGCACTTCTTAACGAATTGCTCATGATACACTTGTGGACTTGGATGCAGTGATTCCTCCTTGTCATGAGTTGCCTCATTTGCGTTGATGAGCTGTTACACATGATACTACTGGTATTTCTGTTGATGTCGTTCATGCCGCTGCTGATACTTCACATCAGTTTTGGTGTCAGCTGCAGAAGGATTCAGTTCCATCCCATCTGCTGGCAGGCGATGTTCCAATGCTGTGTGACTATGTGGTGAGAATTTTATTTCTCACTTTGGCTGGGTTCTAGGTTTTCATAAGTGGACCTGATATGCACGCTGCTTGTACTCTTGACAACTCAAGTAATGATTTATGATGGTTCTTGTAGTGCTGGATTCCTTATACTTGTTAGTTATTTTTAGGCTTGTGGAAGATATATTTCACTTAGTTATTTTGTCCTTTCTGCCATTCAGTAGGTCAGCTGGCAAACTCACATAATTTCAAGGAAGTGCAGCCCGAATGACAATAAGACAAGGTTTAGAACTCCCTGACAGTTTGGACATGTCTCTCTTAGATGTCTCAAGTCATACTGGGTTCTGATGTTACACATGAGTTTCTCAGGAATCTCTTGTTCTGCAACAGTAAATGTCTTGCTGAGGTTACTATTGTGGCCTTTGGGTCATTCATTTTTCTGATGAATGGGAACTTGTAGTTGTAGGCTACAGCTCTGACGTACCATTCTTGGTTGGTGTGTCAATGACTCATATCCCATGGAATGCCATGAGCTAAGTGGTATCTTAGTAGCCATCATCTCCTCTCTTTGTTCTGTATTTCTGTGTATTTGGCATAGATAGGATGATGACACCATTCTCTCAACATCTCCAGAGATATCAATCTAGTATACTGCTGACCGAGCTCTCAGCTTCCATTTCCCAATACACAAGTGGCCTTCATGCATCTTCTGCCGTAATTCTCCCTGCAAACTATGGCATGATAATTCTGGATCCAGGCAGTAGAAAACACTGAGATGTCATCTCTGAATTGCCATTAACATCTTATTGCTGGCTGTGGTTGTTTCACCTTTGAAATAGTGGCTCCCTACTCCACCCCACAAGTGCCCAATTCAAGTATTTCAGGTACAGCTATTTCTTTAGTTCTCCATTAGAGTTCTCTTGCACCACAATTGAATTCATCCAGTCAGTCATTTTAGTGACTGTGGCTATTACCCACTTCAACTCAGAAACTTTCTTTCAACTCAGTGAGGACTTTATCTGGACAGCGTATCACTAGCTTCACTCAGGTATCAACAGTGATGTGAGTTTGAAAATTCTCAAAGCATCTAATCATTTCATTAACACATTCTAGGTAGATTGAGATCAGGTGTGTTTTGGTCCGTATTGGAGGGCACTTTTCAATCAGCATGCTGCCTTCAACTCTCAGTGTGGTCTCCTCCATCTCATGGTTAACTGAGGTCAACCATAGATCCTCACTGCTCCTCACACCTAGGATGGCAGGTCCTTGTGTTCCTGTGACATAGAACATGCAGTTGGGTTCTTTTGTTTTGAGCATCACTCTGATTTAAGATGTTCCAAGATACAGGACCAGCATGATGTTGCTTTTCCCTTCAGATATAATTTTTAATGAAGAACCTTTGGTAGAAGCCACATGCTGTAATACTACTTTGCACTGACCAATCCAGGTTTTTGCTTGAGGTTGATAGCTGTGGAACTTTTACTCATCACTTCACTGATCTGGAGGACAGTATGGATTTTATTTCTCTCTGGACTCAAGGTGGATGTAGGTTTCCAATATCTAGTGTGCCCTCAACTCTCTGTCATCTTCCATACTGTGGATGTTCTGATTTCTCTCCTTTTGATCCTCCACTCTTTCTTCTCTATTTCCTCCAGATATTGTCAATTTTAATTTTGATTTGCCCATCTTCTCTCAGTGGATGAGCTTGCCACATAATCTGCAGTTTGATCTGTAGGGGTGGCTTTTCTTTCTCTCTGTGAACATGTGATCTCTAGCTCCTGCATGGTCTGCTTTCAGTCCAGTTTTCATTCTTTTGTTTCTGAGGTCTAACTGCATCAACCCTGCTCCTTTTTCCAGCTGTCCACCAGTGGCATGTTATGCTCTGGTCTGCGCTTCTGACATATACGAATGCTGAGCCCTAAATGCATCAGTCCACTTGCCTTAAATTTATTTTCTTGAATTTGCATTACTGGTTGTGCAGCTAAACTCTGTAAAAAGCCATCAACTTTTTAAACAGGTTCCTGATTCAAGTTCTGCAGTTTGCATCTGTGGATCTGTGATCCAATTTCAGCTTGAGGCCTGTGCAGAATTCTTCAAAAATCTTATTGGGGCTTTTATCTTCTGACTCAGTCGCTGCAAAGATCCAGTCCTTTCTCTCCAGCCCAAAAAGGGATGCAGCTGACCTCCTCTTCATCCCTCAAGCCTTTCAGAACAACATTAAAAATCAGTTTACATGTTTGCTGAAATTTTCTGAATTCCTCTACAATGTCATTGACCACCTCGTTCAACGTAAGCAGGAACCTTCACACACTTGGTACATGAGATTTGTGCTGTTTTGTCCCTTTTCTTGTATTCAATTTCAACATTCATTTCTTTCATGTGGTAGGGAATTTGATTAATTATGTTAGCTCTTGCTGTTCCCAGAACCCTTTTTCTTAATTACACTTTTGGATTAAATCTGTGGCTAACATTGCATGTATTTTCAAATTACAGTACTTATGATCCCAAGTCATACAAATGTGCCTTTAACAATGTCGATTCCTATTTATTCTTATTACACTGTAGCACTTGCTATTTTCCTATGTTGCAGCTTGTGAAGAATAGACCTTGCTCGACCATTCACTAAGGCCCGAACACTTGGGCCACAGGAGCTGCTTAATTTTTTTGGCAGTGGCTTTTTGACCAAAGAGCTGTGTTCACTTTTGGGTGTTTCATTCCCCATTTCTAAATGAATTTTTTGCACAAGTCATGTGATAATTTGAGGAGTAAATTCACTTGTGGTGCCTTTCCCTTAAAAAAAACCTTTCAGGTCTCATCCATGAAACTGTTCCATACTTTTGATTCGACATTCAGGAATTTGCACCGGGGGACATGTTGCATAAAGTGCAAATGGGTCCAAAAGAACAACTTCAGCTCATTTTAAACCAGTGTTTAAAGAATGTGTCAGATAAGGGTTCTGATAATTGAATGGAATTGTTCTATGAATGTCCACCATTGCAACCTCCTTGAAACACCCCCAAAATGCAAAATTCTCAGGGAATAATAACATAGAAACCATAAAATAAGCCATCCTGGCGTAATATGTTTCAGTCCAGAAAAGTATGCATTTCTTTTTCTAATCTGCTTACAAATTAGTTATTAGACTCAATCTAAAATGTCACTGAATGGAAGAATAAGAATTTCTTGCACCAGTTCTGAACTTTGACAACACCAGGGGCAGATGTGAATGTTAGAACTTTTACACTGAATGATGTATGACTTCAATTCCTGACAATATACTGACATTCACTCTGCTACACTTTCCTTGGTCCGGTACTGAACGCATTAAAAAAAAACCTTCAATAAACCATTTCTGACTACAAAAAATGCATATCATCAAAGTAATTAATTTGTATTAAAAATGAGGTGAAATCAGGTTACAGGTGGGGATTTGTGAGCAGTCCATTTATACCTAGCTCAAATATATTTATCAAATTCGTAGAAGTGGCCTCAGACTTTCACACTCTTTGTCTGAATGCAGTAATAGAAAGCAAGGTATCTTCTGACAATGTGTTAACTTTTAGCTTCACCCAATCCCATGCTGTGTTCTTTTAATCACTGCCAGTAAACTTTCTGGGGAAACAGATTAAATACCACCTGGATAATTCCTGTGCTTGTATTACAATCAACAGGGTATCATTTTTATGGCAGACACATTACAAATTCTACTCAAGTAACCATTTACAATCAAAGATTGAAATTTTTCATTCATCTTTTTTTTATTTGTAACCGGACCAATCCCAATATAAATGGATTGCCACTTGTAACCAGTCACCAATGATAATGCATTAAAGCTGAATGGTATAAAAACATATAATTGTAAGATAGGGAATCAAAACCTCTTTACAGAAGAGATCAGAAAGTCCAGTCTGTGCTTTCTTCAATTGCAGGTGCAACTTGATTACTTTCTGTGCTGAACCAAATATGGTACAACCAAGGAGAAATCGGAGGCCTTAGAAGATAAAGAACAAAATATTTCACACAAAGTCAAAAGCTCTTTGCCACTATCACAGAACAAAAAAAAACCCTTGTGTAATTATCCAAAGTAATTCAGAGTCAGTACAACACAGCAGCCAAAACAATTCAGGGATCCCTCAGAGTGACCCAACAAAAGAGCAAACATTATATTGTGCTGTCCCACAGAATCTGTAGATAGCATCATAGCCTCTTCAACATGATATTTAAAACTGAGAAGGCAGATACAGTTGCAGATGAGATCTTTGGACAGGGAAATTGCCACATTACCTAGCCAGGACCTGTAACGTTCTCTGCTCTCCTTCCAGTTCTAATTGGTAGATACTTGATCCCTAATGACACTTAATTCATGTTCCCTGGGGTCAGCTGGGGATGAGTGATATGTGTGGGAAAACTAACAGCCATGTGGGTACAGCTACCTCACATGGAATTCTTCAATGTCCCCCCACCCACTACATTGTGCTTTTTTTCTCTCTTATTACACCATTCAAACAATACACAGGGATGCATGGAAGGAACAAACACAATTCCTGGATATTCAAGCCACATACATACAAAAAAACACACCCCCTGAACCAATGACAACCCATTAAGTTTTAACTTTTTTACCTAATCTGATCTCTCATGGATCACACTTTGGAACATTCGTGAAATTTTGCAATTTCGATGAAACCCTTTTTTAAAAAAAAGTCAGGATGTTACAGCACTAGTACCGTGACAGGTACTTGGACAGTTGCATGTATAGGTAAGGTTTTGAGGGATATGGGCCAAACACACGCAAATGGGACTAGCTTAGATGGGAATCTTGGCTGGCATGGACCAGTTAGGCCAAAGGGCCTGTTTTTGTACTGTATGACTCTATGACTCGAAACCAATTCAGGTTTATTCTATATTAAGCAATAGTTCCCCAGTTTAGAATCAATATATTTTTCACAACCACATTGTACAGCAGTCTGAATGCTAATTTACTATTATTAAATGATTTTCATGTCTTGGTCATCATCTATAAGTCGATTTTGACATGCACTGTGTCTGGTACACAGCTCCATTGTGGAAAGAGGTTTGCAAGTCAGCATTATAGTGGCTTAGCTCCATCTCTGATCTGTGCAATTGTGAATTATTTCTCCTTTACTTCACACACACACACACACACACACACACACACACACACACACACACACACACACAAGCTTTCCTTGGATGTAAGGAACTAAGGAATAAAGGTGAGGGAGAGAGAGGAAAAGGGAGAGGGAGAGAGAAAGGAAGAGGGAGTGGAAGGGAGAGAGGGGGAGGGAGAGGAGGATTTTAAAATCTTAGCAGATGCAATAAACCGCAATTAACACAGTTCAAAATTGAAGAACTACAAGTAGTAATTATGTGAACCAAGATCAGTCATTCAATACAAAATCTCACACAATTCTGTTCAAAGTTAATTTTACCTCTGTTGTCCCAGAAATTGCTCTTTGACCTTGGAAAGTAACCATATATTAAAATGAAGCACTCTCAAGATCACCCTGCATATGGTCAAAAATATTAGCATGAAAAAGATTCACTCAATCATGATGCTCTCTACAGGCTATCGACCAGATTAATAAATGGAGTTGAGCTGTCAAATTGTTGCCAAAAATAATACAAAATAACATAGATTCAAAAGTGACATTTCGTGTGTTTTGCAGAATTGTTGTACAAAAGAGATATCTTGCACACTAAGAGCACAGACACACAGAAAAAAATTTGGTAGAATGTTAGATTGAAATCACTCGCATGAATTTACGGTTTCTGATGACCTTTTGATGATACTTATATTGCTTTTTTGAGATATTTCGATAGAATTAATCAAACATTTCTGTTATGGCCCTTTCATAGACACCTCGGAAAATTGTATTTGTACAATATTTATTTAACAATAGTGAAAAGGAACATGCATTATGATCGATAGAAAATCTTTACTCTGCACCACCACCTAAGACATCAGCAAATGTGTCAGGAGAGAAATTCATTGCAACTTCTAAATACAGGTACAATTCAAAAGCATTAGTATCAAAATGAAAGGAGTACAACTTTATAATTCCGTATATGTTCAAAATATTTTGTCTGACTTCAACTCTTTTCAAATTTTTACTTATAAATTTTTACATTCATATCTATAATGGAAACTTGTAAATTTGCTAATCTGCAACTAAACTCTCCTGCCAGTGAAGGTGTAGTGGACATCTACTGGTTACTGCTGTGTTTGGGTCCTGTATTTTGGAAGTATTAATAATGGTGAAGTTGTTAGAATGGTCCCTTAAAGGATGCACTGCTGCAGTGCAAGTCTATTAATTCAGCCTTAAGTTCACTTCAACAGTCGGAACCAGCTTTACGTGGCCAATCATTTCACATTTAAGATGATAAAGTAAGTTCGGGCTGTTATATTCAGGATCCTTTTTTAAAAAGGGACTAGTAAGTAATGATGCTAGCTAAACAATCTCTCTGTCTCTGAAAAAAATATAAATTCATAAGTATAGAGTATATTTTTCTCAGAAAATTTGAATAAGAGATCTTCAAGACTAAAATAATTTTTAAAACATTTACCTCTTATGTTTTTCTTCTTCAATCTCAGCGTTTACTGTGCTTTCTCTATATGACTTATCTTAAGGCAGTGACTTCTGGTTCTAGACTCCTCAGCAAGGAGAAATATTCTCCCCACATCTACCCTATGTAAAAGGAAGAATTTTATATGAAATCTACCAAATTCACCGATTCTAGCCTGTATGTGACTCCAGGCCCAACAATGGAATTGACTTAACTGCTTCCTTTGTTCAGGAACAATTTTATAAATGCCAAAGGCATCATCATCCTATGAACAAATAGAGATAGGCACTAAAATAAGAGAGGAAACAATTCCAGGCATGCTCATGAGGCAGTTGCTGTATTATCCCATGGAGACATGTCTAGATATATCTGTTCAATCACAGTTAGTGTTCACTTTCTCCTTATACAGCAGCCAAGTCTCCACTTTCAACTAATACTTCTTTCTAAGCAAAGCGAAGTTTGGTTCATTTCCCCTTCTTTTGGTCTCTTAGTCAAATTATTCCTCATTTCCTGAGTCATCTTAGAACATTCTTGGTTCCTCCCAATGCATTTCACTATTCAACTTCCTTTGCAATTATCATTTCCCTTGATTTACTGCTACTTTTGGTCTGTCCTGCTCCTGTCTTTCAAGAAATTTTTGCATTCTCCCCATTGTGAGCAACAAGGTTAATAAACACTGCCTATTGATCTTAGCCTCCTGATTAAAGTAGTAATTATAAATTTAAGTCAAAAAGGAGGAAAGTTATTCATCAATATTGAAAACAATATGGAAGCTTCAAATTAATTGTTAACTGATTTCACCCAACAGTCAATGCCTCTCTAAATTATTATTTTCATCTGAACATTCCACAAACTCATCAGCCTGAACATTTCTTCTACAGCATTGCTCATTAAATTAATCACTTATTTATTTCAATGGTTTATGAATGTGAAAAACATTTGGATATCAGTCCCAGCATCGCACACTGAGACAGCCTCCCTGCTAACAAATGATCACTGTTCGGTACAAAGGATTAGTCTTTTTTTTAATGCCTTAAACTTTTTTACATTGCAAACAGGCAGCCTGCCCTTTTCCATTTAATATGAAAAGCATACTTTGGCAACAATGAACAAGGTCTGTGTTTATTGCAGGATCTGGTGCAGCAGGGACCATTTTAGTCTGTGGTGTAACCGACTTCTAGAACAAATTGCGGGTGATGGACTAAGATAAACATGCACCTTTTCCAACATGATAACAGGCGTGGCAACCCAAAGTAATTGAAGAACTTTTACAAACGTTTGTGAAGGTATTTCTTTTCCTTTGATGGTAAGTGCATGGTTGCCATTTTATTATTAAATTAAAATGTTTGAATTTATTTTCAATGACTGTGAATTGTTTTTGTCTTAACATCCTTGGATCAAGAAGGCAAACCCAAAACAGTCTGGAACTGTGTATGAGTCACTGTGTGAACAAAGGTAGTCAGTTAGCTCCCTAATTTATCCCAACACATAATCTGATTTAAAGGACCTGACATCACCTGCAAGTTTAAATGGAAAGAAAGCAGATTTTTTTAAGGATGTTAATGATTGGTTCATTCTTGGTGTCTCTTGAAATTCCAGGACAGGAAACCACACAAGTTTGAAACAGTTTATCTCTACACTGGAAGCAATTTATTACCAACCGTGGCTACAAGCTTTCAACAATGTGACTCGCGCAGAAAATAAAATGCTTTTTGAAAATGAGGTGTAACTAAAGAAAAATAAACCCACTCCACCCAATAACAAAAAGCACACTGATTCAATCATTTCATCAGCTGCAGATTGAGATTTTGTTTTAATACTGTGCCTTGCACTCAATCGAATCGCCATTACATCTCAACAAATCATTCCCTGCCAATTCACTGACTTGGTCTTGAAGTATATCAATTGGGTTGCATAAGTTACACCACAGAAATAAGTTATGGATGAATTATATTAGAAATATTTCATAATCTACACTGTCCTTTTTAAAAGGAAAAGTGCATGCTCCTCAGCTTACAAAAGTGAGATTTAGGACTTGCTAAATCAACATTCTGACTTCCTGGACATATGTTTGACACAGGTTTTCCAACAGACTGTGAGGTCCAGCTACATTAAACACATCTCCATGTTGGGGGCTTTCAGCAGTGTGCCTCGTCTTGTGCCTGTCCAGCTGTTGACAGATCGGTTGATGCCCACGACAGCACACATGTGCAAATATCATTGGCTTCAACATAATCCTTTAAATCTGTTCAGCTGCATTAATAACTGACCTCAGAGAGGACAAAAGATTCACAAGCAGCAACTGTAGCTTGTGTTTATTTCCAGCAAATAACAGTACATATTTTTTTCATCTACCTGCAGCATTTTTCATTAGAATAGATATAAAATAACTAGTATTGAAGCAGTTTTCAAAAACATAAATTTGTACAGTTTTACTTCTAGAACCATGTTTACATTGCGTTAGCTGGGAAGTGAGCTCAAGCACTTCCTTCCAAAACTATAAAAGTTTTGATTCAAAATGATCTCTGTTACATCTGTATGGGGAAAACACCTATCATAATTATGTTTGTTGTTTTAATATGTCCTAGGCTACAAAGGAATGCACTCCATCGTTTCTGAGCCATATAAGAAACAAGAACAGAGATAGTCTAAAGCATTTGTTGCCCTTTATTCAACCAACAGTTTTTGAGGTATGCTATTCAGGAAATGAGTCTCCAGTGAGACATTAATAACCAGCTCACTCAGAAATGAAGCAGCACGTAGGCTACTGAGGGCCCAAGAATGTCTTTGGGTTTTGAAAACAGAATTTCCTTTGAAATGACAGCCTCTTGGAAAATACATCCACACCAACCGGAATTTGGAAATTCAGTATAATCCTGGGCAGGGTGACAGTTCCACGGTTATTGCTACCAAGTAAAAAAGGTAAATTTATTTTGAGATAGCCATCAGAATGAGAAATTGGCATGCAGGAGCTCTGAGGCAATCTAGCAAAGCAACGAGAAGCGCAGCATCAATTCTCTGTTTCAACTTTGTCCCATCTCTTCACCCCAAGTTAAGCTGTTAATCAAGGATCATTCCTCCAGGTCAGCACCCTCTTTCCACTTCAAGTCATGCAGCTGCTTTCGATACTCATCCCCATCATCTCTTCAAGTATAGATGTATCTCAGCTAGTATAGGGACATTGCTCAAACATTAGATTTAATTTCTTCCATAAATGAAATCAGATATAAATCAAGAGAGTTTCATGATTTACCACTGAACAGATTAAGTGGAGCAAATGCTGGCAATCTAACCCCAATGGAATCCTACACTGTTCCAATTAAGCAGTATTACATAAATCCTTGAAAGGGTAAAGCAGCTCAGAATTTAGGTTTCACAGCACAATAGGGGAATTCAAGCCAGTATTATAGATATCATTTCAGTTTATAAAAATGGTTTTCAGCCGATGGCACTGTAGATGCAAATATGTGCATGCAGGACTTTGTAACAAAAATAACCCCAAGTTAATTTAATCAAATTGTCACAACCTTAGACAAACAGTTAACTCAAATGGTAGGCTTCAGTCAAAATCTAAAGATGAGATGCTATTGAACTGAACATTGTTCAATGTATTTGCGGGGAAGGAAGATGGGATGGATAGAAATGGGAAGTCAGGAAGGTGGCGATTAATTAAACCAAAATGATTTGTCGATTTAGTCATGTTCATAACATATTTCAATGCCTTCTTTTGGACCTCATTTTGCACGTGTTCTGCGGTAAAACTATTATGGCTGCTGTCATTGCACCATCAAACTGATTGGAACTTCTGGGATACGTATTTGTGCAATTAAACGTGGTAATCTACAAGATGTATTGAGTGATTCACTACTTCTCTATAGGGAGAGCTGTTCTGCAGTCAACTCCAGAGGTCTGATTGAAACTTCAGGTATTTACACACTATTTTTGCTATAAAAAGGTGAAAATGTTACTCATTATTGTACAAAGAGTAAGTGAGTTTTTAAATTGAGTATTAAGCAATAATTACTGTTTAACTAATTCTTTGGTTCTAAAAAATCTGATACATGTACATTGTGATTCTCCTGCATAAACATTTCAAAATATAAAGGGTTTTAAAATCATCAATCTTTTATTATTGTTTAAGGTACTTTGTCTTCTACATTAATCTCCAATGAATGTGCAGATTTTATTTTGTGCTCTATA
>JARFYF010000050.1:12680744-12691438 GCA_030265395.1 Rhina ancylostomus
TGAGTTCAAGAGCTGTGAGGTGATATTGCATCTCTATAAAACCATGGTTAGACCACACTTGGAGTATTGTGTTCAGTTCTGGGCACCTCATTCTAAGAAGGATATGGAAACTTTAGAAAGGCTGCAGAGGAGATTTACCAGGATGTTGCCTAGATTAGAGGGCATGTCTTGTGAGGAAATGTTGAGAGAGCTAAGGCTTTTCTCTTTGGAGTGACGCAGGACGAGAGGTGACTTGACAGAGGTGTATAAGATTATGAGGGGCATTGATAGAGTGGACAGCCAGCACCTTTTCCCCAGGGCGGCAACAGCCAATACCAGAGGACTTCAATTTAGTGACAGAGGAGGAAAGTTGAGGGGAGATGTCAGAGGTAGGTCTTTTTTTTACACAGAGAGTGGTTGGTGCCTGGAATACACTGCTGTGGATGGTGGTAAAGGCTGATACAAAATACTTTTAGATAGGCACATGGAAGTAAGTAAAATGGAGGTTTATGGACTGTGTAGGAGGGAAGTGTTAGATTGATCAGGGAGTAAAAATTTAGATAGGTCGGCAAAATACCATGGGTTGAAGGGCCCGTACTGTGCTGCATTGTTCTATGTTCTGGTACTCGAGACAGTGAATGAGCCAACAAGCTTTACTAAGTGATATGGCAAACTGATATTATGTATATGCAAGCAAAAATAGTTGGACTATTATTTCTCAAAGACAAGGAAAGAAGTAGAATGTACAATACAAAGTGATGGGTCATGCCCAGGTTACGAATGCCCGACTTAGGTACAACTGACACATATGAATGAACATTTGGAGAGCAGCGGGATGGATTTGTCAGCTGCTGAGGGGCTTTAGGCCTCTTCTGCTGTGTGGGAACTCAGTTCACAGTCGCCTTTCTGACTTGTGAACTGTCCAGGTTACGAACAGTTCACAGACACAGAACCCTGCTGTAACCTGGGGACGACCTGTGTTATGGGTGAGGTTGAACAAGGACAGCAGTGATGATACAATTATTGCTATTTCCTTCTGAAAGCAAAATATAAAAAGATAAAGGGGAACAGCATCATCAGAGGAAATGAGTCAATGGCAATTAATGATGGGCTTTGCTTGCATTGCTGAAGTTTCAGAACTGCTGGAGAAGTTACAATGCCGTATTGATTTACACAAATGTAAATGATCTGAGATCTCATCATTATTGTGATTCATTCAGATCATTTATTTTTGTATAAATCTATACTGACCAAGTACACTGCATTCACATCTCATCTGGAGGCCTTTTTCCAACATAAGATCTCAGAAGATTTGGGTCTTGACCCAGGACATCAACTGTCCATCCCCAGATGCTGCCTGAGTCCTTCCAGCATTTTGTTTTGCACTTCAGATTCCAGCATTCACAATCTTGTGTCTCCAGTTTTGGACTGTTGAGTTGTAAGTCTGATCCAGCAAAATACACTGTTGCTACTCACCTGGAGAATCTCTCAAACCCATCCACAATGACAATGGCACCAAGTGCATGGAACCACTGTTGCCTGCAAGTTCCCCCTCAAGTTGCACAATGTCATGACTTAGAAACATATCACAATCACTGGGTCTAAATCCTGAAGCTTCCTACCCAAAGATATTGTGGAAGTAACTTCATCAGAAGAATTGCAGAGGTTCAAAAAGGTGTCTCAAAAACATCTATGGAAGTTGCTAGCAGTGCTTGGATATCAAAAAATGGAAAAAAACACAGGCCTGAATAGAGGCCTTCAAACATGTGAACTAGAAATGTGGTGGAATACATCTTGCCATAACTTAAGCCATGATTATACTCAACACGCAATCATTTTTATTCCAAGTAAAAAAATTGCAGCTTTCAACACTGGTGGATTCAGAAATTATGGGGAATGTAAGTACCGAAGGCAGAAAATTTATTTTCTAACAGGTCTGGGACATGCTAGTTCCCTCAGATAATTTTAATCTTTGGCAATTGTTTTGGGCCATTTTGTATCATTCTGGAGCCTAATGTGATATGCCCTTCAAGCCAAAAATACTTTTTCTTCCTGGAAGGGTCACAGATACTTAAATTGTAAAAATAAGAGCAGTTGCAGAAACCTAACAGGGTCTGGTTTCTTCTCTTGTGAATCTAACCACAGATACATCATATTAAATCCGTGAAGTGAAACCTACAATAATTCCAACCAGCAGTGCATTGAACAGTCACAGACAGAAATGGTTCATTCAACTTAAACAGGTTAGCACCCAAGCTAAAACAGCAGATAAAGAAATGCTATATGAACACACAAATAGTGTTTGGTTATTGCCAGCAGAAAGCTTTAGGTTACATTGCTCCTTTGACCATGTCAAAATAGATTTTTCAGCACACTCGAAATAAAAACCATTACATACTGCAATTCCACAGTCATTCAGACAAAGCCATAGTGCAGAGAAACAAATAAAAGCAAGCAAATAAAGGTGGCTGTGTGACAAGGAACAAAAGATAGTTCCAAAGGAGTTGAGGGTTACAGCAGACCGTGATCCTACGTTTTGTTTCTTTACTTGTTCCATTATCAGTTTTCTTTTTGCTTTCATTTCTACTGACATTTAATCATTCTTATCCCTGTTGGTTAAGGAAGCTTTTATTCAATCCTAAATCTTTAAAATCTTTTCTTCATACAGGTACAGTAGTTTTCAAAACCAATTGAGGAAGACGAGAATCCAGACTATTGATTTGGGACTTGAATTCCAATCTCACCACAGTGAAGTATTTAAATTCAGTTAATTAAATAAACCTGGAATAAAAAAACTGCCATCAGTCATGATGTCTTTAAAAACCTTTCCAGTTCACTAATGTCTTACATCGTTACCCTGTCTGGCCTATATGAGATCTCAGAGCCACAACAACTGTAGCTGAAATATCCAAGCAAGTCATTCAGTTCAAATCAAGATGGGCAACAAATCCTGGCACAGTTATTGACACCCATATCCTATGAATAAAAAAAACCCATGTAATAGAGCGGAAAAAAAATTAACATTCATTTGGACTGATCGTTAGTCCTGCCAGAAATGGTCACATTGGTTAATAGTTAACAAGTTCCAGTACGATGAAGAAAGACTTTTCCCTGTGGATTGAAATGCTGATCATCAGCTTGAATACCCTACAAAATAAATTGTTGAAGGGTACAACATCTGACTGGTTTTTCTCACAGTAAAGTTGGTGCACTTTTTTGTGTAAGTGGTTCGATGTAAACAAAGGAATAAATTAGTGACTGGTGACACCACACACAGAAGTGACACAACAGCCACAGCTAAAAACAAGAAGGTTATTTTTCCGAGCGCTCCTTGTGGATGCTCTCCTTGTGGAGAGTGGGCCAATCCATTTTGGACTTAATGTGACTGACCTTCAAATGAACTCATGAGCAATCGTATGGTAACAGTAATAGCTTCATGCACTAACCAGTTAATTATTCGTGGGTGCTATTGCTGCTTAGACTGTTAGGTGAGGGAGACATTTAGTTGATTTCCTCTAAATTTGAAGCTCATCTCAGTTGAGCCATTAATATTCAAAACTGTTATGGAATTAGATCATTTCCAGTATTAACATTCTTTGATGACCTCTCTAAATAATGATTGGTAATTGGTTTATTATTGTCACATGTACCAAGATACAGTGAAAAGCTTTTGTTTGCGTGCTATCCAGACAGATCATTCCATGCAAATAATAATCATGTCGTATTTTCACATAACTGATACCTTTTGATTAATGCAGTAAAAATGGGAGATAAAGCTGAAGTCTATTGAACCAGATCTCATCCATTTTGTCTATCCCTTCTTGTCGAGAGATTGCGGATACAGCAGGTCCCCATGGGGACCCGACTGGACCAAGTCAAAATTATGTTACGTATCCACACAATTTTACAAGCATAAATAGGGGAGATAGCCAGAGTCTGTCTCCCATGGAAGGGGTGTCCAAAACTAGAGGGGCTTGGTTTAAGGTAAGAGGGAGAAGGCTTAAAGGAGATCTGAGAGGTAAATCTTTTGAAAAAGAGTAGATGGTATCTGAAATGATCTGCCAGAAGAGGTTGTGGGGAACAACGTTTAAGAGGCATCTGGACAGATACTTGAATCAGCAAGGCACAGAGGGATAATGGAATTAATGTAGGCAAGTGGGATCAGTATAGATCGGCATTATGGACAGCACAGATATGGTGGGCCGGCAGGCCTGTTCTATGCTATACAACTCCATATTCTGGGACATTTTTAAAGTACATATCCACCTTCACAGTAATTCCAAAATTGTGAAGAAATGAACTGCATTGTTTAGGTGCCTGGTACACTGGCCTTCATCAGTCACGGTATTGAGTGTAGAAGCTGGGTTGTTATGTTGCAGTTGTACAAACATTGGCGAGGCTGCATTTGGAATACTGTGTTCAATTTTGGTTATCCTGCTATAGGAAAGATGCCATTAAGCTGGAAAGAGTGCAGAGGAGATTTATGAAGATGTTGACAGGACCCAAGGGATTGAGTTATGGAGAGAGGTTGAGCAGGTTGGGACTTTTTTCACTGGAGCATTGGAGAATGAGGAGTGATCTTATAGAGGTGTATAAAATCATAAAGGGTCAATGGGCACAGTCTTTTTCCCAGGGTTGTGAAATCAAAAACTAGAGGGCATAGGTTTGTGCGAGGGGAGAGATTTAACAGGGAACCTGAAGGGCAACTTTTTCACCCAGAGTTCAGTACAGGGAATGAGCTGCAAGAATAACTGATTGAGGCAGGTACATTAACAACATTTAAAAGGCACTGGATAGGAAAGGTTCAGGGGGATATGGGCCAAGTGCGGGCAAATGGGACTGGCTTAGATGGAAATCTTGTTCAGCATGGACCAGATGGGCCAAAGGCCCTGTATCCATGCAGTATGACTCCATGACTTCGAAAGACAGGAAGAAGACAGTTCTCAGCCACTGTTCCAAAAGCAAAACATTGAGGTTGCTGGAATAAAACAAAATAACCTGGAGGTCAAGCAACATCTTTTTTGGCACAGTTTTGTGGGCCAAAGGGCCTGAATTGTAGTTTTTCTATGTTTCTATCTTTCAGCAGGTCATCAAATTGAAACATTTACTTTGTCTTCTTTACATTGATGCTGCCTGACCTGCAGAGTACTTCCAACATTTTTCGTTCTATCCCAAATACAAATTTTGCTTTATATTCTGTCATTGGCTTTCCAGTAATTATTTATTCTTCTGTGTGGGTTCTATATTTAGTTTATGTTTTAAAAACACTTTTATCCTTGGAAGACCTGTGGAGAAATCATCAGAAGTGAGTTTTGTCCAGTGCTCACAATTCCCCCCACCAGTGGCTATTGCATTTCCAGTCACCAGTACAGAATTGCCTTTGGAGGCGTTGAGGTTGTGATGTACCTAATGCTGCCCTGCTGACAAGCATTATAAGTATATCAATGCCAGCTACTATCAAGACTTCCGACTCCCTTAAATTTTAAAAGTTTATTTCTTCCCAGGCTAGCACCAAGGATATAGCCAATATGAAATCGTCAGAGGTATATTCAATGCTATTGTTCCAGCAGCCAATTATGCCTAGCTACTAACGGACATTTAGACACAGAATGAGATAGCTGAGCAATTTTTAAAAGGGGTAAAATTTTAAAATGTCTCTTGGTTGTAAGTGCATCAATGTGGGCCCAAGTGAATCTCGCACAGGATCAATGCAATTTTGTTATAGCTATTGGCACTATGTTATGCAAGTGAATATTAACCTCCCAATCATTGAACAACAGTGCCTTTGTTTTAAGACAGACCAGAGTCTCATCAACACTCGATCATGAAATGTGGCAACTCTCCCTCCCCCCACACCTCTATGGTTCAAGGCAGTTGTGGAGTATTCCGTGACACCTGGCGTGTAAGTGAACTCCAGTATAATGAGGAACACAGTCCGCCAGTGCTCAAGATAATGAACAGAAGCATCTTGCACTGTATCCTGGTTAAGAGTTCAAGGATCATGGTAGTAGTTGAGTGCATGGAGGGTAAATGATTCCTTCAATTTTCCTTCACGTCTGGATTGATGCAAGGTTGTTTGATGGTGCGCAATACTAGTTAAGAAGCCTTTGAATTTACTGTAAATCCTGTTATTGACTGGTATGTTGCAGTTACTGAAAAATGATGTTGCAGTTACTGAACAAGTATTTTTGTGTATAAAGTCACGAGGAGCATAGATAAGGTCAATGTGCACAATCTTTTTCCCCAGTGTTGTGGAATCAAGAACTAGAAGGCATAAGTTTAAGGTGAGAGGAAAGAGATTCAATAGGAACCTGAGGGGCAACTTTTTCACCCAGAAGGTGGTCAGTATATGGAATGAGCTGCCAGAGGAAGTGATTGAGGCAGGTACATTAACAACATTTAAATGGCACTTGGACAGATATGTGGATAGGAAAGGTTTAGAGGAATATGAACCAAAGGCAAGCAAATGAGACTAGCTTAGTTGGCACAGACCAGTTAGGCTTTTCCCTTGCCCTTTACCATGCTGTATGACTCTAACAATAGGAAAATGTAATTATTTAACACCTTCATCACGGCACCCAACAATGGCACAAAGAAAATCAGAATTCCCAATGATTGTTTCCTCTCACAGTAAGTGTTGGCACAGATTCAGTGGGCTGAAGGGCCTGTATCCATGCTGTGTGACTCTAAGACTCTACAAGTGCCTAGAAATCAAACTCTATTTCAAATTCAAAACCCCAGCTTTAAATGAAATGAGGCATAAACTAAACTTCCAGACAGCAACTCTTGTCCTGAGCCTTCTACACCAGCTGCTCATTTGTGTTACTTATTTCACCCGGTTTTCTCTCCTGAGGTTTGCCGCCTAATTCCTCCAAGGCTTGACGTACCTGACCTCGTGCTTGGTAGCAATGAAGTAAGTAGCTGTGTATTAATTCCAGACTTTGCTGTGTGTTGAATACCTGGAGACAAAGACGAAGATTGGCTGCAATGATGTACTTCAAAGCAGTGCTCACTTATAATTTTCAATCCCAATGATATGCTAAAAGCCTTCTGTGCATGGTTTAGTGTGGCTGAGAGAACAGATAGCAAGAAGAAGGAACTGTGAGTCTGTGATGAACTGTGAGGCAGTGGCACATCATTTACAATATTCAATGATTTACAGCCTCCTCTTAGAGGGTTAGAAATTGGATATTAGGGCACTTTCCTCCAGTTAGCATTCTGTCTGTGCTATGAAGCAGAATAAAGGAATTGTGAAGCTTCCTTTATTGAGTTTAGTTTCAATGATATTCAAGAATGAGCAAGTGGTTCAGGGAAGAGTTTGACATGTATTTGCAGCAGTTGGTTACATTTGATAGATTGATCATTTGGGGCAAAAGTCATGCAAGGACTTGAATTTGGAATCAAACTAAATAGGCTTGTGGTCAATCTCTTTATGATTGCTCTATCACAACCATTCATTAATCTAAAGACTTCCATTTGGATCCCTGCAACCCTTCTTTTGCAGGAGCAAACAGTTCATCCTTCACTTAAAATTATAGCCTTACACATCTGATACCAGTCTTGTAAATTTTAAATCTCTCTCGTGCTCCTGAAGTCTTTTCATAAACTGGTACATACACGACAACAGTATATAACTTGTACACCAACCACGACAGGACACGAGTTTAATATAAGTTTTCAGATCTCCCTCTCCAAAAATGGAAACAGTTGCTTAATTTTGATGCGTTATGGCTTAATGACTTGTGTTACAATCTTCAGGGATTGTGTATTTGTGCACCCTAATCTCTTTGCTTCCCTGTCCCGTTTTCTTTCCTATTTTAAGTTTTCAGGAAACATCACATTAAGAGAAAAGTCAACAGTAATGGAGATATCAACAAATTAGAAAAAACTATCAATAAAATTCCAGAATGGGTATGCAAGTGGATAATAAATGAAACATGAAATTCCTTCTTTAATTATAAAACCTAAATCATTCTGATAAATTGTGCGCAACAGCAGTCCCAGTGGTGTTGCTTATAGGACTCCATCATCGTTCATTTGCCACTGTGAATTGCTACCTTTTACCCCAATTCACTGTCTATTCTGCTCTGGTCCTGTTTCTGTGACTTCCAAAATTATTTGTTAATTTATTTTTTGAGCTTTGCGAATGTATTGGCACTGCTGCACATTCTTATAAAACACCGTGCCACAAATTTTCATAGATTCTGTATCTGTAAGTGATAGCATAAGGCAATAATACATGAAAAAGATGTATTCAATAACAACAAATGTAGTTTGAACACCATTTTGGATGGCTACTGTTTGGTATCTTTTCTGCATTATTACAAATTGCGTTTGATGGCATGTTGCTCTCTGCAGCTACAAAAGTATTAATAGTGGCTGTAATAAAAACTGGTTGGTTACTTCCTCAGTTACAGAATGTTCCAGTTAATTATAACCCTGAGTTCTGTGATGCATGTGTCCTACTAAATAAGCTATTGAGGTAATTATTTATGATACTTGGTCTCTCTTGTGTTCTATTAAAATTATACACATAGGGTGCAAACCCAAGTGAAATGTGGAAAAGAGTAGTTATTTTTCTAACATTTATCCACAAACAGTCAATCCTTTTCCCAACTACAGTCTTTTGAAGTGCTTGGTGAATTAAGGGGGAGGAAATGCATGAATATTTCTTGCTACAAATACATACACTATTTCCGGTCCCTTCTCTACAATCCACCAGTAATTCTGCATTCTTAAGGTTTGTGGCTTGAATAGACCAGGTCTCACATCCTCACAAACTGCCACCACTTTCCCATCCCCAGGAAGAGCTGAACCACAAATGCAAAATACTGCAGATGCTGAAGATCTGAAATAAAATGCAGGTCAGGCAACACCTGGGGAAAGAAAGAGTTTCGTCAATCAGACATGTTAAATCTGTTCTTCTCTCTGTAAATACTGCCTGACATGCATTTTCTAATTTTATTAAATAACTGTCCAATATTGATTTTGCAGAAGTAATCATAAACATCACTCATCTCAGAGCCTCAACATCTTATGTATTGTGTAAACAATTTACACAATGGAATTCAAATAGGTAATTAAAAGACAAACATTTGATTTTTGGAATGTGACAGTTCATCAGTTTAACAGAATGAAAGCAAGATCACCACTAATACTTAAATGAGGTTTCTCCCCCTTCCCAGCAAAAACAAATTACATCTCCCAACCTTCTGAATTAACATAAGTTTTAAAGTCAAAATATTATGGGTTCCTATTTTAACTCCAGGGATGTTTTAGGCTAAAGACCAGAAGAGTGAGTGGAAAACTCCCAGTGTCCCAAGTACCTCCACAAGAGTGACTCTTTATATGCACAAGCAGTTGTCCCCATCAATTTGTTAAGCTAATACACTAAGGTGCTCGCTGCAAGCCAGAACATCTGAACCACCCAGTTAAAACTATGTCTGTCTCCAAAGGATTCTCACAAAATGTATTAATGAGCTACCTACCAGTTTACAACGGTGATGGTAACCTACAGTAAAAGAGGAAATGGGATGATGAACCATTTTTTTTAGTTTAATTGCTCACCCAGCCTGTAACCAATAGCAGGTATGGTTAAATTCAGGGTGTGGATATTGCAAAAGGATAGCTAGAAATACAAGGTTGCTGGCACGGCTCCTATTTTGAGGAGTAAATAAAAGTAACTAAAGAACTTTTCTTTATAGGTCTCCTTTATAAACTGTTTGTTGCAATGTTCACTCACAGATTCTTCTTACAATACAAGACAGTTGGCACTCCAGCCACATTGTAAATACTTTACTCATCCATCCTAATGACCTATAACTTTTACACTAAAATTTTGGTACGAAGCATGATTTAACATTGCAGGAAAGATCTGCGCCTTAGTTTACTGATCGGTGCCATTTTGTGCTATGTTAAACGGGTGAATAATGCCAATCAGAAAATAATCTTCTTGAAACAAGTTAAAATAAATATCATCATGCACAAGTCTGCACTAAATGCCTGAAATAAATGGTACAACTGACTACTGCAGTTGTTTAACTTTTCTGGAGTAGTGCAATTGAACCATGTAGAAATTATTTTTTAAAAAAAGGGAAGCCTGCAATTTAAATAGCAGGAATGAACATGATCATTTATTTTCAACATCACACACAAGGAATCAGTTTAAAGTTCGGCCTGAACCCAAAACAGATCCCATGTGATGCAGACCACAACACACAGAAAGACTTGTTTATTATCCTTCATAAATGTCTAGTAAGAGCTGTAAATTCAGAGCAAAAATACATGCCTCACTAGCTTTTATTCTTAAACAGTCATTGATGGCCAACCTAAAACTATGATTTACATCTTAATAATAACTTGCAAAGGTGATTTATATTTTGTGCACTGTCAATCTGCACTCATGTTTCCACACTGACACCAACAGAACCAAATTTAAAATAATAAATAGCATTCATTGTTTTAGCATCAAATGCATGAGCATTCACTTAATATTGATGGGGAAAGAAAGAATTATTTTGGTGCCAGTAACTGCACTAATTAATTTTATTAACATTTAAAATAATGTGCCTAAGGTGCATTACAAAATGAAAACATCCACAGCATTTCACAATATCCTGGGACCATCACTGTCATCTTAAAATAATTTATGGTTTGGATATAAAAATTGCTGGCATCACAGATTCAACACCAACATTAAAGATTTTTAAAAAACT
>JARFYF010000050.1:12725921-12741534 GCA_030265395.1 Rhina ancylostomus
ACAATATCTGAAACGCCAATCTTCTCAGTTGGTGTTCAGGATATACTCCCCGGGATGTTATGAGGATAGAAAATAGCAATAAAACTACACTAAAATAAACATTCATTTAAAAAAATGCTCAAAGACTTCTGAAAATCAATTTTAAAAACTTTTATTGCCATCGGCACTAGGTATTAAAAATGTAAGGGAACCAATTTTGCCATATCAACTTTAGCTTTAAGGTCACAATAACCACAAATATTATATTTAGTTCTTTTTAAACAAGAATTGAATTTCTCTGACAATGCACAACAGAGACCTGTTTTTAATTTCCCAACATCTGCAAAAATAAAATTCTGAAGCTCTAATAAAAATAAACACACCAAAAAAGTCCTTCTTTTAAACAACAACTTCAATCAACAGAAACATCTGTACTTGGTTATACATCTAGAAATGGTGTTAAAATGCCATGATTTACATATTCCACCCACACCACTACGTCCTCCTTTCTTTCCCTTAGCTTTTAGGTTTCTTTTTGTTTTGATCGATTGAGTAGATGAGTGATTTGTTGACAAGTCTCTATCTATTATGCCATGTGAGTCACCAGCAAAGAGAAAGATGAAAGCTGAGTAAATTAACCTCCTCCTTCATTTGTTACATAATCCATTTTATCTGGGAAGTAGCTAACCACAGATTGACACCTCTTCCTCACTGTATAATTGATATTTTGCTGCTTGCAGAATTAGAGACATTAAAAGGAAACCTAAATAGGGCATTTGAACTGAAAATATTCACTAATTCCAAGACATCTCTAAGCACAGAGGTAGGAAAGTTATAAGCACATATCTCAAGTAATTCGATACATCATTTCAAGAAATGGACTTCCTCGTTTTCTGAGGAATTGTGAAAGGAATTAAACATTATTCAAATAATAGTGAACATCCTCCCTTTTGTCTATATGATGGAAGCAAGTTCATTGATGCAGCAGCTGAAATGTTTGGGCCTAAGGCATTGCCCTGAGAAACATCTGCAGCAATATCCAGATGCTGAGGTGAATGTTCTTCATAATGTATTAACTTAAAATGTGTAAATAGGTAAGATAGGAACAAAAAAATATAATGATGCTACCATGTTTGTACAGGATATAAGCTTCACATGTTGGTGTGCCTTCCTGTTTGACCAGAATTAAGTTCACACCCTAGTTGTGAAGCTCTTTGAGGCCTATAGATATTATGAAGTTCCTTGTCAGCAATCGTGATGTAGTCCATGATCTACATCAAAATCCTTTTTTTCCTCAGGCAGGATCGAGAAAGGCTTGCTTCCTCTCTGGGGTTTTGTGGGTTCTGAGATAACTGATGAGGCCAATATGAGAAATGCAAACTCTTCCACATATGGAGTAGGATGTACCTGGCAGGGCAGGTGGATGAGTAGATTGTAATATGCTGTGCTTCTTAAACCATTTCAGTCGGACTTATGCTATTTTAAAGTAAAAATTAAAGCAAGGCAGGAGGGTTAATCTGCAATAAAGCAGGGTACGCAGTGTGTAAAGTGGAACCACACAGGAGGCTTGTGCACTGTGGCACCATGTCACAGGGAGAAGAAAGAAAACAGTGGCTCTGGCACAAGTAGGCTTCATAGGTAGCCTGGAGATGTATAAAAAGATGCATGGATTGATAATATCCTATATGGAGAGGGTAGACAGATCTATCATAGCCAATAACCTTCTGAAGATGGAAGGCAGTGTTAAGTATGTGTAGGGGATGAAGGAACAAAAGTAAGTGATTTTATTAACAGAAACATAACATACACTCGTGATATCATTATATCAAAAATCCTAAAGCTACCATGCAATGTTTCAAGTTACAGCATAGGTGTTGTCATCAGCATTTTATGGATTTTTGGCAGGAATAGCCAATTTGCTTCATGTACACTCAACAGAAGTGAAAGTTGCTACATGCAAATTGAGAAGGAAGCACTCACAACAATCTTTTGCGTAAAGAAATCCCATGAGTTCCTATTGAAAAAAACCTTCTATATTCTCTTTATGGTCTTCTCAATAGGAACTCATGGGATTTCTTTACATAAAGAAACATAGTTATCAGTGAACCTAGGTCCCTAAGCAGCAGTTCCAACAACAGCAGCTTTCAGGATGCAAAGTTGGGCAGTTTTGCTGTCACAGTATGATAATACAATTGAATATTGCTTTTCCTGATGCTGTATTCAGAATACCATATAAATTGGCTGAGAAGGGTAATGAAAGCATGATTTTCACTACTTATACATGGTCACAGCCACTAAGAATGATCAGCTAAATCAGCAAGATGTACTCCTCAAGCAAGCTCACAAGCCACACACTCCAAGAATCATCAAGAAGCCCTGATAAAACTGATGTCAACAGGATTTGAGGGAAAATCTCTCCATTGGCTGAAACCTGATTACAGACAATGGATAGATGGATATTGCAATGTATTTTGGAGTGGTCCTGGGACTATGCAGTGAATACTAGTAAGCTCTAACTGCCATAACATCTATAGGAAAACAAGAGGACAACTCAGTGTCTGCATTTAGTTTGAGTCCAACAGCATAGCACACACCACAAATGGTCCTTAGTTCATAATTGATGCTATTGTGATCTATATCCACCTGACCTTCTTATCAATTATACATAAATACACCATACTGCATTCTCACTTTGAAATCAATGTTGGACACCATGATAAATGAGCTTGGGGATGTTCTTGGAATCTCCTCCTCCCCTTAGCTGTTTAATTGTCCACAACCAGTCATGACTGATGTGTTGCACTGCAAAGCTTTGATCTGATCTGTTGAAGAACACATATTGTGTTCTATTTTTACTGTTGAGCATAAAGGTGGTAAGGATAGCACCTTACTTTTAATTATGTCTGCTGCTTATCTCAGCAGCAGTTCCACCCTCCTCTTGTTTGATTCTAACATGACAGATATGTTGCATGCTGAAGTTACAGATGGTGATGGAATATAATTCTGCTGCTGGTAATGGTCTGCAGTGCCTCAGGCACATCTGGTGTTGGTCTCCTGGATCTGTCCTGAGATTATCCAGTTTAGCATGATGGTGTGAACATAGAAAATGTCTCCAGAAGGACAGTGCATTGGTCAATCCTAACACTGTCGGGTGGATTCATCTCCAATATGTACATTGGTGAGAATACAGTCAAATATATTTATCCCTCTCATTGGTTTATTCACTGTTTGCTACAGATCCACTAGAGCAGCTGTTATTTTCAGGAATTGATCACCCAGTCATTGTGGTGTCACCAACCTAAATTTGATGGAGAACATGGATGTCCCCAACCAGTGTATATTCTGCACCTTTGCTACTCTCACTCCCTCTCTCAATTCTGTCTGATGTGGAAGAACAATAATTCATTGGCTGAAGAAGATTACAACTTGTCATCAGGAGATTTCCCTGCCAGGCTGTCTTCTTTCCCCACTCTATATGCTTCAACCTACCAGTTTTAATACAACTAAAATTCTGCATAGGATATTTCAGAGAACTATAAGGAGGCAACCACATAGCTGTGGGTCGGCAGTCAGCAGCCACATGCTGACCAGAGCACACAAGGAGAAGGGGTCAGATTTCCTTCTTTGAAGGACATTAGCACCCACTAATCCCCATACCACTAGAGCAGAAAATTGTGATATCAGATCATGGGAGTTCAACAAAAAGAGTTTCCCCTGGCTCTCACTACCCAGTAATTATAATCCACAAGAAGAATGCATATTTTCATCATACTTATAGATATTGCAGTACTTCACTCCAACATTTAAGAACATTAATTTCTCTGTGGAATGTACCTCTCCTTAATAATCCAATACTTCAGTTTGTTGATATTCAAGTGGTTCTTTTAAAACCCAGAATTTATTAGAAAAGCTAATAATTTATTAGAAAAGCACACAAAAGATATATTGGTACAATAATATTAATCATGTCTGTATAAAGGTTCTTATTCATTAACCTTTTCAACCTGCCTAAATAACTTACTGACTAAACTGATGGAAAGGAAGCACATCTGTAGGGTTCCTGATGACTACATCAGTATGCATTGATGGGAAACAGAACAAAAGTGTTCCTTTCTCATGATGAGCTCCCAACTGCAAAAGAAAACTGCTTAAAATGCTTTGAGAAAAGGAGATAATTTTACTTAGAAGTGAAAAACAGAGGACCAAAATGCAAAAGCAAAATACCACAGGCACTGAAAATCTTCAATGTAAAACAGAAAATGTTCTGATGCAAGGTCACCGACTTGAAGCATTAACAGTGTTTCTCTCTCCCCAGATGCAGTCTGGCCAGATGGAAGTTTCCAAAGATTGCAAGGCTAATGTTAGTGCACTTTTACATACTTTTTGCATAGGAAGAAGAACATTTAAATAAATTTAGATATTGGGTTAGATGTAACTGGATTGTTCCCAGATTGAAATAGTAATCAACCTTTCATGACATGGTATTGGCTTAATCAAATATTTAGTACGGAATGAATGATTATGCCAATCAGCAGGATGATTAATAGCTGATTATATGGAAGGGATGTAAGAATGACCTTCATTACAATTTCCAGCAGCAAAATTTCAGGAATGGTATGTTTAATTTTCAGTGGAGTTTGGTTCATCTAGTCTTGCAGTGAGAGGATTCAGAGAACTGGTGATTTTGATACAAACAGCCAGACCCACACAACTGCAGGAGAAAAGAACAGAAGGCCATACCCCACTAAAAGAACTTCCAGGAAAGGACTTGTTAGTTACCTCTTGCTAGAAGTTGATGCCAAGAAAGATAGAAGCTCGCCAAGCAAATTGATTATTCCGCTTGAGTCATTACAGAGTGATTTCCAATACCAAGCTGTAATTTCTCTTCTATTAACAGTAGTTGTGAAAGACCTCGCTTCTAAACTCTGCTAAGAGGGGGAAACACAGGCCTCAGATGTTTAACTATACGAGAGGCATTTTTTCCTTACAACAATGTAACATTATAAATTGTGATGACAGATACCAAATATGGTGAAGGATTATGTTTTGAGGGGAAGAGGAATTGATATTTTATTTGATTTCATTTGAACAGTCAAAATAGTTCCACTGGCTCAAAATGAATGGCATGTTACACCCGATGATGCTTTTTTAGTTCTTTTATTAAAAAGGGTGCATAATCAATTTGGGTTATATTAGACTTCATGGTATATCAGCATAGCAGTAAAGGGCTTTTGTATGGTCTTACTATCACAAAAGTATGCCTTGAGCAATGTAGCCTACACCACAGGTCATCCAGCATCTTAATGTTCCATGTAAGAAACTACAATATATTTCTGTATCCAATTTTTTTTAACTTGGTTAAACCATTAGGTGAAAAGCCTGAGTCATCGAGTTATTATGTGCAGTCGATAACGTTGCATTAAAGCTGAAGTCGTTTCAGACATCAAGCCTTGGCTAATGGTTATCATGCTAATCTCCAAATCAAGGAATTGTGGGTTCAAGTGACGATCCAGAGAGTGGAGCACTTCCCTGGGATAACACTTCTATGTCATCTGAGGGCCCACCTTTCAGATGTGACATTAAATTGGAGTCCCTGCCCTCTCAGTTGAAGACAAAATATCCCATAACACCATTTGAAGAAGAGTAGGGTAAGTTCCTACTCATGCCCTGGTCAATTATTTATCCCTCAAGCCACAAGACAACAATACATCACCTGGTCATTATTCCATTGCTGTACGTGAAAATTTGTTGTGGACAAATTGGCTTTGTGTTTTCCATATTAATTCTGGAATTCTTCAAACGTACTTAAAAAGTGCTTTTCAAACACTTTTCAATGTGCTGGAAGGGCACCTTTCAACGTCCTAAGTTGAGAAGTACTACAGAAATTATTCCAACAGCAACTTGCCCTCAACATAGAAACAGATTCCAAGATTCTCGTCCTTAATGTCTGCATTGAAGCTGCAGCTGAAGATATAAAAGAGATAAAAAAACAGAACCTCGACAATGAATTTTCTACAGTCATTACTGTATACATTTGGGTGTGGTGTTCAGTTAATACCAAGATATCAAATCACAGCAATTTTAGTTTTTCACATTTAACTTCCTTACAGAATTTCCTTCTTACTGAAGGAGATGTGGACCTAAATAATGATGTCACCAGGACTTTAAAAAAAATGCTCACAATGCAGAGTACAAATTGAGAGATAAAAGAGAAAAAATGCAACCAATATTTTTGTTCTTGTGAAATATGAAAGTAGGACAATTTTTATTTGTTCAAAATGTAACTTTGTACACTTGATTTATTAATATTCTATTAAAATGAATAAATGTAGATTATGTTGCAAAATAACTGATACATCATCAAATGCCTGTTATAAGTCCTTCCTTATTTTCACTTCCATTGACTGCAGAGAGATAGAGAGATGGGCAATGAGTGCCTGATCATATTGCACTACAGTCCAATAACAAAGTTACCCCTGACACTGTACTAGAACTAATATAATCATTACAGAGGTGGTCATTCAATTCTGAACACAGACAGACAGGCTTGTGTAGCACAACACCAACAACAATCATCTTTAACATAGCAAAATGCCTACATATACAGTAAATACAAGGCATCAATGTCAACAGAAGTACTTTACAGAAATCTTACCAAGTCATATTAGGTGATGTTATATCAAATTATTAGTCAAAGAGGTAGAACTTAACCAGTATATTCAACAGGGAAAAGGAGATAAAATGGCAGAGGAGTTGAGGGAGGAAATTCCAAAGGCAAGGAACTTGGCAACAGGAGGCATAGCCATTGATGGTGCAGCAATATACATGAAAAGAAATTCTGAAGAAGCAGAAATTAAGGAATGCAACTATAACAGAGAGCAGTGGGAAAGACCCTGGAGGAATTTGAGACAATGATAATTTTTAAATTGAAACATTCTTAACCAGAAGCCACTGTAGGTCTGTGAACAAAGGGATGAATCCTTAATAAGACTCGGTGTGAGTTGGAACAAGGACAATAAAGCATTAAATGGCTTTGGTTTACACATGGTAGGAATGGGACATGACCATAAATGGACTGGAATAGGCAAGAACAAAAGTAACACAAGTATAAAGAAAGTTTCAGCAGCAGAAACCAACCCATAGTGAAATAGAGTGCTGCTTTGGGGTGAAAATAGCAACTATAATGATGTCATAGATGAAGCTCACCAGTGTTAAGAATGACACCAACACTGCCGGCAGGCTGCATTATTATCAAGGAGAGAGATGATACTGGTGGTTGGGGAGTGGAGTTTGCTATGTTGTATAGTTGAGTACACCACTTTTGGTTATCACCAACAGGAAAAAAAGGTTGATATAGTTGAAAAGCACACAAGAAGAGTTAAATCTATTCATTTGCCAACTTTCCACGCATTCTAAATTTTATAGAATAAGTAAAGGCAGCTGTACTTACAAATAAATGAAAGTAAAAATAAAGGGAATCACTAGACATTTGAACAAATCTGCCCCACATCATTATATCAAATGATTATGACTAAACTTTCCATCTCCTCTTCCTTGGAAGTAACTAATCTCCTAATGGAGGCAAAAATGCAGAATAACAGGGAAAAACTGCCCAGCGCCCACAGCCTGCAACCTGTAGTGATGAAATCCAGTCAATAGTATCATGCAGACCTTGTGTTATCACTTCAAAGTAAGCACATGCATTAATTCAGGAACAACTCAATAAAATATGAATAGAACCATATTAAAATGATTTCAAAAATTAATTAAATGCAGAAGTTTAGAAAGTTCAGTTTAATAATGGGCACCAAAGCAAAGAGTGTTGTTTGCTGGAGAAAACTTTGCATTAGTTTGCACTTCATCACAACTTGAAGAGTGGAAGCAATTTTTAATTTGTGGCTAACATTCCTGCTTATGAGATAATAAAATGTATCATTAATAACTAAATGCACTCTGAATTTTAGTTGTCTGGAGTTCTGCTCTCTGTGCTTTATGTCCTGTGGACCTTCTACTGTTGTGCATTCTTGCTGTAGGCAAGAATACCTATGCTTGCAGTCAATTGCACTGTATCATTGTGCTACAAATGATGTGATTCACATAAGACAAGAACGTAATGAATTTTTCCTCACTCTCTCAAGGCACAGTGCCCTGATTTACTATGGGCACTCCATCTGGCAAGCCACATGGGACCTGACAAAACTATCGGAGCTGAACTATCCAAGTGAACTGACAGGCAATCCTGGAACTTGTGACCTTCTCATTGGAGTCAATTGTCAGTCATGAATTTAATACTTACTGTGCTGCATCTTTTCTGATGGCTGTGTCATTTATTCCTGCTAAATTACTCACTGGTTAAACCACATATGCACTGTAACAACATCTGCAAATTGTCTGACTGTGACTTTTTAGCTGTTACACTGGAGGGTGGAAGTGAGACTAAAAGATGGTAAGTTGAAGCCTCTTGTCTTCGACCACCAATTAGTATTAGTGAGGGGCATCAGACATTAGCCCTGGGCATCTTTTAAATTTGGAAAAGTATGTGGATTTCTGATTAATACTGAATGCTTGCATAAAATGGATTCACCACCTGAAGAAAAGGTTGCAGCAACATACATAATGGAAAACCAATTGTTACTGTAACCTTGAGGCTAGAAGTACCCACTGTTTCTGTGTGGCATTAAGTCACTCAATTTATTCAGAATTAGATATATTTTAATAGTAACATGTACATCATCATTAACTAACCTAAATAACTTGTTGAGGACTTTGATCCTGTACCAAACTCTATCTACAACAGTGAAAAGAAGGTGTTACAGAGTGACCCTAAGGTTAACTGCCCAGAAATTTGGGTATTTGGTACTGCCCTTTTTTAGCATATCCTTTCTGAAAGCAATTTTATTTTCCCTGCAGAGGGATTTCTCTGGTCTCCAGATCAAATTGTACAATTCCAGAAATTCAACTGGGCATTTCCCCTAATGGATTACACTAATGTGGAGATGGACTTGTCATTTTCCTTCACATGCTCTGTAACAGCAACAGAATAAGGAGGAAAGACCTTTCCTCATACAAGGCCAGTTCAGCAATAACTGGGTCTTGGCAACTACTGAATTTGTATGATCAGACTCCTGACCAAAGCAGTTCAAATGATATAAAATTTATGATGCATAATGAGACCATTTGACTGTCACATCCATGTCAGTTGAAGTAGAGTCACCCAGCCTGATCCTACTTTTCAGTACTTGGTCCATAGCTACAAATCACAGCTCCTCAAATACACACCCAATTGCTTTTTAAAGTTAAAAAAAATTCTGCTAGAGGAACTCAGCAGGCCAGGCAGCATCTGCAGAGAGGGAAATCAACAGTCCAATGTTTCAGGTCGAGACCCTTAATTTGGGTTCCTCCAAAGGCTCATTTCATGCTCCACATTCCAACATCTGCAGTCTCTTGTTTCTCCATTTCTCTGCTTTTTTTAAAAAAAATGTCATGAGGGTTTCTGCCTGAGGCAAAAAGTTCCAGACTTTCTGGGTGAAAAAAAATTCTCATCCTCACTAATGCTTCTTCAATTCTATGCTTTTTGATTTTTGCCCCTTCTTCTGCAGAAAATAAAGAGGAGGGCCCCTCCTAATTTTATACATCATAATCTGGTCTCCCCTCTGCTTCCTATATTCCAAGGAAAACAACTCCAGCTAATCAAATCTTTCCCCATGGGTACAGTTTCCCAGTCCTGACATCATCCTAATAAACCTCCTTGCACCTAGTGCATTCAGATAATATGGTGAAGGTATTTTTTCTATATAATTCTAGCATTCCCTTCCTGCTCTTACATCCTAGACCTCAGCTAATAAAGGAAAATGTTCTGTATGTCTTTTTAACCACTTTTTCCAACCTGCCCTGTTGCTATTAAGAACATACACAGCAAAATCTCTCTGTTTATCTACCTCCCTCAGTATACTGTCATTCATTGTATATTCCTTTGCCTTTTGCGTTTCCCCAAATGCATTACCTGATAGCATCTTTCTGCAGTCTGTAACTTTCCCTCTCAAGAGTCAAATACATGGACAGTTTTTGTGTCATTCGCAAACTTCTTTATCACACGGTCAATATATTTAGGCTTAAATCATTAACATTTTCTACAAACAAGGGACTGAGTTCCATGGAACCCCAATCACAAAAACACCTGTCAACCATTAATCTTTGTTTCCTGTCACTGAGCTAATTTTGGATCCAATTTGTTACATTCCCTTGGATCTCATGGGCTTTTACATTTTTACCAGCCTGCCTCTGGGACCTTGTCAAAAGTCTTGCAGAAATCCATGCAGACTACATCAAATGCAGTGTCCTCAATGACCATCCTTGTTACCTCCTCAAAAAATTCAGTCAACTTAGTCATACATGACCTTCCCTTAATAAATTTATGCTGACTGTCCTTGCTTCATCTGTGTCTTTGTACGTGAAGATTCATATCATTCTTCAGAAATGATTCCAATAATTTGCCTCCCTTAAAGTAAAACTAGTTAGCCTGTAGTTGCTCAGGTTATCTCTTCTGTCCAGACAATGGTGCCACATTAGAAGTCTTCCAATCCCCTGCCACATTCCTGTAGCCAGGGTGGATTGGGAAGAGCACAAGTGTATACACTGCTCTCACAGGCAGGATGCTTTAAGGGTGCATGAACTGTAATGGTTATCAGTGCAGAATGCTTACCTGATGCTAACTCTTCCAAATTGAACCCTAATGGTGCAGCTCATGACATGACCCTTCACATCTTCCTCCCTACTTGGGGTATATTTTATCTGGGCTTGAAATCCCCCATTCATTTTTTTTGCTTTTGACAGAAATTTACTTGGAGATTTATTACTAGATCTCATTTGTTTTGTCTTTCCTATACTCCAGCAGTGTGACTGCCACTTCTGCATTCTTTTGCTCAACCCACAAAGCCTCAATTCGATCTTCCTTCTAATGTCNNNCCCCTTTTACAACTGTGATTGTTTCTTTAACCCTTATTGGTGCCCCCTTTCCTTTTCATCCCCCTTTCTAACCTGTCCAAAAATCCTGTAATAAAGAATATTTCTGCCCACCATTAAACCAAGTTTCAGAAATTGCCAAGGTGTCTTCAGCTCATCTGCCTTAATTATTATATTGCTTGCATTTAGGAATAAGCCATTAAAAACAGTCAGAATCTTTCTTAACTATTTTCTAGCTTTTTCTGCCTTCTGTTTCTAGCATTGTTTTATTCCATGCTCAGTTCAGTACATGCACCATTCATTGACCAATTAAAGTCTCTCCAAAGGCACCAACATATTTTAAGGTGTTGATCTCATCTGAGTCCATTGGTTGCTGCTGTATAAACTTGTTCTAATAGTGAGTAGGGTATTCCAATAAGACATATTGTATTTGTATGCAGTTGATAAGCCTAATTAAAATTATATAACATTTCAAGATGAATAACAGATATCAATGTCAATCATACCATATTACAATAGTTAGTCTATTTATTTTGAAGTGACAGAACCAGGAAGTGAGTTATTCTTTGTAAGAATTCTGTCTCGGTGTTGCAAATAATTTTACTTCCCTTAAGCAGTGATTCTTTGTTCAAATCCCAATGCACTTTCTATTATGCTTGAGATTACACTTTGCCTTGGAACTAATGCAGGATGAATTCACTGGATTTATATCAGGAATGAGGGGCTAGTCCAATGAATCCAGATATAGTAAAATTTGCCTAAACTCAGTGGAGTAAGAGGAAAGAGAGGTAATAACATCAAGACATCCAAGATTCTGATAGGGAATGACTTGATAGTTGCAGAGACTTCCCTCTAACTAGAAAGTCCAGATCTAAGGAACATAATGTCAGGGAAAGAAACCTTCCGGTCTGAGGTAAGGAGAAATTTTAACATAATCTTTAGGATTCTCTACTGTACAGGGATGTGAATGCTTAGCTGTTGAGCACATTTAATACTGAAACTACTCTGCATTGATTACCATCACAGTCCAAGCATTCTTTAAACATCCCGCCTGTAACAGCAGTGTACACACCTGAGCACATCACAAAGTAGCGGCTGGTGAGACTCACACTACATGTGTATACTTGCGCATCTCATGGCAAACAGGAATCAATGGATGCTGCAGTACCCAAAAGCAGGTACTGTTCAGCAAAAGTATGAAGTAAAAGTCTTCTGTCTTTGGATCATGACTCCATGCATCTTTTGCCTTTAGAACCAGTGCCTTCACCAACATAGGCCCCATACTCTGAAATATCCTGCACAATTCCAAATCCTCTCCTTCCCTAAGATTCTCCTCAAAACTCACCTCTTTATCCAAGCTCCAGGACATCCCTGCTGACATTCCTTTCTTTGGCTTAACATCCATTTTATTCTGATTACATTTCCATGAAGCATCATTTTTCTTCATTAAGCACACTGTATAAATGGAAGTTGTCACTCTGGTGAGAGCAGGGTAGGTCACATTCATCTCTTTCAAAAGCAAAGCCAAAGTATTGAGACCAGTTGAGTTCAAGTGTTTGAGAAAAGAGACAGCATTTTTTTTAAAAAATCATACAAAGCTAACTTTAGTCTCAGGCATTAGACAAAATTCCACCTATAAATCTATAGAGGTCATATTTTAATGCAACCACAAAACAGTGCTATATCCAAGCCTGTGCATGTAAAAGCCACGACTATAATTAATGTAGAACCTAAATTCTACCCGGTGCCAGCAAATAATTTGAATAATTTAAAATGCACTGAGGAAGAAAATAGCAGTTTGGTTCCCAGTTCTTGTGTTCGGAATAGCTTTTAAAACTAGTGTGGGAAGCAAAGGTTATTCACTGCAATCGTTCAATTTGCAAGAAACCTCTACATTTTACTTAAAGGACATGCACATTAGCAAATCTACTCGTATTACCAGAAATACTCTTCCACTCTAACTAAGTTTGCTATAATGATCCAGAGACACTGACTTCTTGTTTTCCATTCCCTTATGGGATTAGTGAATACAAGCTAATTGTTTTGTTCTAGAGAAAGAATAAAATATATCAAATTCCTGCTTCCAACTAGTCCAATGATTAAATAATACAAAAAGGTTTCTGAATCAGCTTTCATGCAGAACAGGAACAAATGTCATCTGAACATTGACTGAAATTCCATCGGTTTCTATTCTGTATGCCATCAGTTTATGTGTAATATTCCTGACATTGAAACAGCCATGTTATAAGACTTGCTCGTATCCCAGGTTTTATGAAAGGTGTGCAGTGGGAAAGCAACAACGCAGAAATATTTTGGCATCTGGAAAAAGTGAAGCAGATAAGGAATGCATATTTCTATGCAAGGTCATGAAGCATGGAAATTCTAGCATTACATTAGAAATAAGAGTGGTATCAACTTCAATGAGACTGAGGATCAATGAAAAAATCATGAAATCTCTATTCAAAAGCTGACGCCCATTAAATACTGCTTCTTACAAAAGCTGCACTTTGGTCCTCTGTTATAATCTATGCTTTACTTTAAAAACCACAATCTAATTAATAAATCCAAGAACATAAGTTTTTTAAAAAAGCCAATGGCTTGTTATTGCTTCCTGGTTTACAAAGGGAGTCGATGCTGGCATCACAAGAGACCTCAACAGGAACTTGCTAAGATTGCAAGACATCTTGTCAACAGAATGCTTTCACTCAGATTACAGCAACACAAATCCCCCACATTTAAAATTAAAAGGACATCAGTTTCCCAAAGAGCAATTTAAATCCAGGTTGGTTTAAAAATTCCTACCCAGAAACAAAACACACAACTTAAAAGTTATTATGGTGCAAATTTCTATACCTCACTTCTATGCCAGTACTTCAAACAAAAATGCAGAGCTAACACTTTGATATATTGCTTAATGATCACGTCACACAGGTTCTCATCCATTTACTCCTTCCAGATTATTTGCCTCTGCAAATCAACACCCAGACATTAAAGAAATCATAAACATCTTTAAGCCAGGAGATTCTTGGTAGTGTGATCATCAGAGGCATGATCAAACAAAAATCATTGAGGATGATGAGAAAGTATTGTAGCATTCAGTTTTTCAATATATCTTGGTACATGTGACAATTACCAATGTCCTCCTCTTTCAGCTTAATCTCACGTAAGCTTGACAAAGCCTTCAATTATGAAATGGCCTGGATTGTGCTGGACCAGGCCACTTCCCAGACTTGCCACCACCAGGTGTTCCTAGTCACCCAGACATTTTTTCCCCCAGATATCGAGAGTCAGACAACTTGCCCTCTGCATCCAAAAGGCACCTCTGATGTAGAGCTGGTTCCAAACAGCGAGCAGGCTTCGGCAATGTATCCTACAACCCTGCCTCTGGAACACCTTGATGACCTCTGACAGGCTGCCACTGAACAGATTTCACATGTCTCTGCATATCATAGAGTCATAAAGTTATACAGCACAGAAACAGGCCCTTTAGCCCACTTTGTCTATGCCGAGCAAGATGTCAATCCGAGCTAGTTCCATTTGCCGGTGTTTGGCCCATATTCCTCTAAGCTTTCTCTATCCATGTAATATTCAATGATATTTAAATCCAGCCGCATTTAAAAACAATTTAAATAGATTTACCTGATTTAAAATGAAAACTTATAAAAGGTAAATAAATTTAGTTAAATTGCCTCACAGCTCCAGAGACCCAGGTTTGATCTTGTCCTTGGGTACTGTCTGTGCAGAGTTTGCACCCTCTCCCTTTGACTGCATGGGTTTCCTTGGGTTCTCTCTTTTCCTCCCACATCTCAAGGACATGCAGAGAGGGTTAATTTACAGAAGCCAATTAACTCATGCAAAAGAATCAATGGGGAAAAGTGATACAGAGAATGTGTCATAGAACTACAGAGGAAAGGACAAGGTGAATGAGACTGAAGGGATTGTTCTGCAGGGAGATGGCTGATGTCATTATAAGTAAGTAAAACAACATTAAAAACTAGCAAGTAATTAAAAGCATTAAGTAAAATTATTCAAGCTCCTACCTGCATCTACTTTTATCCACAAGGTCAACAACAATAATAAAATGAATGAAATCATTTGTACAGCAGCCCTTCCTGGCATAAAGCCAAGGGCAGGATGCAAAGAAGATCAGCTCCCCTCCACAGTGTGTCAGTGCATCAGTGCTTTGCTGCTGGGCTCTATGCTGAGTCCAGTTGCAGAGGAGGAGGTCAACTGTATCATCTCGGATTTCTGCATTTGGCCGGACATTCTCTGAAGTCTGAGACCTGCTCAGCAATAAGCAGTTGATGTCCCATGGTTCTTGACAGTACCACCAGCTTTATTTAGGCCAATGACTTTCCCGATCATTCATGTTTCACTGAAAGCTGCCTGTGCCTTACCTGGACTATTGCCTGAATTATGCACATTTTCTTATCTGCAACGCTTTGACCACTCTTCCATGGCAACCTCATTCAGCTCGTTCAAACTCTGACACCACCACTGCTGTATAAAATGAATATTGTAAGTCCTGAATTATATTCACAAATTAAGGTTGGGTTTGAGTCTAAATTGGGCAGATATAAACCAGTTCTCAGCCATAACTTTAGATAGTTAATATGCGCTTCAATTTGAAATACTGTGGAGCAAAAGACTCGTGTACCACAGCACTCTGGTC
>JARFYF010000050.1:12748735-12772359 GCA_030265395.1 Rhina ancylostomus
GAAAGTAGACGACCACAGCTGATTCTAGTCAGCCCTAATCCTAGGGGGACAGACTTCTTTCCCGCAAAGTTTAAAAAGCCCTCCATCTTAAGCGTTAATATGAAGCATTCACTGACTCACTGACAATCTGCACAAAAGCCTTTATTCTGTTTTATGCCCCGTCACTACTCACCTACAATTGTCTATAAAACTGTCGTATCTCAAGTCGCACCTCTACTTTCAATCACAATCCATAAATCATATTGGCATAAAGTTGCATCAATATTTACCAATCCTGTACTTTTTCTTAAAATAGGAAAATATACCATTATGAGTTTTCAAAATACAGGCTTGGGAGAAAATCTAATGTTTCTTTTTGGCCCTTGCGCAGTACTAAGGGAGACCGAATTCCAAATCTCTGTTCATATAACCTGTTTACAAAGATCTATTCAAGCATGGTCCTCCATGATATTCTGATTTGCCTCTTGGTAACGTCTGACACTCACTTGATTAGTCCTTAACAATTTGGCTGTAATCCAGACCTCGATGTGTGGGGAATTCAGCACCTTGTACAGGCAACCTACCACCCTATTGTGTAGCAGCAAACTGATATGTCATTGAACCACCTCAATCTGACACCTCATTTGCACTGCTCTTATTCAGCCCTTCCACATTAGATAAAGAAACTGTCGATGAATTTCCTCTAAATTAGCAAGCATAAAATACAATTTCAGCAATAGGATGCTCAAGAACGCCAGGCAGATAAAGGGTTTTAGAGTCCTATAAAAATAATCAACAGACAGCTAAAGCAAAAATAATGAGTGAGGAAAGGATCATTCATGAGTACCTCAACATAGAAGGCAATTGTTTCAGAAATTCAGTACAATTTAAATGTTGATTTATGCTGCCAAACTGCAAATTTTTTCTGGACAATTAATTATTCACAATGCACAAAAGAAAATTATACACAATAATAGGCTGATAATGTTTTCCTTACTAAAAAAAACGATGTTGTCAAAACCAGCCAAGCTACAGATGTATTTCAAGTCCAACCAGGCATGGATTGTGAGGCTCTGGGAAATATGGAAAGCACACACTTGTTGTGGCCCATTAAATTTTGAAAGCAGAGCACAAAAACACACAAGATAACAATGCTCATGCACCCCATTGCTCCTTTTAAAACTTCATCATCATGTTCTTTTTTCTATTTCTTACTTCCTAATTTTCAGTATAAACATTGAACAGTAACAGGAAAGATGAGCTCAGCTTATACAGACTTGCCACTCACCTCCCTGATGCAAGAGTTGGCCTCACATTAGGTATGTCTCTTTGCCAAAGGAATCCTACACCAGGAGTTGGAGTGTATAAGGCAGTGGACTTGGGGCCATCCAAAATATCAAAGCTGATTGAAACTTCTCCTGTCTAAATTTTCCTGCCAAACTGAACAGTGACATTGGTAATAGAGAGGGAAAACAGAAGCTTGGGGCTATGGCTCTTGACAGAGTTATCTAACAGAAATAAACAGACGCACTCCGCATCAGGCAATGGAAAAACTGTACTCAGAGATTTCTCAACAAGTTTCTTTGGAAAATTTTCAGCCTGACAATGAGCTCCCATAAATATCTGGCTGTAATATGATTCCCTCAAGATGGCTTTATTGAATCGCATCCAGTTTATTATCAATGACCTTATGTTCCCCAATATTTCTTAATTGAAAATGATTAAACCTGAGGAGAGCTGAGGAGGGACATTGTCTTCTGGCCTCTCAACGTATAATTAAAAGTCTCTCCATTTTGGTCAGGTCAGATTGGATGGATAAATAGCAGAAGGCACAGTTCTAATAAAGACACATAGGACCAAGTAAACTAACACACAGAATATGTGAATACAATGTTCATTTGACGACAGTAGGAAAATCAAACCAGTTTTTGATTGTACACTTTATGGCCTCCACTCATCATGTTTAAGAATGCAATCTCTGTGACATCAGAATTTTTCTATTTATGGACCTTGGTCATCAAGCTATATATATTTCACTACTAGTGAGAGACAGAGTGACTTTTGCAATTTTGTATTCAGTTACCTTAAGCAATTTTAACTCTGTGCATAATAACTGGGGCTTTGAAGTCAATTTAAAGTCACAGCAGTGGGACTGAGAATTTTTGTAGGTCTCATTGTGACTCAGCAATAACCCTTTGGCCTGCCACAAAATGAAATCACACATGGATTTAAAATGTTATCCTCCTGAGTCGCTGCTACCAGAAGTTTTTTTCAAAATCCTTCTTGGACCCGTTCCAGACACACCACAGAACCATAAATGATACTTTAAGCCATACAATTTAAATCCAATAGGAATTTAACTTCTTTCCCGGAATTGAGAAATATATTAATAAGCTTTTCAAGTCCTCAGTGATTCCACTAAAAGTTTTACAAATGTTAGCATCTTATTTTGCAATTTTGGTTGAGTTTTTTTAAAATAGATTCAGGCTTCTTCAAACCCCACTAGTGCTTACATGGCATTCAGGCAAGCAGAGAAAATAGCAATAAAATCTATGAATGTAAATTCCTAATTGCCCAAGTGACCGTATTTCAAGTGCAGATTTAACTAAATGGATTTGTTACTTGACAATGGGATGAGTAACAAACAAATCATATTCTGCTCTCACAACATATTTCCAGCTGAGTGTCAACTTTGATTAAAAATGAGAAGGGAAATGATTACCCACAGCCTAACCAGTCTAAAACAACTTTCATCAGATTAAAATTTCAATCCTTATTTCATATTTCACTTCCAAGGAAAAATGAAAATCAAATTGACTTGGAAATAAAATGAATTTGTTTTGAAAAAAGATCCAAAATTGATTTAGTAACCATTACGCAAAAAAAAACCCACTTTATCTTTACAGCCAAAAATACTTTGGATTGGAATTGCTTTTCAGAGATTTTATTCTCAACAATTAAACTTGGGAGACATAAAGACTAATAAACATTTGGGAATCAGTGCTAAATATCGATATAATAATTTTGAGGGTTTCAATAAAAGGGTTCATTCTAAATGCTTCAACTTGGACTGTTCAGAAACAATCCAAAAAAACTAAGGTCCACGATTTAAGGGGGAATAAAATGTCATCTTTTATCACTATAAAAACAAATGTTCTTTATTTTATATTTCTTTCCTTATTTTTCTATTTTTTCTTGGTTCTTCTTCCTGCACCATAATTTATTCTCCTAAAATTTAACAACCCTTCAAAAGATGAGAATTACATGACATTTCATAGTAGCAGCAGCTTTACACACTATTTCAAGACTCTTCAAATGTTATAACCCTTCATTGAAAGGACATCTCTTTGTTTATTGTAAAAGGGATTCATCTCTAAAGATCACAGGATTTATTAGCTCCTTGATCAAAAACACAGATTTAATTTTTGAGCTCTGAAAAGACAATATTTTCATGAGTTTGCACAGAGGAATAAAATATAGTGATTTATATTTACTACTGTTCAGCTTGTATTTGTGGACTATATGCATAACCATCCTCTGACCGGAGAAAAAAAATGCAAAGTGGATGAGAATCACCGCTGTTAGTTCAGCTATCTCAGAACAGTCTACGACTCCCAATCTAAAGATTAACCAACTTCTGTGTAGATAACAAACTATGCCTTACAGATATCCATGCTCCATTCAGTATTTTATGTAAAGCATCAAACTTTAAAAAGATATTAACCCAATTTTTGTTTAAGTTTAGAGATCTCCAGTCAGGAAAGAATATTGCCAATGCAACCACATGCACATGCTGAGCAACTTAATTGAATGGCTTCTGGAACCGCTTACCAAAATAATCGAGTCATCTAATATTTAAAGAAATGTAGTCAATCAAACTTTTCAGAGATGTAATCGTGATAACATTTCAACAACTATTTCAGCTCAGTGAATTCACCTAATACACAGTAAGCAACATAAAGAAATCATACAGTCATATTTCCTCTTCCACATACTTGACATGCTTTATTGATATCAGTGAATATTAATCAAGTTAATAATTCATTCATACCCTTTATTGATCTTGTTACAGTCAATTCCATACAATGAATATTTTTTACATGTTTATGATGTATCAATAATTCTGATTTTCTGTCATTTCTAACAATTAAAACCTGTAGCTTTGACATTGGTCTTCACATCATGCAATTATTTGGAAAGGCTGAAGTTTTTCAATTTTGCTGAATATTTGATAGAAATATTTTAAATAAACATCGTGACAGGTTTACAGCTGAAGCAGCCAGTAACGATAAATTACAAAGCTCTACACAGTCCTCCTGTTGTGCTCCAACTGATTTACAAGCAGGATTGTCCAAAACATAAAGAAATGAAAGATTGAGAGATGTCAAAAAATATTTTAAAAGAAGTTAATTTTTGGTCATAAATCACTTCAGCCAGAGAAAGTATTTTCTACAAAACTAATTATTTCTTCTGAGTCAAAATTCAGAATTTATTTTTCCAGAGTTCTAACTTATATAAAGAGATCTCTATTACCACTGTACAAGATGACATGAAGGGGTCGCAATCAGTGATCTCATAAGATGTAGAATATGAGAGATGATGAGCAGATCCGCCTGATCACTCTCCTCACAACTTTCTAATCCTGGACTGCCTTTAACAAATTGGTCTCCTATTGCACGATGGAGTATACCATAGAAATGCTAATTAATTAGGATTAATTCAGCCACCAAGATTACAGTACTAACTCATTCAATTTCACATAGCAACTTTGATACTATTTATCAAATACAATCCATTGTACCATACATCTTTCGCGTTATTTTTGGTTGAAAGTTACATAGCAAATGTATTTTTAATGCAGGTATTTAAATGGGAATGCACATAAAATATTTATCCCTGAAAGAAAAAAGTTGGAGACAACAGAAAATTTGATTTGCTTAACAGCAGTACCAACACAACTGTGTGGAAAAATAATCTTACTCTTTAGTATGAGACACTTTCCCTAAATGTGCAGTTCCATTTGAGTGACTTTGTTTTAAACAAAACAACATCATTTCCTCTTACCATTGATGTACTATGTGGATCATTCAGCAGAACACCACCCAGAACGAAGATAATGGAGCTTCCTATGGATACAGTAGAGACAAAATAAAAGCTCAGATCAACAAACCCTAAACTTATTGGAAAAGTAGCTGAGCATGAGGCAGTGGAGCTGAATTTTCCATCCTGGTGAGCAAGCCCATCAAAGTTGTGCAGTATTAAAAAACAAAAGGAGCCATTTCAGTGTCACAGGTGCCTGAGAGGGCTGAGAAGCCTGTCTATGCAGACAGGTGAATGATTGGAAAACCACAAAATGTGCCTGAACTGCTTGAAGATTGTCTACATCTCTCTATATAAAGCTTATTCCAAAGCCAGAAGAAGATGTACACTATTAACAGAAGCCCAAGGACACTTTTTCTTAGGCTCCATTCATAACTGCAAAGCATGCAAACAACATAGCAATTGTTCTCTCAAATGTCACCTTTCTCAGAGGCCGTTTTCCCCACAAAACCCTTGCTTTTTCATATAAAGCAACACACTACCTCAAATCTCTCCACTGAAACAATTTACATAAAATATTCTTGTCTGGCCAAAACAATTTGGCTCTGTTCTAGTGCATTCCAAAAACCTGTTCTTATCCGTCTTCAGTCGATTCAGTAGCGGGCCGATGACACAAAGCCCATATTCAGCAGGATCCATGGAAGGCCCATTTTTGATTGCCATGTTATCAACAGCATCTGACGAAAACAAAGAAGTCAAAGAAAAGTCCCCTGCTCTCACAGTCCAACCTAATATACATAATCAGACTGCCCCAAAAATATATTTTAACTCAGTCGAACTATTTCATTAAAGTTCAACTTTCCATCTTGGTACATGGTTGAAGGGTTCCGGTCATTACTAAGCATTTCTCTGTGTGTCCCTCTGGGTGATCAGATGCCTGGAAGATTAAAACAACCATCTTCAAATTCTTCTGTCATTGCTACCTAGTAGATCAATTCAGTCAAACTGAGCAATTAGTAATTTATTTTTGAATTGAGAAAAATTTTGAACAAATGCTATAAGAGTAATATTGAGATGGTAGAAAATATGGCCTGGCTTTCAATAACTGAGCCAAGAATGGTTTTTACCACTGTCAGTTGTTAATTTTGAGAAAATCAAAACAGAGTGTTTTATTAAATGGGAATCAGCTGCTGTTTATATAGATTTTCAAAGACTGAGATGGCAAACAAGGATCATTGTTGAAATGATGGCATATAACATTTGTGGATTGTCAATACTTTGTTATAACTTTTGCTTCAATTTGAGGGTGTAGCTTCTATTTTTAATCGGCATTCCACAAAATGGGTTATTATTGATAATTGAAAACTTCACTAATGAGATGCACCAACCTTCAATCTCAACAAAATGCAATTAGATTAAAATCAGTAATAACAATTACAAACTGGTACAGGCTTAATTATTTCTTCAACAAAATCTTTATTTCCTTTCATGTGGTTATTCCAGTCCCAACTATAATTTTATTCTTCCAGCCTTTCCCATCACCATCCTGCCACTGACCAGTGCTTTCCATGAACAAATTGGAATAGTCAGGAGTCCCTAAAAGTATTTTGAAACCCACGTGTAAGTTGCCTTAAAACATTAAAAATGAAAACTTAAGTTCTACAGCACTGAGATTGATTGGTTAAAAAAAATTCCAGACAGGCCATCAAGATGATTTTTTAATTTGGTTTTTAATCAGTTAAAATAAAAAAAATCAAACTCTGAGCATGAGTGGCAAATGTAGGTAGTTGGAGGACAAGGTGGCTTGCCAACACAACACAGAGGGTGTGTAAGAATATAATTGTTTTCTCAAAAGTGCTGTGAGCTCAGAGCCTTTCTACTCAGCATTTGCATGAATGATTTGGACATGGCTGTGAGAAAATACAGAGACTGTCGAGTATGCCATTTAGAGGGTATGGTCAACTTTGAGAAAGAATACAGAAGGAAATAATACTGCACTTTCTTTGGAAAAGTAAATTGTGTAAGACGGATTCAATTGTTTTAATTACTTGTTGAATCAGCAGCAGTGTACATGGAACACAAACAGCTCAAGTGACTGAAGAGATAAATTAGTCGAAAGTTTGTACAAGATGCAATACATGTTGTTTATCACTTGTTCTCGAGTAAGACCTTGACATTTTGTCTATAGTGGGGAAGCATGTATGGAGATGAATGACTAAACGAATCTGGGCTCAAAGGTTCCTTTCATACAGGTGACAAGGCATAGGAATGCTGTGGTATCAGTGCTTTTTGATGTTTGAAATTCTCTTTTCCTCTTTGCTTCCTCCATTCTACCTTTGTATGCAGGTACACCAAACTCGACAATCCAATACATTGTTTCAAGTAGCATGTGTCAATGTTGAAACTCTTCAGGGATGTTCTAAGAGAGTCTTTGAATCTCTTTTTCTGTCCACCACAGCATCATTTGCCCTCAGTCAGCTATGCATGAAGTAGAATGGATAAAATAGCAAAGGATGCTCTGATATATTTGTGGACAAGCGGGTAACCTCTGAGGGCAATTCACCAGAGAGACTGCAGCAGTTCAAGAAACAGCTCACCCACACCTTGTCAAGGGCAATAAATGCTGACCTTGCCAGAAAAATTAATGAATAAAAAATATACAATATGCAGCACAGAAAAACAAGCTTTTGGATCCTCCATTGCTGGGTGTCAATTATGTTCCCTTTAAACAGGAATCCTAACACAGCTAACTTTGTCTCCAGGTTTATCTTCTAAAAAAATGCATCCATACTACTTAGTTAAAAAATATCCCATTCCCTGGTTAATAAATTTCTTCCATATTCCCCATTTGGCTTCTTGATGACTATCTTATAGTCTTCTTTCAGTCTTTTCCACATCTGGAAACATTCCATGTGTTTGCTCTATTGAAATATTTCATAATTTCAAAGACCTATTAAGTAATTCCTTAGTTTTCGGTTTTAAAGAGAAAAAGAGACTCAAGTCTGTTCCTGATAGGAATTTCACTTTACATTTCTCAAATCATTCCTGTAAATATTTATTGTATCATCTCCAGTGCCTCTCTATTCATTGAAAAATATGGCTACCAGAACTGTACACATTAATCCATGGGTGGTCTGATCAAAATCAAAAGGTCTTTACTTTTCAATTCCATCCTCTAGAAATAAACCTGGGTTTGGTTTGGTTTAATTATATCCTGAACAATTTGTGTTTTAAACCAAAGAAGTGCCATAAATACAATATAATCACATTATTACTGGACACTTTAAACTGATTTCAACAAAGACCAAATCTGTTTTTTTTTACCTTCCTGCTATTCGTGAACCACTGATCTAAGTTAGGTGTTCATGACTCAGTAAGCCAATAGCCTAGATTGTAACACCAATGCATACTGTCATTATACCAGGAAATTAAAAATAACTTTAGAAACTCAATGTATGCATAATAACAGCTTGCTGTTGTCATTGATTCTACACCCCTGCACAGGATGCACTGTTTGCAGCCTTCTCTGCTGCAATCAAAGAAAATCCTTAGAACTGACAGAAATTGAAGTTATTTACCAATTAGTTCTTATGTAAAAACATTCCTGAAAATCTTAGGCTTTGTTGAATGAAGTTTTTTAAAATGGGAAGTTAAGTCATGATAACTGCTTAGCAAACAAACAGGTCCTAAAACCTTTATCATGCACTGAATTGTATTTTTCTCAGATAAGTATTTCAAAGCATATTTTTGTTATTATAGAATGAAATACATTGTCACCAGAACTTCTACCTTAATATTATGCGTATCACCCAACTTTTATTTGGTGCTTGGCAAAATGCTTGAGCTTTTAATTCAAATGTGAAGTCTTCAGCTTCAACCTGAAACATTAACTCCATTTCTCTTTCCACAGATACCACTTGACCTGCTGAGTGTTTCCAGTATTTTTTTGTTTCAGATTTCCAGTATCTGCAGTACTTTTTTTGATGGCAAATAATACCTAGACTAGACATCTCCATTACTGATACCTGACAGCAATGAATAAACAAAAAAGTCTTCATAACAAATCATCATTAAAGTTTTCTAGGCAGCTTCCTTCAGAGAGCTGCAATAAGCTAAGTCACTTCAGCAGAGACTGCAAAATCCAGGTCATAAAGGTCCCATATTGCAGCCTGTGAACAATTGGCTCCAATTCTTTTAAATTCCACTGATGAACTACACCATCTCAGGAAAACCCATCCGCCGAAGGTGGAAATCAGAATCTCCTCCAGAGAGCATCAATGTCTTACAGAAGTCTGTCATAATAAGCAGGCAACTCGATGTAGAAATAATAAGTGATACCCATAAATAACGACAAGATGGGAGTCTCACTGACGAGTTTACAGTCTTAGTGTCACTTTTGTATTGTTTCTTTTATTTTAATTCAATAGATCTGACAGACATGATGTCGTTCTATTTGGTTCTTCATATCTCATATTATAGCCATTTCAAGTGATACCTTTGGTTCCACAGTTGATGCATTTATTTTAGGAAGGTGATGACCAAAGACAGAATCATTGCAGCTTAACCATCCTTAACTTTATTTTCAATGAAGGCTAGCCCAAAATAAAACTTTCTTTCTTCCTCCTTTTTGTCAAACTTCTTCCCTTCAGGAAAATCTAATCTAAACAAAACAGAGCTATGGTGGGCATGCAGGTATATATATATATATATATATAGGACAGCAGTAAAACAGTAAGGAATGTAGATAATATCAAACGGCAAGAAATAAATTCCTTCGGATATCTGATAACAGTGGAACAAGACTGGAATAAGAATTATGTATGTACACAGATCAAAACTAAGTATATTTCACATTATTTAAAATCAAAGGTAAAATGACACTGCTATGACTTGACACACATCAGAAGAGTAATGCATCTGAGAGAAAGGTTATGATCAGAACAATGGCATAATTTATGTGAAATTATTGGCATTCTAGAGCACATTCCACACAACAAATGTGTCATGAAAACTATTCATGTGCAACTATTACCGATGGAACAAATCAGTACAAAATGAGACATTGTTGCAAGGTACAGCATGTGTTTAAAATTAAAGTAACCTCTGTCACTCGCTACGTAGTTTAGCTATCCCTATACCCAGAAGAATATTCAAACCAACTGTTTAATTAACTTACTTACCCCCCCCACCCCACGTATATAAAGAATGCAAGCACAGCAGGTTAGTGTAACAGCTGAACATGTGACAAGAATAGATTAATGTTATCTCGATCCTCCTCTAACAAGTACTAATTGATTTTTTTTCCACACACTGCATCACTGCCAATAAATTACTGAGTGAGTTTTATGGAACATGAGAAACAAAGTACAAACGTCTCAATGTCACCTCAGGTGTGAGTTTAAAGAATCTGCTGTAAAGGTATGTCATAGCTAATGAAGGTATTAGAGTTCTGATAAGCATATTTAAACTTTACTCGTAACCAAACATTATATGTCAACATCAACCCGTGCCCAAACTCACTGATCAAGGTAGGCAAATAGCCAATGAATGCAATAAATTATCCTGTTTCATACTGGTTGAGTCATACCTGATATCCCAAATGAAGATAGTTGTGTCTGTCAAAGGCTAATGATGCAGTCCCAGTCCATTACTGCCAGAGTTCCTCAGGGAAAAATTCCCAGTCCAACCATCTTCAACTGGTCTTCCATCTTTAATGAGAAATGGGGCTTTTCACTGTGATTTCTCTAACATTTTCTTCTATTCATGGCTCCTTACAAAGCCCACACCAGTCTACAGCCAGAGCTGATCAATGTTCAAGTTTGGAAGCTGACATTAATAACAAGAATACTAGCTGGTGATAAAATACTGTCTTCTCTCCTGGACCTTCAACCCCATCCTCCAACCCCAGTAGTTCATAAATAGCTGAGATGTCACATTTCATCTGAAGCTCAAATAGCTACACCATTGCCTTTGATACTATGGAGCACTGCATTCACTGCTGAGACACTAGACTGGGATTCTGCATTGGCCTCTCAGATGGATGGAAAAAGGTTCTATCATTCTTTCTGTACGATTTCTCTTGATCGATCAACATTTGCCTCTGAAGAATTAGTAGTAAACAGGTTACCTGGAGACTTTACTCATTACAGGACCTCTCTGTATGATCACTGGTCACCATGTTCATCACATTATAATAGTGATTCAGCCACATTATAATAGTGGCTACATTTTAAAAGTAGATTTAAAAGTACATTTTAAAACAATTAACTGAAGGACTCTATTTGATAGCAAGAACCATTTACATAGGTTCACATCCTATCAGCTTTTAGTTGTAGAGTCTTAGAGTTGTACAGCATAGAAACAGGCCCTTTGGCCCACTGCATCTATGCCAACCACCATGTCTATATATATTAATCCCACTTGCCTGCATTAATTGTATATCCTTTTAAGCTTTGCTCATTCAAGGTCCCGTCCAGATGCCTCTTATGTGTTGTTACTGTTCCTGCCTCCACCACCTCTGCTGGCAGCTCATTCCAAATACTAACCACTCTGTGTGAAAATTTTACCCTTCAGATCTCCCTTAAATCTCCTCCCTCTACATTAAATGTATGCCCTCTATTTCTAGACACCCCTACAATATCCTATCTACGTCTCTCATAATTTTATATGCCTCTGTCATGTCACCTCTCAGCCTCCTTGGCTCCAGCGAAAACAGACTCAGTCTACCCAATCTCTCTTTGTAACTCAAACCCTCCAGTCCAAGCAACATTCCTGTGAATCTTTTCTGCACTTTCTCTAGCTTAATTACATCTTTCCTGCAGTGTGGTAACCAGAACTGCACACAATACTCCAGGTGCAGCCTAACCAATGTTTTGTAAAACTATAACATGACATCCCAACTCTTGTACTCAATGCCTCGGCTGATGAAGGCAAGTATACCATACATCTTCTTCACCACCCTGTGTACCTGTGTTGCCACTTTCAAGGAACTATGTACTTGTAGCTCAAGGTTTCTCTGTTCAACAACACTCTCCAGGGGCCTGCCAATCACTGTACATGTTCTGCCCTGGTTTAACTTCCCAAAATGCATCACTTCCCACTTGTCCGAGTTAAATTCTGTCTGCCATTCCTTGCCCACTTTCTCAGTTGATTAATATCCTGCTGTAATCTTGAACAACCTTCTTCACTATCCACTATACCACCAATTTGGATTATCATCTGCAAACTTACTAACCTGCCACATACATTCTCATCTACATCATTAATACAAATGACGGACAGCAGAGGACCTACCGCCAATCCCTGTGGCACACCACTAATCACAGGTCTCCAAACTAAAAAACACCTCCATCACTACCATCTGCCTCCTACCACCAAGCCAATTTTGTATCGAGTTGGCTAGCTCACCCTGGATCCCATGTGCTCTCACCTTCTGACCAGCCTACCATGCGGGACCTTGTCAAAAACCGAGTTAAAGTCCATGTAGACAATGTCTACCATCCTGCCCTCATCAAAACTCATGATCACCTCTTCAAAGAACTCAATCAAATCTGTGAGACATGATTTCCCACTCACAAAGCCATGCTGATTATTGGCAATCAGTCTTTGCCTTTCCAGATGCAAATAAATCCTGCTATCTGCACAAGATATTCAAGAAGCAAAAGACATAATTTCAATGTCATTTCTTTTTTGTTTGGCATTTTACTAACAAAACAGAACACTTTATTGGCACCAAATTGTTACTTAAAGCAAAACAACCAAACTGTTGTAACAATTTACAGCATTTAAATTGAATATGTACTTCAGTGAACATTTCAGATTAATTTATTTTATTCTCAAGGATGAGATAACTATACTAATCCTCATCATGTAATTGGAACCATGAATTTAACTATGTAAATTTCAATTCCTGAGATTGATTAATCAGTTTTTTCTTTCAAATACTTTGAAACACTGTGTTTGCTTATTTAACAACAGAGTATAGATGAATTGGATGAATTGAGGGAGACTTGTTGGCTAGCATCCTGCTTGCAAGGCACTTAGGAGCAAAAAAGATGGAAAACAATTCTCAATTAATCAAATATGTCACACGCAAAACAATACCTACTGCACCTGTCTCTGTGTTGCCCCATCATTATAACCCAAAGAAACAAGCAACAATTGTTCCTTCACCACGTACTCAGGGGTGCAAAACCATTTATTTTGAAATGGTAAAAGGTGTGATGTATTGGACTTGCATGAAATACATCCATACTGCTCTTTTATTTTAATATATTAACAATGGAATAACATTAATGATTCTAATCAGCAATTAGTTGTGCTACAGCTCCTCTGAACAAATATAATGTTCATGTGTTGCCGGTATCACATAGCATTTTCAATGGCTTTTATATTATTTAATAAACAGAGAGAATATCTGAAAGTGTTCAATCCAATGCACTTACCCTGGCCTGAGAGATAAAGGACCAAATCATGCTCAATTTGGCCTACGTCTCCCTGCTTTCTCCCCTCCTCACTCTGCCCATGCCTGAACTAACCTGGTTTGGGTGTTTGGCTCCAATCACCTCAGGCCTCCCGATCCCAGAATTGAGCAGCTATGAGTCAACATCGGCTTCCCTGCTGGTAGACCCCGACAAAGTTCTACAGGAAGGATTCTTAGTTCCTGTCAAAGTTTGATAAAAGTTTGTATACATCTCTGATATAAAAGAATATAATTCAGAGGAGACATAAGAGACTGCAGATGCTGGAATCTGGGGCAACAAATAATCTGTTGGCGAAACTCAGTGGGTTGTGGGTTGAGCATTATCTGTAAGTCTGTCTTCATCCAGGCTTACAATAAGGCTGTGTAAATCCAGGATCTATTTAACTGTTACCAGCTACATGCTGTTGGTTTCTTTCATAAAGTCTGCTCACAGTCAATTTAAATGGATGCATGATGAAATCCCCCCTCATTTTTGATACTGATAAACCATATAGTCTATTTTTGAAAATTCTGGCAGCCTGTTAAACTTAAAAAGCAACGTCTCAGCCTGTTGAAACATTTTCCACATAAAATATGTTACATTTCTCCTTTCATATAAACTATTCCACTGTATTATGTCATCGGCTAAACACACATTGGCTGTGATTCAATCTCTAGGATAATCTCCAGAAACTTTACAGAACAGGTATATAAATAAGGCAACATTAAGAAAAATCATTCAATCTTTTGATGCAAACAATAATTTAAGCGGTGAGATGTTAAACAGTACTTGAACTGTAAACTGCCGATAGGGAGATTGTTATGACTTGGCTTTTAGCTAAGAGAGTTCTATTGGATTTAATTCCCTTGGTACTGCTTCAAGTATTTTGTAAAATTATTACTGTAGAATCAGCAATAATGTTATTCTGTTGCTCCTCATTTGGTTTATTGTTGAATACAGTGACTACTTACCACACACAACTATTTAATAGTCACTACCCAGCAAATAGAATGAGACTGCAAATAGACTAAAAGCCTCAACCAATCCACTGGATGAACTCAACAGGTCAAGCAGCATCTGTGGGAGGAAAGGACGCCTGATTCAGATGCAGGGTTTTGACCTGAAATGTTGACAATTCCTTTCCTCCCAGAGATGCTGTTCAACCTGCTGAGTTCCTCTGGCAGATTGTTTGTTGGTCCAGATTCCAGCGTCTGCAATCCCTTATGTCTCCAGATTGAAAGCCCCAGTTTGGTTAATCCAAAGTGGCTGGCCTGGGGCAGCAACAACAAACCACGGCCTGCCAGTGCACCCATAATTATTTCTGTACCATTATGGTAACATGGGGGTTAGAGTTGGTGGACTCTTGATCCAGAGGCATGTGTTCAAACCCCACCATGGTTGACAGGAATTTTAATTCAAGTAATTCATGAATTTGAATGATAAAAGCAAATATCAAAAATGGTGACCACAAAATTAAAGGACTTTTGTTTGAACATCTAATTCCCTAAAGGCCTTGGGTTAGATCAGAAATGTGACAAGTGCAGTCAGGTGCCACCACTGGCCTCAATTTGTCCAAAGACCAATGAAGGGGAAAAAGAAAAAACTGCAGCCAGAGCACTCACTTCTGATTACTGGTTGGTTGCCACTATGGGAACATGCACAGGCACAAGTGTTAAGACAAGATTCAAATCACCATGGTGACTAGCTCATCAGCTCTCACCACCTCCACTCACACAAAAGGAATAGCCCTGTGGGCATCATAAATCTTCACAACTACATCATGTGAGCTAATGTATTTTGGAAAGGAATGGAGAAAATAAGGAAAAATATTGCTGTCCGACACGCAGATCATATAAAATTTGATGCATGCAATGATCTTGATCCAGACGTAAAATCGCTGAGATTAGAAGCAGCAAATATCCACTGTCTTAAAAGAAGGATAAATAATGTATGAAAACTTACATACAGGTGTAAAACTTGGTCACACTAGTCGACTGCTGCTGCCATTTATCACTTGACTGTAGACTACTGAGGATTCCATCCATTCTTCACAGGATGTTTAGGGTTGAAAATCAAACAGTTATCAATGTTCCCACAAGGAAACACTTCATCAAACAGCACAGCTCCTTTCCCACTGCCAAAACATGACTTTTGCCTTCTGTTTTCTGCACAAAGTGATCTGTGCTAAACTTTTGTCAGGATTCTCAATATGATTTGTAATACATAGTCTGAAATATACTTGGAATGAAACAATAAATGTGTTTCAGATGTATCAAAATTATAGCACTCCATGGGCTTTCTAAATTTGTCAGAGTTTAACATAACCCTAAACCAACAAAGATGCATCAACAAATTGCAAACTTTCTGTCTTTGTCAATAGGTCTAAACTGTCATAAAAAGGAAAAGTCATCACTATGGTTCAAAATAAATTGGATTCATGCTTTGCTTTTAACATTAAAGAAATGTCATTAATTTGGTATAGCTTCCAGCACAATCAGCTCAATTCAAATTAATTTTTAATGCCTAGTAAGTGGAGTTCACCCCTTTTTGGTGCAGTCAATAATTGCTAGATTATATTATCAGATGGGCACCCGATGCTGCACAAAAAACAGAAATGTCATCATTAGTCATGCCCGATGTGCCCAATCCAATTAACCAATGGTCATTAAATCGACCAAATAATTATCACTAATGTGATAATACAAAAATGTGTGCAATTGGGTCCAGTTTCTATGTATATTTTTTTTAATGTTCTCAATTACAAACTTCTCTGCTAGTAAAAACAATCTAAGTTTGCATCTGCTTCCCGCTGTTTTCTGAAAATAGATGTTTTGAAAGGAAAATTAAACAGATAAGTTATACAAATATTTAATTACTGTTCTGTGTCTGTCATACATGTGGAACTGAGAAACAACATGATTTCCACGAGATTCCAGCATCAGTGTATACATGCCCTTTGAACCTGACACAACTATTACTAAAACCGAATGATAAGAAGAGCATTAGTCTTTTTTACCAAGTTATTAGCTAATCCAGTTTACTGAAACAGTCTACATTTCAGAAGAAATCACAGTCAGGTGTCAATTATCCTGATAATTATGCAATGCAGTCACATATAATCAGCCTGGTGTTTGCTGAAATGCAACATTGAGGAGATGAATTGAAATAAGAAGTAAGTCAAAGAAAAGGGAAATGTGTGCAATGATTAAATTACATACAATGTTGCTTTAGTATAATTTTTTTTGCACTTTACAGGTTAGTTAATGAAACTGATCATCAGGAATAAACTAAAGACTTATCAATAAGATAATAATTTAGTAAATAGCAGCCAACGTGATCCATTTGTTTGGTGCATATGCTTCTATCTGTCCACTATGCCTAACTTTTTTTTGGAGAACTGAGACTCCTCAGATTATTGTGAAAAGCTAACTAAATAGGGCAACAGGATTTCAAAAGGACAATTAACAAAATTCTACATAATTGTGAGCTTAAAGCAGCAAAATCTAAGAAAGAGCCAGAATTTGGAAGTAGTATTTACCCATTAAAGGAGTTCCAAAGGGAAGCAGGATGAGGGAAAGTGAGAGTAGCTATATTTGACCAAATGTGGGATCAAGCATTCTGGTAAAACTGAAGCCAATGGCATCCACAGCATCGTGTCTCTCATGGATGAGGTCATACCTTGAAGGATGATATTTGTGTTCATTGCAGGATAATACATAGAGACAAAAATGACTCTGAAAAAATTTAATTTCAGAAAGAGATATCATGTAAGTGCCAGAAAGTGACCATCTCTGGTTAGAAAGATGAAATCTTGTGGTTTCTGAGTTGCTTTGCTTTTCTCCTTGGTTCTTTTTCTTCATGCTGTTTAGCATTGGAGGTATATACATTCTGGCGGTATAAATTGAATAGGCCAAATGGCCTTTGCCATCCTGTGGTAGTTATAACTAAGATTACTGCTAACCTGAAACACAGGCAGAAATGCAAATCAATCCTCATGTCAAAATCATATTTAAATAAATTTAGCCTTTTCAGAAAATATGATGCAAAAATATACACTTTAAATATAAAGTATGATTCTAAGAAGATTATAGCATATCCAAAGAGTTAAAATTGATTCTCAGGAGAATTACTTTGAGTTTGACACTGATCATTCCGATTGTTAAATCGTCCAACACAAATTTAGAACAAAATCAATGCACCAAGAATGCTGGAAATAAGAAATTCATGAAAAAAAACATAGGAAGTGCTGGAAATATCCAGCAAGTCAGCATCTGTGGAGGGAGAAACAGGTAATTGATCCAAAACACTGACATAATTTCTCTCTCATGAGATGTTACTGACATGTTTGACTACATCCTCCTCTAATAATTATGTAACTTGCATTGGACATCTATCAATGCTGGTTTTATGCAGTTTAAAAAAAATCACTTTTACATTCTGTGAAAGCCTGAAATAGACAGGGATATCTTGGTGTAAAAGGAACAAAAATGATTTACTTGTCACTTCACAGCTGCCTTAGGGTTATAGGAAAAACTGGTGAAGAGTTGGATTGTTGCCTTAAAGGTACAACATTACTTTGGCACACCAGAATCTGGTTTTTAAGCATTTGAGTATCAAGCATGTTGCAACCTGTATCCAATCTACACACATTCAGCCACATAGTTTCATTTAATAACTACATATATCAAAGCTTCAAAGATTCGCTCTGCCACCTTATTCATCACATTAAACTGTAAGAGTACTAAATTGCTTTTTATGTACAGTTCTACAAATCAAGGTGCAGCTCCAGTTAGACCTATAGCAAACTATAGTTTTTTTGTTGGTTCATACAAGTTGTAAATCTCTTGCTAACATAACTCAACATTCTCACAAATGTTTCAGTCTTTCTAAAATTAAATTTTTTCAAAGTCATTTTTTACTGTCTCTGAGGAAAGGATGGCAGTTACTCAGACTCTACAGACTTTTCTTTCCCCCTTTCAGAGAATTTTCTTCTGCTTTTCAAAAACTACACAAATACTTGTAAAAAAATGTCCAAGTCTCTCACCATCTTGTCTCAAAATAATAACTGTTTGAAACTTAAATGATCAAAATATAGCTGATGCTGATCAGATTTAGCAATACAATAAAGGTTATCTGATCTTCGTAAAATATTTTACAATCTTTCAAAATATCTAGTTATTATTTTGGTAGCAAAGGATGTGAAGTTATTTTGTATTCAGTTATTTTTCTCTAAATACCTCAATGTACATGTTTTGAAATGATTTACATGGATGGCATGCAAAAATTGGTCCACATTTTTCGGTGTCTCACCTTCTATGCAGAACGTCCAGTTCCAAGCCCAGGAACCTTGGTATCCCCTTTGGTTTCCAATCCATCCTGATACCTGCCACTATGTCTGCCAGCCCATGCCACATCTTCAGTGGGTGAATGTGTAGAGTCACATATACTGTTCCACAAATGTTGCAAAACAAAAGAGTTGGTCAGTGCCTTCAGGAAGCAGAATGGAGTACGAGCCCCTGTATATATCAATGGTGCGGAGGTGGAGATGGTGGAGAACTTCAAGTTCCTTGGTGTAAACATACACAATAGCTTGTCCTGGTCCAAACACATAGATGCGATGACCAAGAGAGCGCATCAAGGCCCCTACTTCCTCAGAAGGCTAAGGAAACTCATCATGTCCCCACTGACCTTTGCTAATTTTTACAGTTGCCCCATACAGCTTGTTATAGCAACTGCTCTGCCCAAGATTGCAAGAAATTGCAGAGAGTTGTGGACACAGCTCAGTCCATCACAAAAACCAGTCTCCCCTCCACAGAATCTGTCTACATTTCTCACTGCCTCAGAAAAGACTCCTCCCAACCCAGTCATTCTTTCTTCTCCCCCACTTCCTTCAGGCAGAAGATACAAAAGGCTGAAAACACACACCTCTAGGCTCAAGGACAGTTTCTATCTTGCTGTTATAAGACTCTTGAACAAACCTCTTGTACATTAAAGGTGAACTCTTAACCTCACAAACTACCTCATCATGGCCTTTGCCATGTTCCACCAGCACTGCATATCCTCTGTAACTGTAACTATAACATTATATTTTGTATTCAGTTATTGTTTTTCTCTTGTACAACCTCAATATACTCATGTTTTGAAATGATCTGTATGGATGGCATGCAAAACTAAGTTTTTCACTGTGTCTCGGTACGTGACAATAATAAACCAATTCCAATTCTAAACAGTGCTTGAGTGCTAACTCTACAGGTTTCTGTTTTTGCATCTCTTGGCAAGTTTAAAGAATGCTAATCAGCAATTAGCATCAATATTAGGTGCTAATAAACATACCTTCAAAGAGACATGTCACGTTACCACAAGCACTTACTTAAGTGCCCACTTATAGCCTCTGGCCAAAATAACCCCCACAGGTTTTACACTCAGATTTGTGTGTGCCTGTCTACACATGCCAACAGAAGGAAAAGTTATCTACAAAGTACAAGGTCAAATTAAGTAGCTCTCTATTGTGATCATTCTGAAGCTTAGAATGCTTCAGCATTATACCGCAGACAAATATGGTCTAATATACAATTTATCACTAAAAATCTCATTACTTTTTGTAACTTTTTCCATTTCTGCAAACAGTAATATTATAACCAATTTAGCTGATATATCAGTTTCCTGCTGATGATATAATGCAACTGATTAAAAATTTCAAAGCAATTCATCATTTAATGAAATAATTATATTCAAGGAATGTATTCACCCATATTCGAGTCCTCCCAATCACAAGGAAAAACACTACTCCTGTTTACCAGACTTAAGCAAACGTACCATCATTTGCAAGACTGTGGCTCCCACTTTTCATGGAATATTCAGGAATTCTTTGTGTAACTTCTGACATTTCTTCCCGTGCCAGTCTGCAGCTTCAGGATTCCCATGCAAATAAGTAAATCCCAAAGCGTTGATCGGTTATTCACAGCAGCTTTACTGACCACAGTCCAATGTTGGACTCCACTTAGAGTACAGCATGGGACAGAATGGAAGATTGCTGCAATTCCTGACCAGTTATGATGAAAACCCCTCAAACAATCTGCACAGAGATCGTCCCCCCATTGATTTCAGTGGAGCAAAGACATCCCAGTAATAAAAGGGTTAACGTATAAGGAGCATTTGATGGCTCTGGGCCTGTACTTGATGGATGACGGGGGATCTCATTGAAACCTACCGAATATTGAAAGGCCTGGATAGAGTGGACACGGAGACGATGATTCCAGTAGTGGGAGAGTCTAAGACCAGAGGGCACAGCCTCAGAATAGAAGGATGCCCCTTTAGAACAGAGATGAGGAGGAATTTCTTCAGGTATATCTGTGGAATTCATTGCCATAGAGGGCTGCGAGAGCCAAGTGATTGGGTGTATTTAAAGCAGAGATTGATAGGTTCTTGATTGATGATGAGGTTAAGGGTTATGGCAAGAAGGCAGGAGAATAGGGTTGAAAAAAATCAGCCATGATTGAATAGCAGAGCAAACTTGATGGGCCGAATGGTCTGATTATGCTCCTATATATTATGGTCTTATGGGATCTTTTACACCCACCCAGAGGCTTGGTAAGTCACCTTTGACAGTGCTGCACCCCATCAGCACAACACTGGAGGATCACCCTGGATTATTGTGTACGATGGAATAGGACTCTGGGCCCTAGTTCTCCCCAGTGAGACACCCCTGACTGCGTAAGGTTACACTTGGTAAATATAAGGTGGAGCTGTTGTTGAATGCAAACAATGAATGTATATTCATAGCCCTTTGGAGCAGATAATTCCAAATTCACATCCCTTATTGAAGAATCTTTAATCGGTAATTGGTTTACAATTACCGGTAGTTGGTAATTTAATTGGTGATTGGTACAGTGAAAAGCTTTGTTTTGCATGCCATCCAGACAAATCATTCCATGCATCAGTACATTGAGGTAATACAAAAGAAAAACAATAACAGAATGCAGAATATAGTGTTACGGTTACAGGGAAGCTGCCTTGCAGGTAAACAATAAGGTGCAAGGGCCATGACCAGGTAGATTGGGAGATCAAGAGTTCACCTTTATCATACAAAAGATCTTTTCAAGACTCTTATAACAGTGGGATAGAAGCTGTCCTTGAGCCTAGTGGTACATGTTTTCAGGTACATATCTTCTGCCTGACGGGACGGGTAGAAGAGAAAATGTTCAGAGTGGAGGGGTATTTGATTATGTTGGCTGCTTTCCCGAGGCAACGGGAGGTGTAGACAGAGTCACTGGAGGGGAGGCTACTTTTCGTGATAAACTGGGCTGAGTTCACAGCTCTGCAATTTCTTGCAGTGTTGGACAGGACAGTTGTCATACCCATCTCAGTTGTGAATGGCTGAACCCATTGTGAGAATAAAACCACTGGATCAAGATTATTCAGCTGGAAGACGCAGCCCTTGTCCTTTCAAGACCTCGTCTGTCCAAAAGTGAGAGTTACTTTACACAGAGGCAGAAAAACCAGGCTTTTAACCCAACTATACAACTATCTTTTCTCCACACAACCCACCTCCTCCCGAGCCCAAGAGAATACAGGAGCATGATGGGTGAAGATAGATTGGAACAAAAGCAGAAAATACTGGGCCGGAAGGGCCTGTTACCATGCTGTAGATAAAGTTTTTTTTTAAAAGATGCACAGGTTTATGCTAGATTGGATTTACTGGTGATGACATATTTATGGACCTGCTCCTGGGCATATAAACTGTGACAGTTTTTAAATGTGCTACAAGATCTCTTGTGTACAATTTCAATTGCAATTTACAATTGAAATGCTGTTTGCAGTGTTGAGCTGCATGCTGCCTTATGGTAGGAAGGATGTGATTAAACTGGAGAGGGAGCAGAAAAGATGCACAAGGGTGGTGCCAGGACTGGAGGCCTTGAGCTATAAGGAGAGATTGGACCGTGGGATTGCTTTCCCTGGAGCGAAGGAGGCTGAGGGGAACCTTATAGAGGTTTATAAAATCATGAGAGGCATGTATAAGGTGGACAGTCACAGTCTTTTTCCCAGGGTAGAGGAGTCTAAAACTAGAGGGCATAGGTTTAAGGTCATAGGGAAAAGATTTAAATGGGACCTGAGGGGGCAAGTGGTGGTGGTGGGTGTATGGGACGAGCCGCCAGAGGAAGTGGTTGAGGCAGGTACAATTACAACATTTAAAAGACATTTAGACAGTTACATGGATTGGAAAAGTCCGGATGGATATGGGCCAAACACAAGAAAATAGCTCACTAGCTCAGGTAGGTACAGATGGGTTGGGCTGAGGGGCCTGTTTTGTGCTCTAGTTGAGAGGGAATAATTTCCCAGGCTAGTAGAAAGAGCAGAGAACTGGGACTGACAGATTCATAAAGTTCTAACTGGAACAGATGTGGGGAAAATTTCGTTGATCACTGAACAGTCCAGAACAAGGATCATGACATGCGCACACGCCGGAAGTGAGAATGGGAGAAGGTTTTTCCACCCACAGGGTGGTGAACCTGTGGAATTCACTACCACAGGGAGCAGTGGAGGCCAAGTCATTAAACAAATCCAAGGAGGAAGTAGATACCTGTAATACTGGGGTTGAGGGCTATGGGGAGGCAGCAGGGCAGTGCAGAGATTGGCCGTGGTCACGCTGGAAGGGAAGTACGACCAACTCCTGCTCCAGCGTTCAATGCTTCTCTCAAAGGATTGCTCAGTGCCAACACAAACTCAGAGGGTCGAATGGTCTCTTTCCATGTCATAACAATTTAACAATTCTATAATTCAATCCCACTACTGCCCCTAGTAATCCATTCCAGGCACCTGCCACTCTGAGTAAAACATTTGCCTCTCTCTTTGCCTTTAAACTTCCCCACTCTAAGCTTAAAACCATGTCCTCTGGTGTTTGACATTTCTACCCTGGCAGCCAGCATAATCAAAGACCCCACCCACCCGGGTCATTCTCTGTCCTTCCCCCCTCCCATCGGGTAGAAGATACAGGAGCCTGAGGGCACGTACCACCAGACTTAACCAGACTTTAACGACAGCTTCTACCCCACTGTGATAAGACTATTTGAACAGTTCCCTTATACGATGAGATGGACTCTGACCTCACGATCTACCTTGTTGTGACCTTGCACCTTATTGCAC
>JARFYF010000050.1:12772459-12782789 GCA_030265395.1 Rhina ancylostomus
GCCCCCCCCAAACAATCAGCCATGATCGGATGGTGCAGACTCAATGGGCCAAAGAGCCTAATTCTGCTCCTGTGTCTTATATGAAGCATTAATATAAGCAATAGTACTTTCAAAATATTTTTTAATTGATTGACTTTGATTAAGTGCTTTACACACTTCATTTTTTTTAATGAGGTAGAATATTATTAACAGAAACTTTCAAACGATGATGTCATTTTTGATTGTTAGTTAAACCATGGTTGGGCGGGGGTGGAAGCGGATTTGCTGATCTTAAAGTTTATACAGCTGCTCTATAGATGTAGCTTGGGCTAGTTCCACAACTCCAACCACAGTGCTACATGGTAAAAGGGGACCTTTCTGAGGGTACTTGCTCTGATTTAAGGAATATCTATGGTCTCTGAGTCCATCCTGTTATCCACAACTTAGGAAAGAAACATGAGTGATGTTGATGCATGGAAAGAAAATGAATTGATGGTAAGGATCACAGAGGAAGATGTACTGACCGCACTTATTGTGTATGTTAAGAACAAAATATACTTCGGGGGAAAAGAAAAACTACTGAATATACAAAAACTTTACCCAAAGCGTTGCATTTACATAGCACCATCCACCACCTGTTAATGCCTTAATGAGCTGCAGCCAACTTTATGTCCACCTGAGGGAGCAGCTGGAGCCTTAGTTTAATGTCTCATCTGAAAGAGATCACCTCAGTTGGTGCCGCACTGGCACGTCAGCCGAGGTTTTGTGCTTGGGTCTTTGCAGTGGAACTTGAACCAACAATTTTCTGATTCAAACAAGAATGATGCAAATAGAACCACAGGTGTCATCTCTCATAATGGCAATGACATAATAATCCTTCTACATTGGACCTATGGGTTACAATTCACATGATAATACCTATGCTGATTAAATATATTCTGTTAGCCCTGTAGAATATTTATGATTTACAAATGCTCAAGATTTTCCTTCCCCTAATGCATTATTTTCCTCATGTTTTACCTCCTGTTGACGCATTATCTCAGAACACATGTTATAGCTATTTTACTTCAGCCTATAAAGCTTTTGAAATATCTACTCCACCACACTACATAAGTTTGATTAGTTGACTGATTCTCCGTTTTGTTTTCTATGTGGGCACATCTCACTTACAATGCTTCCCGCTACACATCATGTGAAGAGTCACTGGAAAATAGCTGTGCAGAACACTACAGGCCATGAGAATTATATTCGTTTTATTGTAAATGTAGTCTTGTTGTTCGATCCAGGGGTATAGATATATAATGTGCTTTTGCTTCAATGGCACATTCTGATAAATACACCTTTTAGTTCTGTTTACACAAGACTTCTATAATTTTGAAAATAGTGTTTCAGCTTCTGTACCACAATTCAGTCCTTATTTTTAATGTAGTCATCCATAGACACTGAGAATCATATCAAATCACTGAGAATCAGAGTTGAACAGCACAGAACAGGCCACTTGGCCCAACATGTCAATGCCAACCTTTTTGTCCATCTATACTAATGCCATTCGCCCACTTTGGGACTGTATCCTTCTATACATCGTCTAGTTAACTGTCTTTCTAAATAGCATCTGATTCCACCTCCTCCAGCAGCACATTCCAGATATCAACCACTCTCTGCGTAAAAAACTTACTCCTAACATCCCTTTTAAATCTCTTACCTTTCATTCTAAAATTATGCTTTCTTGTCTGACAGCCTTACCAAGGGAAACAGACTTGTGAAGGATATTTCAATTTTTTTTCACATATCTTGTCCTATTCTTGACATTGTTATCATCTTGCCACAATAGTACATGTTTAAGGTAACCTGAATTCTTACTCTAAAGATTATTCCCAAAGGCAACAATTGCAATGGGCTAAGTAACACACGCATGTTAGTGGGTTTCACTTTTAAAGTGAACTTCTGTTAAAGCAGTAGGAGTCAAATGAAGAAATTGTGTTCATTGGGGATACATATAAAGTGTGCTCATAAATCAAGTAAAACACCAATTATTCTCAATCTCGCCATAATTTTAATCAAGTAATTAAAAATAGATGTGACTTACACACACTGCCTTTCATACAAAGAATATACTTGTCTTTGTCCATGTTATTTCAATAATTGCTAAACCAAAAGGGCATGTCCATGGATATAACAGCAAATAATATTAATCTTGGTATGAGTGTTATTGAACTCACACGAGGTCTGATAACTGGGGCCGTGGAAGACCGAGGGAATTGGCATAGAACTAATGCGGGATATCAGCAAGATATAGATGGAAGCTTAAGTGATGTCCAAGGATATTTCACTATATTGAAAAAGGGAAAGCAGGTAGGTATGGGTGTAGGAAGGCAAGCTATTAGTCAAGTTACTCTCCCTATAACAAAATAAACAAAATGAAAAAAAGCAAGTCCAGTTTCACTGAGCTAGACAAAAGAAAAATGGCATCAAAAGAGATAAGGAGTTGAAGTAAGGTCAAAGATTTTATTTTGCAACACAGACACCCGTGTAGAACATACAACCGGTGAACTCAAACTTCAATGACTCCCACATCTCATTGTAGTTCCACCCAGCAAAACCCATTGTGGATGAATGCTTGGTCCTGCAATGATCTGCTCCCTGACAGTTAATGTTTAATTTCATGACAGCATAGCTAGAAATGTCATTTTTCTTGTAACATAAACAGCCAAATCTTTATAAGCTTCCACATCTGTTGGACTCCATGGATACTTCTAAAGGGTAGCCCATACCAGAAGTTCACTGCATCCAGTGCACAACACAAAAACTGTAAGATCACAGAGTGCAGGTGATCCCACTTGTTGCTTGAATTTGCTCAGAGATTAGTTTACTAACCCAAATCCAGAGCTCCACGACTGGTCAATTTTGAATCACAAACCATTGTTTTGGTAATAGGGTTGTTAAGTGGCAATCTGAGATTAACATAAAATTTTATGGAGAATCAGTCTTGTTCTCAATGCAGTTTATTTCTGACACTGCACTTTAAACCACATGGGTTCTTATTAAGAAATTATTTTATTTCCAACACAATCATGAATCACCAACACGTGTTATACATTGTGCATTTCTCAATGTATAACTGGCACTCTAAACAACAGATTTCTATCCTATTGCAGCCAGTGGCTGATAATTACAATGTGGAAACAAATTAAAGCATAAATAAATTAGTTCATCTGAGTGTTACCAAATGACTTGGATCAATATAAATTCATATTTTTCACCATAAAAGCACTACTAAAAGAGTAAATATCTTCTGCAAACTTTATGTCTTAAAATAAACCAAAACAGTATGAAGTTCTGCTGAGGCAAGAAAAATGAAAGTGATTTGACCAAATTAACTTTTGCGTTTGTATTTTCAGATCCCATGCAGAGAAAAGTTATACCAGACTTGACATTTCAGCACATACTTAGGACTAATTTATCCAAAAGATGTCACAGCTGAACATTTCTGAGTGGAATCTAACTCTAATGGAAGCACCGTATACATGATTTAGCAGTTTGCTCACATCGTTTGTTCTGAATTTTGACGAAGTAGCTTGAACTCGAACTGAGAAGTTTCCCAAGCCCTCCGCCAAGCTGCAGGTCCAACAAGCAAACACCAACACTAGCCACTGACTTGCTCAAAATTCTGAGAACGTTACCAGCATGGGAGACAAATTTTCATAGCTTGGTGCAAAAAAACCCAAGCAGCTCCAAATAGGCTTTAGAAGAAGTGATTCAACAAAAGAAATGTGAATAATTTCCAAGAAATAGCCTCACTGATTAATCTACAAAAACTTTTTTTACTTGTTACGTTTCTTCTCTGCAACTGCTTTATAAAATTCTACTGCTAAGCCTTACTATTGCCAATAGTCTAACTTTCATTAATAAAATAAATACAGTTTTAACCACAGATTGATTTGCTAAATACTTTGTTTCTGAGTTACTTAGATCATATACTTCTGTGAAAATTTACGGCAATGATAAATATTATAAAAGAATTACAAAATACAAGCTATAGATTAATCCTTTATTTTACTAATCAAATAGCCATCGTTTTGCTCCTTGGTCTTGTTGAACACTGCAACACCTCAAGAGCATGTTGAGTGATTTACCGAGATGTTTTCATTTTTCTGAAGAACCATTTTTCAAAACAGTAATCAACATTATGAAGGTTGAAATAAAAATTATGTGTGTTATGACAGCCACTGCATTCTACAGTGTCACTTTTAACAATTTACAGTATTTGAAATTTTCGGTACAATCTATTTTTAACTCTCAATTTTTCCTTCAGACTCACTATTGTATCATATCACTACACAAATGTTTACTTTTATGTGTAGATGGTTGCTTGCAGTACATACTTCTCCACTGTATGCTCCAATACCATTCTCTAGTGAATCAACATGAGGTGTATTTATATGAATTAGGACTGCTCCCGCTAGCTTCCACCTCCTCGGCCCTCTCCCAAAATAAAACGCTTCATCTAGCAGCCAAAAAATCAAGCCTGAATTGACTGTCAACACCACGTTTGAACCCAAGCAGTCCCTGGCTCTAGTGTATTTCTTTTAAACTACAAGTTTTTGGTAGGCCCAGCTTTAAACCTATCTGCAATTCCAAAGAGTCATAAAGTCAGGAAAAAAAAGGCCCTTCAGCCCATTGAGCCCATGCTGAGCACAAATACACATTTGCACAAATCCTGCACTAATCACACATTGCCATCAATTCCTTCCAGAGTCTACCACTCATCTACACACTAGGGGCAATTAACTTCCTAACCTGCACATCTTCAGGATGGGAGAGGAAATCGGAGGAGCTGGGAGAACCTCACACAGTCACACGGAGAACATGTGAGCTCCACACAGACAAGACCAAACACAGAGCGGCACAATTTCAGGATATGCCATTTCACAACTCACTAAACATCTACTGCCAAACAAGAACCAGAACATCATCAGTTTACTGCTCCTTCACAATACCCACAGCATTCCACTCAGGAGAGGTGGCTCATATCCCACTACGCCTAAATTCAGTGAGGTTTAAGCCATTCTTGTGGCAATTTTGTGACAATTCACTGAGGAAGTTGGGATAGGGGCAACTATGCTGCCAAACTGCCCATCTGAAACAAAGCCCAAAATATGGTAGAGTGCCGTTATAGGCACACGGTATGGTCACTCGACAGACCTCCAACAACTATTCCACTGCTGTTGTGGCAGAAGCTCAGTGAACCAGCATCACACTTCTTCCCTCGTGTGCGATATAAAAATGCAAAGGTGCTGTCTAGGACTGAAACCAGCAGTCAGAAACCTAAGGGAGGCCTGGAGGTGGGTTGCTTTGACCATTAAATGTTCCAGACCTTTAAATACCTTGCAGTTAAGGCACAAGGTTCCAGAGTATTGGTAAATCAGGGGGTGGATGGTGATTCTGGGCCCGATCTGAAATGGGGGCTGAACTAAGGCTGTTGGATAGAGGAGAGGGTGATGGTACTGTGGTACTGAAGTTAAGGTAGGTGGTTCCACTCCACTGCTGCACTGGAAAAACATGTTTCTTTTATTTTATTTACAGCGTGGTAACAGGCCCTTCCGCCCCAATGAGTCCACGCTGCCCATTTTAACCTACCCGCACGTCTTTGGAATTGTTGTTGCAGGAGTGACCGATACCAGTTGATCGAGGGACAATATGGATACATTTCCACCACAAGGCTCCAACAAGGAATTTACATGGGGAATGACAATACATGATACATCTGAGACACTGAAGTTGTTCCAAAATTGTAAGCTCAACTTACACTGGGATGCACACCACTAAATTCCTGCAGTGATGTCAAATGTGCAGGAAATGGTCAAACCATGTTTCATTCTCTCCAAAATTTGTTTTCTATCACAAGGCACTGAATTGAAGAATGCCACACAAATTTCTAGCCCACTATACTTTTTTTTCTTAAATGGCAGCCAAACCTAATTCCCAGTTTTCATTATTTGAGAAGCTTAGAACTTATTGCAGGAAACAGATGCTTAGTAGGTTTTTTTTGCAAGACCCAATAGGACCACCAACAAAATATGAAGATGCAAGAGACTGCAGATGCTGGAATCTGGAGCAAAAAACATGCTGCTGGGGGATCTCACAAACTCAGGCAGCATCTGTGGAGGCAAAGGGATGGTCAACGTTTTGGGTCGATCCCCTGCATCAGATATATCTGTAGAAAATCTGGTTGAAGAAACTATTGGTTCCAAGCTGATAAATTTCCAACTCTCCTTAAATTTTCATCCCCACAGCAGTCTTAACTAAATCGCCTCTAAATAATAGTATAAAGTAGTTTTCTATTTTTCAATTTTCTATTCAAGTGTTGATGTTCTATGATAGAAAACATGTTGAAGAATGTCAAAATATACACAGGGCTGAGAAGAGTTAATCAATTTTTGTTAATCCATTTTCAGTCCAACAATATCCCATCATGTTCATGTTTGTTAAAGAGCAATTACTTACAAAATCAAAAGAAAATGTGCAACATACCCATTTTCTTCAGAAAAGAAATTAACCTTGGAAAACAGTTTTATGAATTCAATCTTCAGTCAGAAAATTCAGAACAACAATTCCTATTGAATATATCACTATGGCTTGGGTAAAAGATGTAATTGTGGGTGAGTATTGATCATAAGTAATCAAGTGGCAACACCCTGAAGTATCTGATACTTGGAAACAAAAGAGTTATGCGGCATAGATACAGGGTCTTTGCCCCACTGTTTCTATGCCGACCATCATGCCTAATCACAGTAATCCCACTTGCCCGAGTTAATTCCAATACCCTCCATACCTTGCTCCATCCAAAAGAAGTGAAAACAGATTGAATCTTTACAAATAGTTCAGCAAACAACAAACTGAGTTTGGAGCAATAAATGTTTTTTTCTAATATAAACAAACACTACAATATCAGTTAAACCTTCAGACTTCAGGTGACATTTACTATCAGACTAAATTAAGAAATACCTGCAAATAATCTATCGTCTCCTATGCTTCTTTATCTTGACAAAGATTAACAGCATAAACTCATTTTAAGGTCCCACAAAAAATTGTGTATTCCACACAAACCTATTAATACAATTTCAAGGATATTTTGGAGACAGGAAGGCTACTGGGTACGTTTACTCTGTTTTAATAATCACTCCTGCCAACTGAAAAAGGAGATGAAATGAACTGAATTCTGTGTTAATCAACAGTCACTTGATTATGTTTAAATTCTCCATGGAACCAAACTGCTTGGCATCAGCTACTCAAAACAAGCAACAAATTAGACATACTTCTATCAGGTTGCCCATGTAATTCAAAAGACAATTTTACATAAACTTATAACCTGAAGGAAAAGGGATATTAAGAATAAAATTAAACCAAACTACATTCAAAACTCAAAGGCTCCAGGCATGAGCCATTGATGTACACAAATCAATGTCAGATTTCTGAAAAAAGTTCCCATATTTGAATAAATCACTCAAAAAGCAGAATGCACATTTGTTTCGATTCAAATTTAGTATATAACCCAAGGGAAGGACACAATATTGTTACCATAAACTTAATTAATTAAATAAAAAGTTATCCTAACCAGTGAATTATAATATACCACCTTGCCATATATAGAACAGAGGACCTTCTTTGCCATACTGCATAACCAGTCCTCTCTCCAAGCATTAATATGCACCACTGAAATTTGAGAATACAGTGAATAAAACAGTCGAGAATAGTTATTAAATTAAAGCATCAAAATGTGTATTTATCTAATGCCTTTAATAAAGTAAAACCTTCCAAAGATTTTAGAGCAGGGGGATTAACCAGATATTGAGAAGGAGCAGGAAGAAGTTTAAAAGCAGGAATGGAAAATAAAGTCAAGTATCAAGCTTTCAAATCAAATTTTGGATGGAGAGAGGCAGCAGAGCATAGAGGTGCAGGGAGCATGTCGCAGAGTGGATGGCAAGTTATGTGGCAGAAATAAGCAGGAGGCACAAAGCTGGTAGGAAGGGGTGAGAATTTGTAAATGGACATTTTGAATGTGACATGTTTAGAACAGAGAGCTATTGAAGCATGGCACAACACAACAGCAGTTGGGGAAATGGGGCACTCAGCGCAGGATGAGAGGCAAACCAGTCAAGCTTTGACCGAGTTGCATTTTGCAAGAAGCACCCTGTCGAGGGGGAAAGCAATCTGATTGGCCTAGAGGTTTGGTTATTGGCAACTTAGTAGGCATGAGATACATGCCCTGCACCTGAATGATGAGACCCAACAAGAATGGGGCTGGCAAAGGGTGTGCCCAGAATAAAAGTGCAAAATGAGGACCCTATTGGCACCTCAAAAAGACCCTCAGGTAAGAGAGTCCAGGGCAAGGCCCAGGGGTCAGGACTAGAGTCTGGGGTTGTGATCTGGATGAATGATCAGTATGTGAGTTAAGACAGGCAGCAAATAGGATCAGAATGGAGACAAGATAAAAATCAAAGCTGGATAGTGAAGGGAGTTGATCAAGTCTTCCAGTGAACTCCTGCTTTTTCCATGCTCCATATTCACGTCAGTAAAGTGACATCTTTATCTTGTAGGTCATGGAGGTTCCAGGGTTGTTTTCACTAAATGCAGCCTCTGGCAACTGCCACCAAATGCCACAGAAAGGCCAATGGGTACAGATGAATGGTGTGTGGTTGTTATGGTAACAAGAAACCTCAATGATGTCTTTGATCAAACTTGGGTCTGTGAGCTGCGTGAAAGTGGGATTCAAGTGGGAGGGATGAGGGGATGTTGAGAACATTGTATCAATGGCATAACCAACACCTTCAGAAGGGAAAGATTAGAAGAGGATAGCAGGATCAGGAATGTTTGCAGTCAATGGGACAATAAAGGAGAACATGAAAAAAGAAGCAAAGCCTTGGGTCAAGACTGGTCCCATGGAGGATATGAGCTTGCCAGGGGTAGAGATGGCATTGGAGAGGATCTGTATTATTTGTTCAACTGCACAGATGGGTGGGACATGGAAAGCTTCCCCATCAAGTCTGTGGAGTCAGGCAAGGCTGGCTTCTTTCTTATATCTTATTTCCGTGTTATAGTGAGCCCTTTGTCAAATTCATCGGAAGAAGTGATGTGGGCACAAGAGGAGCGACAAGCTCAGGCAGCAGGGTATTCAGGTCAAAGCCTCCGTGAACATGGATGACATTGCATCTTCTGCTCGGACCCACTGTTGATCTGCAGATTAATGAGCAGCTGCAACCAGCTTGAACTGTTCTCCGGGGCCAGAGTCAAATGCAGCAAAAAGCAAGGCCATGTTTGTCGGCAACTGGTCTGACAGATTCCTTGTTCCTTTCACCATCAAATCCAGTTACCTGAAGGAGTTAGGGACATGGTTCGGGGGGGCCAGCATATGCGGCAAGAATTCGCGGGAGAGAATGGCCAGGATGAGCAGAGGTTGGCACTGTGGGTGGTGGCTCTCTCTCAACAGCAGGAAAGAACACAGTGATCAGGTGCAAGGTCCTCCTGGTGTTTCTAGAGATGGTACAGGTGTGGCCCATATTCCACTCCTACACTGCAGCAGTCACCCAAGCCACCTTCTATTTCACCTGGAGATCCACAATGAACAGTATCCAAAGGAAAGTGATGTGCAGGTCTCCAGAGTAAGGGGTGGTGGGATGGGGAGAAATGCGTCAAGCTTATAACATATCATCTAGTTCTGGTGTTGCAAAGAATGGGCCTGGACTCGATCACAGAACATTCCATTCAATTGGACTACCTGTCCCTTATTTAAAAAAAAGCTTTTGCAGAAAAACACGAGTCAACAGGTAGTGGTCCACACAGAATGCCCCGGAGGCCCTGTGAATGAAGGTGATAGTGGGTCCTGTGGGATGGTTCCTCAGGCAAACAGTCACAGAACACTTCATCACCAAAATTCTCAATCAAGCACCAAGACTCAATTGACTAGTGGTGAGGAAAGCCCTCTGAGATCCTTGATGCACAGCTAAAGTTTCAATGCCCCCACACACTACCCTCAAGGTGGCTCTGCTGCAGATCATTTACCTCATTGTGGACTGTGCGTTTGCTAAAAAAGTCTGGAAAGGGATGCAGTGATCTTTGTCGAGGTTCATCCCAAGAAGCTACATAAGGCGGGTTCTTATGGAATAAAAAGAGAAAATGCTGGAAACACTCAAGAAGTCATGCAGTATCTGTGAAAATGAGAAACAGTCAACGTTTCCAGTATGGGACTGTTTCTAACACTCTGTTTTAATTTCAGATTTCCAACAGCTGCAGGATTTTTCCCTCTATTTGGGGGGGGGGGGGGGGGGGGGGGGGGGGGGGGGGGGGGGGGGGG
>JARFYF010000050.1:12825326-12840589 GCA_030265395.1 Rhina ancylostomus
GAAATGAGGCATGACAACTTTCAAAGCAATATTCTACTTGAACTGAAATTGTTTTCTGTCCTCCACTGAAAACCACACAAAAAAAGAAACTGTTCACACATCAGTTTAGTCAATTAACTAAGGCTTACTATACTTGACAATGAAGTCTCCCATATTGCAGTTATTTCAATTATAACAAATTAATTAAATGACTTAAAGAAACAAAAAGATTTGGAAATTAAACTTTTTATATCTCTTCCCATTGGTGTGCTCACCACAGAATTTTTGGACTGGTTTAAGAAACCTGTAATGAGTCTGGATGAGTTGGTGTTTTGTGAGAGTTTTGATTAAACATTAACTCAAGAGTCGATCTTGCTGCAGTGACCTCCTCTCCCCATGGGTTTTGAACAGTGACCAGTATCAAATGGAAACTCCCAGTCTGCTGGCACACAGGAAATATTAATCAACACCGCCTTCAGAGACCGGATTAGGTCACTTCATATTACTGATTGGGTTTTTAACGTGCTTGCATTGCATGGTTCAGAGACTAACTGATGAGACAAGAGGGCACAGCAACAACAGTAGTACTGCCCTCTGCAATGACCTAAATCCATGCCATCAAGACTCTTGATTGCAACCTTCTGTGGGTTATGACAGCCTATTAACTCTTTACACTACCCCATTGAGACAGCTGCAATACATTTAATAGTTCTACCACTCTGCCCCTATAATCTATAAAGTTATCAATGTGTATTGATCTGAGTAGAAATGACTGTAATTAGAAATAGAACACATTTAGGATCAGTCCCACCACAGGACTGTGAATAGTTTGAAAAGGCTTTACAATGTCAATAAGTTACACAGGGGATGGATGATCAGCAGAGAACTTTAAAAATCTTTTTCTACTTCTGAATCATATTGGAGTCTGATTCACAGGTGCCTACGGCCCTCTGAATCACCCAACTGGCTGTTTTCCCTTTGTGACCCAACACTGTGAATATTGCAAGAGTGGCTTCATACCAAGTAATGAGTGAAAGTGGCAGTGTTGAGAGGGATACAGGGCCTCATATCTCCCTGTCAGCTGCGCGATCTATGCCGGTCCATGGCCAAGGGATGAAAAAAATTGGGACAACTATTTGGAAAATAAGTGTAAAGTATCAGCTCTGGAGACCATCATAATGAATGGAAGAAGGCGTTTATAAACTCCAACAGGCTAGCATGAAATAAATTAGTGACATGATTCAGCTCTTTGTGCCTGTTTTATTCTAAAGTGTGTGAGGCACCGTTACTATTAGCCAGACAGACTAATTTTCTACAGAGATGCTTAGTTTACTGCAGCCCCTTAATTTAAAGGCAGATGGCAGGGCAATGTTTTCCATTTCTGCCACTGGTTATTTTGGATCTAAAATAACGTCAAATCTTTTTTTTTGTGGAATGTCCTGATGTTGGAATTAGTCAAGGTGCAATCATTATCAGTTGCAATCTATGCCAGAGTCAACCAATAAGATCAGATGGTGTGGTTATATCAGATGGTGTGGTGATCTATCAAGGTTTAGAGCTAGAAACTTGTACAATCTTTGTTCAGAGAAACAAAATGAGGATAATTTTAGATTGGAAGATACTATAATAAACTGCAGTGAGGAATTCCAGCCTTGAGCAATGGAAGTAGGGCTGAAACCCAGGCTATTTGGAGTGTGTACAGTAATTTTGAGGAAAAGGATAGGGCTTTTAATGCAATCTGTGGAACATTTTTTGATTACTTCCTGATCTACTCACGCAGTGAATCAGCATCGGAAATGTCAGGCCACAAGAGTCCAATTCTGGATGTTTGTTATAGCAATTGAATACTTGACAAGTTTAAAATATTACCAAGATAGTTCAGTAAAATGGGATAGCATTTTTTTTAAATGATGATGTCGATGGGGAAATCTTGATAGAAAAATGATGCACTTCATTTTTATAAAGTAGCAGTAACTAATTAATAAGCTTCAGGATTACGAGGCTTTGCAATAAATTGACCTCCAGTTTCCACATTGAATACTTCTCTTTCAGTATACATACTGGAATCTCTGCCAATTACATTTTCTTTTAACTAAGACTTTTTAAGACACTTCTTCTTCTTTGGATCTGCATGCCATGACAGTGAAGTGATCCACTGCCTGGGCTACATTAATGCTGACTTGTGTACAGGATGTCTCATGGTTGGTCTCTTCCTCTCATTTCACTGCAAACATCTGGCGGGTGAGGGGGAGTGGGATAGAAATTCATCCTCTGTTGCATATGCCAAACTCACAGCATATGCATGTTGAACGCTGCTTAAGAAATTTGATTCCACTGACTTCAAAGGACCTGAATTACAGTAGAATTCAATGTATGTATTATATTGCATATTATATTGCATAATTAGAGCATACATCAGAGCCCCAGTGGGCTCCACACCTGGCCTCATCAGAACAATTAGGACAGTAAACTGAGCATGTGCAGCAATGCAGAAGGGAACCCATAACCATACAATCAATTGTGCAAGATGTCAGAGTTGCAATTCACTCAGCACTATTTTATTGCTCCAAACAAAAATGATGTTATTATCAGTATTAGCTCTTTTATTAAGTATAATATTAATTTTCCTGCACTAGTTACAGTTTTGGACTGACTCCAAGATGATCATAACATTGATATGGACATAATTTGTCATTATTTATTCCCCAATAGGAGCTGACATTTCTTTCCCTTCATGCAGGTATTTTGGTGAAATTTTCTGCGATGGAAACATCTGTCTTCTCAGTTTGATGTTAGAGCAGTTTGGACCAAAAAGGCTCACTGCTGATTTCTCCAGATTGGCAGAAGATTTCTTATGGATTTCAAACTCTTGCAAATTTGTCAATGCATTTTAGAAGCATGTTTATAACTTTGCGTAATTAGCAATCAGGAGAATTTCTCCTCCTATATGAATGACTGATCTCATTTAAACAAGTGGAGGAAAGGGACAACACCTCCGACTGAGGGAAGCCACCAGTTTTCATGGATTCTTGGAATATGATCCCAACCTCTTACCCATAGATTGGAATATTTTCCAGGTTATGGTGAGGGAGAGGGAAGGAAGGTATAGATCTATAAATTCACTAGATCTGTGATAGGTCCATATAAGGATATTGCACAGCTCAACATCAATCATTTTGGTTTTGCCCCCCGCTGCTGGATAGTTCTGTAGTGCCAAAGACACCAGCATATGTTTTTCTTATAGACAGCATAATACCATTGGTACTGTTGGGACCATGGAGGGTCTTCCATGGAATGTATGACATTCCATGGAAGGTCAAACACAACTATTGTCGGTTATGAAATTGGAAAAGCATGTCAATTACCTTCAGTGCATAACAGTGATTTCACACAGCTTTATACAAATGAAGGCTTTACCTTCAGTAAGCTGTGTTCCTCAGATTGTTGAGTGAGAGTGGTCCATGACAGTATAGGGCTGAGCCTTCCTGGATCTGACCTGCTACCCAAACTTACCACCCAGAGTCCCCACCTATTCCAGTTACAGAGAGTTGACAGAGCTGACCCTCTACTAAAGACACATGCCATGAAGTAGAATGAGCTCTGAACATCAAGCAGTCCTTGGCTGTTGGACCATCCCAGAAAGCGCTGGAACCCTTTGAGAGTGCAGCAGCCGTCAAATATTTTTGGAACTGTCATTAAAATGTCTCTGATAGTCAGAGGCAATTAAAAACTGTCACAATTGTTTTATCAATTAAAAATAAAAAAGTGAAAATAATTAAAAACATTTTGTACTGATACCAAATAATATTTTAAAAAATAAAGTAAAACAATGTAAAATAAATAAGCTATTTACTTTTATTCACACAGTTGAAAAGCCTCTTCAAGTGAATGGGGTCACTTTCAGTAAACTAGACCTCCCTGCATAAAGCAGGGGAGGGGATGTGAAGGCCATTTGGCCCCTCTTCTTGACAAGTCACTTCTCCACAGCTGAGTTCAATGATCATCCAGCAGTGGGACAGGGCATCAGGTGCACCGGTACTAGACTTCCAGCTCAACTGGGACTTATGTGTGTGAACATGCTTGAAACATTATATCTTAATGTATGGCTGGCGAAGACTAGGATTGCTGATGGTTCTCTACAAAGCTCAATTCCATGGTATTAGCTCTCCCAAATATTGGTAAAGGACCAGAAATGCAAGGTCAAATGATAAAATTTGATATTTTCAATAATTGCAAGCTAATGTTTTTTACATTTGATTCTTAAAAATACATGCAGCTCCTTATGTTGTCATTTGGTCTCAAAATATTCAGTTATAAATATCACTCTTGGTAACTCCCTAACATTAGACAACACTTAATAATGTGCCTGTTCTGTCTAAAGGAAGGAGTCTGATAGCTATAAGGTTACATTTAACAACGAAATCTGAAAAAAATACTTTAATCTTGGAGACAATTTCCTGTTGCCGCATTATAAATGTGATGTAAACTGCTGTGGAAAATAGATCAACTGCCTATCAAATCAAATTCGATGTGCATCCTCTGTTAGGAGTGTCACTGGACATTATTGTTATCCATGAAATATGATCCAAGCACAACTAAACTGAAGTCAGTATCTGAAGTATCAGATCATATGTGCCAATGGAATCTGACTTAAAGATATCTGCACACAGATGACCAATAATACCCAAAAAAAACCCAACAATTTTGACAGTGAAACACAGTATAATTTCCTCATCTCAGCTCCCGGATTATTATAAACACTCAAAGATTCTTAAAACACAAATCCCAGAATCAGAATCAGAATCAGAATTATTATCACTGACGTATGTCATGAAATTTGTTGTTTTGTGGCAGCAGTACAGTGTAAAGACATAAAATTATCAAAAAATACAAAAATAAATAAAGAATGCAGTCTTCAGGCTGCTGTACCTCTTCCCTGATGGCAGTAATGAGAAGAGGGCATGTCCTGAATGGTGAGGGTCCTTCGTGATGGTTGCCACCTTCTTGAGGCAGCGCCTCTTGAAGATGTCCTTGGTGGTGGGGAGCATTGTGCCCTTTTTCATGTGATTTTCATCTGGTGCCGGCTATCTTCATCCTCAATGGAACATGATATTCCCCTTTTGTTTAGGTGATTCTTCAATACATCACAGGCTCAACCTGTTGCTTGGCAGCATCAGTTTTATGGAAACCATATAAAAATTGTGTTTGTTGATGCATGGCTTTCAAGAGCTATTTAAGATATAATGTCTCAAGCATGTGTATTTATTTAGTCAGAAAGAACAGTTTGAAAATAGTCATGTTAATATTTTCCTCAGCTTTGATTGGGTATGAAAAACACATCTCACATTGGTAAAGATTTACACACCTTCCTGCTAAAAACACAGCAATACACAATAAAATTAATGATGTAGGCTTGTAACACATTGAAAGCATTAAAAAGAGATGGTTTTAAATGATTGAAATCTTGGCTTAACCTCTGCGAGTGGGAGCCAAGCTTTCAATCTTTAGCCCTAAACCCCTTCCTCTCAGAAAGCAGCTAAGATGGAGACCATACACCCAAATCCCATTAAATGTGTACCAGCTACTGTCCAAAAATACTCTACGGCTTCTCAGACAGGACTGAGTCTTTCCTTTTACAATGTATTGCTCATATTTTGGCACGAGCCCTCAAAAGTGGCTAATGATTCAGCTGTTTGAGAGCTGCTGGCTGTGCAATGGCATCATGGATTCAGATATTAAGTAGAAAATACACAGCTGGATGGAATAATGGTAAAGGAAGTGTTCAGCTGCTGGGTGTACGAGAGTCTGCAGTATAAAAAGCAACAACTGTGAATGATCCCATCATACTGGAAGATATTTCAAACTGGGATTTGGTGAAAAAGATAGCTCTGTATTTTATTGCAATGAAAAAATTATAAAGTTATTCCACCCCAGCTGGTTGGACATTTCAGGCTCAGATCTTGTGGTTTAATGCCAAGCAAGACATAGCAAAACAAACCAGGAATACTGCACAATTCCATCTTAGAAATATTTGTGAGTAAATTATTGGACAACCACACAAAATAAGCTATTATGCAATGGAATAGTAGCAGAAAGGTTGGTCCTGGAAATCCCCATATGGAAAGCTTCTAATTCTGTCTGAGTCAGAGCAGGTGCAGTTAACAAACATGGAACAGTATTCTTAGTAATTTTTTTGCTGGATTACATCAGTTCACAAGTGGCAACACTATTAATATAGGAATGGATAGTGGAATGGCACATCAGAGAGAACTGGATTTATGCAACAACTTTCAGATCCCTTTCAGGACATCCCAGCACACTTTGCAGCCAAAGAAGTATTTTTGAAGTGAAATCACTGTTGTAATGCAGGAATCTCAGCAGTTAGTTTTGCACAGCATGCTCCCATAAACAGCAATGTAATAATGACTGGATAATCTCTTTTAAGAAATCTGATTCAGAAATAAACATTAGTCAGGACATTAGTGACATCTCTGAGGTTCTTCCTCAAGGTAGATACTCCGGATTTAATCCATCAGCTTTAAACACTGTTGGGACAGATCACAAAAAAGAAAATCAACTGAAAAACAACACAAAGTCTACTGGATTTTTCTTTTCATCGATTTCAACTGAAGCAAATGAGGTAGTACTATTGGTATGGTGTTATTCCTGCCAAACATTCCTTGCTGTATCTTTTCCAGGGAGCCTAAATTTTACCCCATTGCTTTACCAGTTATATGCAGAAACAATCTATAAAACTCCAAAAATAGAATTTTTTTGTTATGGAAGGTTTACAAAGCCCATCATATTGTGATATCTAATGCTAGTTTTCTGCATATTACCACTCCATTATGAGCAGATTAGTGAATAGGAGTTCGATTTGCATGTTAACACTATGTTGATGCTGCCATAAATTTGATATGAGTATTCATTGATAGAAGCCCAGCTATTTCCGTTGCTGGGAGCAAGTGATCAGTGACCAAGTGGATAATGGACAAAGGGAAATGAAAGAGTTAAGTGAGGCAGGACTGATGTGCATATTAGCTGTACATACTGAAAGAATCATACTAACAGAGTTTAGAATTAACCAACCCATATTGTAACAATCTACTTTCCTAATCATTAATTGTATCCTGCTGTTGGAGCTCTCATTCTATTTCAGAAATGACATGGTCACATTTCCCCCTTCGCACATCTCAAGGATTTTAAATGTGCATCTTAACTTGGGTGTTCTGTCAATTTTATTTAATCTGTTTGTCCCAAGAGCCTTTGTTTTATTCTCAGCCAGGTTATCAATCCAGTTCAGTGTAACCTTTCCATTACTACAGGATTGCAGTCCCTTTCTTTTCACCTTGGTAAAATAAATGACTTTCCTGTCTTTGAAATTGCTGGAAGGTTTATGAGTAATGCCTTCTAGGTTTTGTTAATCAGCTGCACTGGGATTGCAAGATGAAACGGACCAAAAATTATAAGTTTGTATTCACCTTACAATGAGGTAATAAATTGATTCCTTGCAGGAAGGTCAAAATCTTTTGTTCAAAACATGAATTTCTACTGAGAGACTAAACAGTTTGGGGCTGTATTCCTCCAAGTTTAGAAGGATGAGGGGTGACCTTGTTCAAGCATTTAAGGTCCAAAGTGGGCTTGTGATCTGAAATGTGAATGTCAGGATGTTGTGCTAGTGAGAGAGTCTCAAACAAGGGGACATAAATATACGATAAGGGGCAGTCATTTAATACTGAGGTGTGTAGAAATTTCTTCTTGAAGAAGGTGATGAATCTCTGGAATTCTCTACCCTGGGGGATGGTGGAAACTGGATCACTTGAAGTATTTAAAGTGGAGGTAGATACATATTTGATAGATTGAGGAATAAAGAGGTTTGGAGAAATAGCACAGGAGCTGAGGCCAGCATAGATCAGCTATGATCATATTAAATGGTGGGACAGGCTTGAAGGATCTAATGGCCAACTCCTGTTCCTAATCTCTTGTGTTCTTATGTTCATGGCAATGTAAGGAAACATTTCCCTTTTCTTGGAATCATCAATGCACAGATCAAAAACTTGGTTGCTGTTCTCTCAACCATTTTCATCGCATTGTACACTGACCCAAAGCAACATATTTTTTGGTGAGATTACAATCACAGATTCTTTTTATACCTAGAGTATAAACACAACATAATAGCTGTAACATAAATTGCACTCTCTTGTCATTGAATTTATCTGCAGATCAAATCCAGTATTGTTGCTGCTAAAAACCTTCATTTCACTTGTTAACACCCATTTTGGTAAACAGCAGTAGTCAAAAGGGTATAATCACTTTACTTGAGCACTACAGTGAAACCATGTTGAAAAGACCCCAGCCTTTCTTCGGTGTGAACAGAAGTGCTGCATATATAACAATACTACCGATCAAAGTGGAGGTGATTGTGTAATTCTCTGGTCAATCAAGCTACATGAGCACTTTGCTGAAGTAACTGAGAATGACCTGATGCAAATAATTTGTACACAACTATCCTCCAATCACTGTATTTACTGGAGAAATGACCCTGCTTTTACTGGGAGGAGTTGTAGTTGTTTCTTTTTTACTCAGCTTTTAAACAGGTTTAGTTTTCTGAGTATATTGACTTTGTTTTCTGAGTCACCTGCCCCAGCTACCTCCAATTCTTTGCCTGACATATTCAGCCCCATGTAGCTTCTAATACTTCAGCTCCATGCATATGTCTGTTTATACAGCATAAAAGCTATAATGTACCAGTGAAAGTATATTTGCTAAATAAAATTGGCCAAAACACTTGCCCTTATTCTGGTGTGTTGTAGAAGATATTGAATTGAGAACTAGAATTCAACAAGAATAAAAATCAACGTATGAAGAGTTAATTATTCAACTATAAATGAATCACACTTCTAAATATTGTATATATTTATTTTATCAGAACTGTTGTAAGATGTAAAATGATATTATTTTTTGCAATATGTAAAATAAAAATGGAAAATTCCTTTATTACTCATACATTGATGAACAAGAAGCTTATCAGTGCAAACATTACACATTGTTTTTGGATATATTATGTATATTCAGTAACATAGTTACTGGTTAAGATACCAGCTTTAAACTTGAACTTCTTGTTCAGAATTTACTGATTGTAGTTTTAAAATAAGATGGAACTTCCTCCTTGTCTTTCAGACAGATTCAAGTGCTGTCAGGTTGTCTGATGTTTGAATGAAATTGGTAGCTGTTTTCAGTGGCTATGTCCTATGCTGATACATTATGCACCATAAATAGCTCCATGGTTCAGATCTCAATTATGACAGTGGGTCAGCCTCAATTATAGCTATGGATGAGGCAATGTGGAAAATGGAACAAGTAGGTCTTATCTAACCAGAGGTCATTATCTGAAGGAAATGGTGAACCTGGGAGCACTGGTTGTGAATCAAAGTGAGTGGAAAAATGGCAGATATGGTTCACTGTGTAAGACCATCAATGAAGAATCGATAAATGAATTGGGATATTTGCCTCCTGGGAAAGGTGAGGATCCATGGAGAAACAAGTATGTGCAGCTGTGTCCGTAACTATATCACTGAAATCTAGTGTCCAGGTAGAAGAAACAATATTTTAGGCTTTTTCTTTAAAGCAGGTTGAAATCCAGAAATGAGGAAGTAGTTCTCCAGTTGTAACAAGCTTTGGTTGACCCAGTCGTATTAGTCTTGGTGGTTGTATGGTGCAGCTGGAAAAATGACGAACATTTAAATTATGTGAACAGATTGGCCAAATGGTATTTATATTCCTTTAAGTTTACGAGGTTGGTGAGCAGCTAATTGTAGAAAGGTTCATTGGGGTAGAAAACCTTTTTTTTCTGCTGTTGGAACACAGAACAAAGAGAATTATCTTAACAGTTAAACAGTTAATTACTTCTCTTTATTTCAGAATTTTAATCTTAAAAAAAGGAAATTCAAGATGATCAACATGATTGGTTCATCAACCGAAATATATATGTAAAATTGAGATTGAAGGCTATCTGTTTGGGAAGGGATCTGAGGATATGGAGAAAAGGCAGGAAAATGGAGTTGGAGTAAAATTATAGAATATTATAGCAGGTTTAAAGACCTGAGTAGCCAACTCATGGTCTCACACTCCTGTGTTAACAAAGCCAGCCACAAGAATTGGATAATCATGTGTGTCAAATGTTGCTACAATAAAAATTCTGAAATAAGGGAAAATGTTCCATTTGAAAAATACTTTCAAAATCATTTCATTCAATAGAGATTCAAGGCAAGAATACAAAAATAGATGCTTAACAGTGAATAGGAACTATATCAACCAGCTATGGGAGTTACTAACTGTTTTACCTCGAAGGTACACTTGAATTAGGCCCCTTAAACTTCCTCTCCCTTTTAATAAGATCATAACCTTGTTACTGCATTTCTATCTATCCTCGGTAATCTTTCACCCTTACACTGATGGAGAATTTATTTACACCTTCATTAATAAACATTCAAAAACATTGCTTCCACTCTCCTTTGAGGAAGAGTTCCAAAGACTCATGCTCCTCTGAGTGAAAAAAATTCACCTCATCCCTGATTTAAATAGGCGACCTCTTATTCTTAAACAATGATCCCTTGTTTTAGATTCTCCCACAAGAGAAAATATCCTCTCCATATCCACTCTGTTAAAACTCCATGGGATCTTATCTGACTTGATCAACTTTGCTCTGACTCTTCTAAGCTCCAGTGGATAGTGGCCAGTTTAATATTTACTCCTGAGACAATCTATCTGTTTCAGGTATTAGTCTGGTTAACCTTCTCTGATCTGCTTTGAATGCTTTAAATAAGAAGATCAATATAGTGTGTAGTACTTAAGATGTTTTCTCACCAATGCCCTATATATCTGCACAACACAGTTCTCTCAACAATGAATGGTCAATTTTCTGAATTCCTTAGCCTTTTGGGAATCATGCAGTCACACACAGAGATCCCTCGATATCTCAGAACTCCGCAAATTCTCACCATTTCGACAATGTGCTTTTGTTTTAAGATTTTCTTGCCCAAATGGAAAATTTGAAATTTGCCACATCAAACTCCATTTGCCAGATCATTCCCTGGCTCGTTTAAGCTGAAATGGAAAGCTTGATTTGTAATCTTTTGCCAATTAATAGGATAAATTGTATGGTACATTACCAATAATTAAAATGGTATTTAATACAGGAATGATGTTTGATATATATTATCTGAAAATTATGAGAATAGTGGCCATTTCCTTAGCGAGTTTGTGCCCCTAAAGCTTGAATCTGCATTTTCAGTTGGAACTTATACTCAGTAGATCCGTAGAAGAATATAACCTAATAAACCAGAAATGCAGTCATGAGCTTCTTATTTGATAGATGGTTCATAGTTATCAAATTGTGTGGGATTTCAGCGGTATGATAAATGACAATGATCACACAAAATAAAAGAACTTGTTTTGATAATAAACTTTGTTACCGATTATTTCAAGGATGCCATTTATTTTGATACACTCCTAAAACACTTTTGTGGAGCAAACAACAATTGAGACTTCTTTTTTACATCCTTGTATTAGATTTTGTTTGTACACTCACTTTTCAAATAATATCTCTATTTTAGACAATAAGATTTTCATATTTAATGCTTTTTATCAACCTGGAATATGTAAAAAACTTTAATACTTTAAAAAAATCTGTAAACCTACTTGAAAACATTGAAGCTGTTTTACAGCGAGGGTGAGTTATATATTTTTGTGGTCATAAAATGGATGATTAGGTTTTAGCTATGCTCTGAATTTGGATGTAAAAGGCATTCGAGTGAAGTAATGGCATCTGGGGGGTAAAAGTGAACACCATGATAGCTGGAGAAGTCACTGGTAGCCAAGGTCTTTGGATCAAGAAGCAGTGATCTAATTGAACCTCTTGCCACCTCTGACCTTTCTACCAGCTGTTATAGTTTGAGTCAACTTGACTGTGCAAATTATCACTAATCAGACCAGGACAAATGATGCTCCCTGGCTACCAGTTACGAGTGTGGAAATACATTTAATCTTGAGTAGTATTTTCTGTAGTAGGTGAATGATTTATGACAGTAATTTGGGACTAGTTCGACAGCCTGGCTGCCCAGCCGAACACCTGTGGTGAAGATTAAGTGCTAATCAGCAGCTCTGTGATGTGAAGCTCCATGGAGCTGGTGCATTCTGTTATTCCCTGGGGTATGTTGCATAGGCTGCATATTAAAAATTATTACGGTGTGGTATTGCCGTGCTGGCATCTGGAAGGCACAAAACTGTTTCTTAATCTGATGTGGCAGAAAAAGGGCCTAAAACTAAACCACTACTTCAATTATACCGATATTCAACACAACAAAACTGAACAGGTTGAAAAGTGAAATTGAATAGATAAGAGAGAATGAGATAAAATGTTTAGGGGGATGTTAACTTAGCAAATGGTTTCATTTATGCATTACATAAAATGTGTAAGTTCTGTTTTGACTCAACATTGAACCATGTGAACTGGAACTTGGGGAAGGGAAATGGAATTATATCCTTTAATTGACATTTCAAATAAACAGATTTTCTGGTCATTATCAGATTGCTATTTGTGGGATCTTACTGTGTGAAAACTGGCTATCATATTTCCTACATTACAGCAGCAACTATACATTAGAAGCATTTCCTTGGCTGTAGCATGTCTGATGACATCCTGAAAGGGACACGAAAGGAATTATTTGAATGCAATGTTTTCTTTTTCTAAGAAAGAGAGTACGAATGAAGGAAACATATCAAACAGTAAAAGATGGAATAAACATAAAGTTTATAGATTACCTTTTAAAAATAGAATGAAATGTGCAATAAATAATGGAATTTAGAGAGACATTTTTAATGTCAGAATGTAAGACATTGCAACTAGGTTGTAAAAGGGGCCAGGGAATATAAATGAAAATTCAATTTGAGTTTGCTTTTTGAAACTCTGTAACCTAATCTCTTTAATCCTCAAGGAGCATTTCAGGATCCAACAGTTATCCCTGACAAGGTTAGCATTTTTCAGCTACTTTCAAGATGACATTTTGAATTTTTTTCTCTTTCCATGCTAAACTTCTGCAGTAAAGTTTATTTGTCTGGCTTTTGCCCTACCTCCCAATATATTTCACATAGTAAAGTATAAAGTTATATTCTTCACAAAAAAGCACAGAAGCTATGCTTTAAGCTGTGAGTCTAAGTGGAGTGTTCATTTTTTTTGATTTGAGGACTGCTGTTAGTTTTTCTTCAGAATCCATTGCCAGCCGACAAGAATTGTCTCTCAGAGACATTTCATATTGATTTTATTTTACAACTAGGTTCATCACACTGGGCCTTTGCCTGAAGGAATGCTGTGATTGTCACCCCTGCTTCTGGTCAGGCTTTTCACGCCTGTTTCTTTGAAATACATTTGTAACCCAGTGGTCATGTCTCTTGTCATTCACTTTCATTTGTTTCGTCTTTAAAGAGGGCTGTATGTCTTTCAGATGGGAGTGGCAAACAGGGAAGGGAGGGAGTGGGGACAGTGCCACAAGTTGAGTCTAATTCCCAAAACTTTTTTTCAATTTTCAGAAAAAAATCTATTTCATCATTTTGCTAGCCTTTCAAGTGCCTCTTTAACTTCACCAATATCTCGGCTAGAATAAGTTAGTAATGGAGAACTCCATGAATTAAATCAAATCTCACTGAAGGACGTGCATGGTATGGATGTTACAACAGATGTACAGAAATCTGATTTTCTAACCAGTAGCAGGGAACCCCAGTTTATAACATGGTTAGGCCCAACGTTTAAAATAAATACCAAGTGCACATCTAACTTGCAGCGAGAAGTTAACGGCATCAGTTACAAGAAAATAATGACTGGTTGTTTTCTCTGCTTTACTTTTATATCTTTAATCATTGTTTCCTTCAAAAGAGCTCTTCACCCAGACGTTCAGTGAAGAACTGTTCTGCTGAGAATGCGAGTAGATAATTAGATATCTGCCAATACCTCAGGAAATTGTGTTAGTACAGTAGGAGCTGAATCAGTTTCACTCAGAGAAATGAGTGGCCTGAAATTCATCCATTTAAAGCTGAATCTGGTGAATTGTCCATTTGTTACTGATGAGGCCAAAGGATTAATTTTGCATGAACCTTTGGAGCTCCTGATTGGAGGAACGTAGCTGCCCATTTTGAGCCTGAAAAGTATTCTAAAATCAGTGTAGCCCCAAGTTTTAATCATGTTTCTCTCAAACAATAGATCACTTTGGTTCAAAAAACAAACTGCTGGTGGAACTCAGCGGGTCAGTGGCATCTGTAGAGGCAAAGGGATGGTCAATGTTTTGGATCAAGACCCTGCATCACTTTGGTTTCTGATCGATTTCACTCTTGGAGATTTTCCATCCATTGCCCTCATCAAGTATCTCCTAGATAACTTCTGGTTTTCAAAAGAAACTTAAGACATTGTAACATTTGATTCGTTCCAACCAGAATGAGAATCTATCATGGTTATGTTGTAGATTTGTTTCGAGCAAGTGATTCCACACAGAATCTGAAACACTTTTTACAGCTGTGAATTCAAAAAGAATTAAATAATCCAAGTGCAAGTTGTCTCATGATTCATATTTTCTGGGACGATCTTTGGGAAGTACATGCATTTCCTTCAGAAGGCCATATTCTTACCTACTCAAAGCTCTGAATTCCTATTAGCCGAAGGCTACCTTGTTCCCCTCAAAGTCAATGTGATGATATCTGTCCCTCCATTGAAAAGCCATCTTTGGTCCCATGCCTGCTCCCACATCCTCAGGCTTATAGAACATAGAACATAGAACACTACAGCACAGTACAGACCCCTTGGCCCACAATGTTGTGCCGACATTGTATCCTGCTGTAAGATCTATCTAACCCTTCCCTCCCACATAGCCCTCTATTTATCTATCACTCATGTGGCTATCTAAGAGTCTCTTAAATGTCTCTAATGTATCTGCCTCCACAATGTCTGGTGGCAGTGCATTCCATGCACACACCACTCTCTGTGTTAAAAACTTAGCTCTGACATCCCCCTTATATTTTCCTCCAATCACCTTAAAATTATGCCCCCTCATGTTAGCCATTTTCGCCCTGGGAAAAAGTCTCTGTCCACTTGATCTATGCTTCTTATCATCTTGTACACCTCCATCAAGTCACCTCTCATCCTCCTTCTCTCCAAAGAGAAAAGCCCTAGTTCACTCACCTATCCTCATAAGACATGCTCTCCAATCCAGACAGCATCCTAGTAAATCTCCTCTGCA
>JARFYF010000050.1:12941590-12953175 GCA_030265395.1 Rhina ancylostomus
TACAAGCCTTTAGTGCCTTTCTCAACATCGGGTAGCACTCTGATGTTGGCTGCAGGGAGATGAAGCCAATTATAAACTTCTATAGAGTTATGTAGCACAGAAACAGGCCCTTCAGCCCAACTTGTCCATGCTGGCCAAGGTGCCTACCTGAGTAGTCCCAGTTGCCTGCATTTGTCCCATATCCCTCTAAACCTTTTCTATCCATGTGCCTGTTTAAATGCCTTTTCAATGTTGTTATTCTACCTGCCTCACCCACTTCCTCTGGCAGCTCATTCCATATCTCCACTGCCCTCTGGGAAAGAGGGAAAGCTTGCCCCTCAGTTCCCCTTTAGACTTTTCCCCTCACCTTAAATCTATGCTCTCTAATTTTAGACTCCTCTACCCTGGGGAAAAAGACTGTGACCATTCACCTCATTGGTGCCTGTCATGATTTTATAAACTTCTAATGTCGTCCCTCAGCCTTCTGCGCTCCAAGGAAAACAGTCCCAGATTATCCACTCTCCCCTTACAACTCAGTCCCAGTAACATCCTCATGAATCTTTTCTGCCCCCTTCCAGCTTAATGAAAAGTTGATTCAAGTTGATTGTTTTCTCACGTGGAACAGTGCAACACAGGAACAGGCCCTTTGCCCACAATGTTGTGCCGAACCAATTAAACTAGTATTGGAATTGGTTTATTATTGTCATATTTACTGAGATACAGTGATTGCCTTGCATTCCATTCATACAGATCAATTCATTACACAATGCATGAAGGTGGTACAAGGTAAAACAACAGAATGCAGAATAAAGTGTAACAGCTACAGAGAAAGTGCAGTGCAGGCAGACAATAAGGTGCAAGGTCATAACGAGGTAGATTGTAAGGTTAAGAGTCCATCTTATCGTACTACAGAACCATTCAATAGTCTTATAACAGTGGCGTAGAAGCTGTCCCTGAGCCTGGGGATACGTGCTTTCAGGTTTTTGTATCTTCTGCCTGATGGGAGGGGGGGGAAGACAGAACGCTTGAGGTGGGTGGGGTCCTTGATTATGTTGGCTGCTTTACCAAGGCAGCAAGAAGTATAGACAGAGTCCATGGCGGGGAGGCTGGTTTCCGTGATGTGCTGAGCTGTGTCTCTACAGTTTCTTAGTAATTAAATGCCTAACTAAACTAATCCCTTCTGCCTACATAATATCCACATCCCTCCATTCCCTGCACAGTCTGCTCAACCTCCTTCATACACCAAGCCCCGGGGTGAAGGACTTAATGTGTGAAGAAAGTCGAACAGACTGGCCTCATGCTCATTGGAGACCTGATAGAAGTTTATAAAATTATGAGATAGGGTGTCAGAAATTATGAGTCAGAATCTTTTTCTCAGGGTAGAAATGTCAAATACTAGAGGACATGCATTTAAGATGAGAGAGGGAAAGTTTAAATTTCAAACAAGATGTGCGGGGCAAGTTGTTTTAACACAGAGAGTGGTGGGTGCCTGGAATGCGCTGCCAGGTGTGGTGGTAGAAGCAAATACAATAGAGACATTTAAGAGGCTGTTGGACAGACACATGAATATGCAGGGAATGGAGGGATATGGATCATGTACTCTCAGAAGACATTTAGTTTAATTTGGCATCGTGCTCAGCACAGACACAGTGGGCCGAAGGGCCTATTCCTGTGCTGTACTCTGTTTTATGCATTTAGAAGAATGAGAAGTGATCTTTTTGAAATGCATAAGATTCTGAGGAGGATTGATAGAGGGGATGCTAAGAGGTGGTATGCTCTTGTGAGGGTTATAGAACTGGAGGGTGTAGTTTCAGATTGAGATGAGGAATTTCTTCTCTCAGAGGACTGTGAATCTTCGGGATTCTCCACCCCAGGGAACTGTGGAGGCTGAGTCACTGAAGGTGGAGAATGATGGAGAACTAAACCAAATGGAGTCAAGAGGTGCGGGGCCAGTGGTGCTGAAGCCAAGGTTGTATCAGCCATGATCCTACTGAACGGTGGAACAAACTTGAAGGAACAACTGGCCTATCTGCTCCTGTTCCTTATAATGTGTACAGTGAATCTCAATCTATTTCATAACTGTAAAATATTAATATCTGTTTAAAACTGGGCTTACTCTCAAAGATTTTGCTTTCTGTATCTGACTTCAACAGCTCAATGTTCAACAATAGCTTCTTCCCCATTGCCAGGTTCTTGAACCGACTTGAAAAACCTGAACGCTACCTTGGACTATACTTTTTTTCTCTCTCAATCTTGTACTAATGTCATTTTGTTTATGATGTGAAATTTGTTGTTTTGCAGCAAATTGCAGTGCAAAGACATAAAATTATTATAAATTTCAAAAATAAATAGTGCAACAAAAGGAATAACGATGTGGTGTTCTTGCGTTCGTGGACCGTTCAGAAATCTGATGGCGGAGGGGAAGAAGCTGTTCCTGAGTCACTGCGTGTGGGTCTTCAGGCTCCTGTACCTCCTCCCTGATGGTAGTAATGAGAAGAGGGCATGTCCTGGATGCTGAGGGTCCTTAGTGATGGACACTGCCTGCTTGAGGCACAGCCTCTTGGAGATGTCCTCAGTGGTGGGGAGAGTTGTGCCCATGATGAAGCTGGCTGAGTTTACAACCCTCTGCAGTCTCTTGCGATCCTGCACATTGGAGCCTCCATACCAGGCTGTGATGCAACCAGTCAGAATGCTCTCCACCGTACATCTATAGAAATTTGCAAGAGTCTTTGGTGACAATCTCCTCAAACTCCTAATGAAGTAGAGCCCTTGGCGTGCCTTCTTTGCGATTGCATCAATGCGTTGGGCTCAGTATAGATCCTCTGAGATGTTGCTGCCCAGGAACTTGCAGCTGCTCACCCTTTCCACCGATGACTCCTGAATGAGGATTGGTGTGTGTTCTCCCGACTTCCCCTTCCTGAATTCCACCATCAGTTCCTTGGTCTTGCTGACGCTGAGTGCGAGATTGTTGTTGTGACACCACTCAACCAGCCTCCTCACTGTCATCTGAGATTCTACCGACAACAGTGGTGTCATGGTCTTTGCTTGGTACATCTGGCAAGCTCCAATCATTAAATCAGCCTCCCCGATGGTGGTGCGATAGCTGGGTGTATGGTTGGTGGGCAGCAAAACTGTCAGGTTGTCAAGACACCCTGGGGTAGCCCAGGAGCCAAATCAGAGGGAGGTGGGAAACAAAGGGAGACTTTACAGTGGCCAGCAGTAGTCCAAGAGTTTAATGTGGAGCTGGAAGGAACATTCCTGCATCCACAGTTGGTCAAATTACAATAATAAAAGGCTGACACTGAACTAAAGCAGGAGACATTAATAATGATGAACAAAGGCTTAAAGGTGAGAGAGAGGTGGAGACCGAAAGGATGGAATTACAGCACATCAAGCTCGAATTACTTCAAAAATATTCTGACAAGGTATGAATAAAATTCAAAATATTTTTGCAAATTATACTTTTTTTTACATTTGTGCCAAACTCTCCTCACGTTTGTACTAAGGCTCATTTTTTGTAGCAGACAGGAGTCCTATATTGTCTAGAGAGCTGACTGAACTTCTAAAGTAAGAAATCACAAGTTTTCTGTCAGCAATCAATATCTGAGTTAATTAAACTAAATTTTCTTCCGTCAAACAATGGCTGAATAGATCCAGCCACAGTTTCTTCTGGGAAAAGAACTTGAATGAAAAATGTACATACTCTTTCATGCTTGGAATGGAAAGGTAAATCAACAGTGTAAAATAGGACTCCAGAAAGAAAAACACTGGAGAAACTCGGTAGATCAGGCACTATCGATGGAGAGAGAAACAGATTTAACATTTTAACCCAATGACCCTCAATCAGAAATGACTTCCTATGTATCTCCAGTATCTTTTGGTTTTATTTCAGCTTTTCAGCATTTGCAATTTTTTTGCTCTCCAGTTCGAGTGTAAATGAGGATTATTGATAAAGCAAACCAAAACCATCCCTTGGTTTCACAGGCATTGAGTAGATACCTTAAAAATATTAGATTGTAGCTATGAGGAAATATTGAATAAGCTTGGGTTATTTTCATTCGAACAGAGGACCACAGGGAGAGATTTAACTGAGGTGAATAAAATGATTATGATCCAAGATCGACAAGGTTGTAAGGACATACTTTGCTTAGCAGAGGGCTCAAAAACTATTCACAAAGTTATAGAAGCAGAAACCCTATCCTAAAAAAGGATCTGTATTTGAAAAGCTGTGACCTGCAGGGCTACTGACAATAGACGCCAATGGGCTGAATGGTCTTCTGTGTTATAAATTTTCTTTTATTTCTTTGAATATGGTGAAACATTGTAGCTTTCTTTCTTGAAGGTTATAAGGCACTTATAAGAGTCTTATTGATTTATTTCCTTTGTTTTGGGGAGTTTGGAGAAGGCAGTAGTTAATTCCAAAGTTGATGGTATTCTTGCTCTACGCTGGCATAAACTTTGAAGATGCACCTCACCCACTCCTGCTACCTTTCCCAGGTCTTACATTGTCAGAACAACCAGTAATCACAGTGTCTAGAATATTCGCAAACCTACAAACCAAGATTCGCCTGGAGGGCAATGTTTGCGACATGCTGACAGAGCAAAACAAATGTATTCTGGGCTTTGCATTTCCTCATCAAACTGGTTTCAATAAGAATACTTTCTAATTTATACGGACTCCTGCTTCATTTCTCCCCCCTGTGCGTAACAAGGGAAAACTTGGCAGACAGTTCAGAAGAACAATAGAGTATCTATTTCATCATGCAATTCAAAACATAATAGAATGTGATTAAGTTCTTAAATCACATAAAAAATTATTTGAAATTTGTGACAGAATGGGAGGAATTGGAAATTCAAGGAGGCCGCACCTACTTTTTTTATTAAACTATTATCTAGAGTTACTAATAAGCAGCTTGTAGTTCAAATTACTAGATCACAAACGAAGTCAGGATACTGCTGATTCAGGCTAGTTCCGATAATGATCAGCCTGCTTCAGTTTCTCTGGATATATTTCAAGTAGGTTATACACAGACAAAGCTCCTATTCAGATAAAATCCCTGACTCTTAATTATTCTAATCATTGCTCATAAAAACTGTGGTCTCCTATTACACAGCTTAAGAGCAAAACTCTTTAATACCGGTAATGTGTTTGATAATATCAATTACTGCGGAGAACTTCTAATAATGTATAGTTATCTTTATATCTCACTGTTTATCTACAATGTATACACAGCCATAATTTACAATGACATGAAGCTACAAGGATCTATTAATGTACGGAGGTGAAGAAAGAGGTAATTAGAAATTCAGGCAGATGAATATATGAATAGGTAGATTCGGTAAGATTAGATAAGTTTCGATTCCAGACTATATTATGAAAAGATTGGAAGAAATATTGAAATGTGCTGATGGTACTTTATCAAGACAGGGCAAGATAACCTATAGGAAGTAGTATCCTATTAAAGTAGCTTTGCAACAATTGCTTTGTAACTCCAATTGAAATGATAATAATACCTGCAGGATATTCACCTTCAGTTCAAATTATTTTTAGTGGAAATTTATTTGTTAAATATAACCAGCATTTGGACAATAGTAAAAAGGAACTTCATGTATGCGGAGTCATTTGCTTTGCCTCAACAGAGTCCACTGCATAACAATGCAAAGTGTTTACGTTGCTCTAAAGCAGGTACTAGATGTTTCTGCATCATAACAATAATTAAGATATTACATGACTAGCCAGTGAAATGAATTAAAGTACATCCAAAGTGTGATTGATTAGAGCAATTCTCATCATTATAATTCACTGATCACTTTAATGATATTGTTTTATGCTGCTTCGTGTAAAGGTCTTTGGATTCCAGAAATGTACTTCAGCATTACACCATAACACAGACAATGAACGAATGGTGATGGTAAATGGAGCGACAACTACGCTGTGTACATCCAGACAAAATGATTTCAATCACTGGCATTTTAAAAAATCTCTGCTTTTAAACAAGGACAAACTATAGTGCCACAACCACGGACAAGATGATGCCCATTCACCAGACAGCAAAAGACCTTTATCCAAACTGTACCCTCTGCAAAGGGACTGGATCAATGGGCAGATCAGAAGGAAGAGTTGTTATTGTGGCTGCTGGTTCTTTCACTATCCTTCGTGCAACTGGGGGATTTCATATGTGGCTACAAACACTCTCCAAGGAAATGAGGGAATAAAAAATTAAAGAACAAATGAGAATTACTTTTAGAGTGATTATAACTAAATAGAAAGATTGCAAATCAAGAGGCAACTGGGTCTGTGAAGTAGAGAGGGGTGGAGTATGGGATCCTCCGGTAATCATTAAGCAATAATATGTAAACTAAGTTGTAAACTAAATACTGCAGTTAAAATTGAACCAGAAACTGCTGGAAAAATTCAGCAGGTCAAGCAGCATCTCTGGAGATAGAATCAGATCAATGACTTTTCATCACAACTATGAAGCGGTGTGTGTGTGTTTAAAGGTAAAGTGTAAAGTGCTGTGCACACCCTTGCAGGCAATGCATTCTAACTAATCAGGTCAGAACCAGCAGCTTAAAATGTGGCAGAGATTAAATGAATGAAAATGGATGTCAGCAATTGATAAGTGCAGAAATTAACAACAGAGTACCAAAGTACCAAAAAGAGCAGAGGCAGAGAAAGAGCAGGTACCAGCAAGAAGCACATGAACTACAAGAAAAGCCAAGGTCGAGAAGCAGGATTTAAGATTGAAAGGAGAATTAATCTGGAAGACCAATAACAATGACAAATACTATACTGTAAGCTTACATTTAATTTTTTGCCACTTGTTCATGAGTGAGAAAATCTGATGAGATGAACTATTTACACCGATAACTTTTGTCTTTATGTATAAAAGTACTTTAAAAAACTCAAGAGAAATGGCATGATATGCATGAAAAGCAACAATAGCTCTGCAAACTGTCATATGTACATTTAGTTTGTGGTACCTCATTACTGATCTGCTTTTTGTGCAATTTGCAGGTTATTGTAGACATTTCTCCCTATATTCCAATTAGAAAACAAATGACATAAATCACCAGAGCACAGTATTGTGATTATTCATTTCTTGAAAATCATTCTTAGCATTGCATGCTTGGAATTTCATATTTTGTTTCAGTTGTGTAAAGTCTTTGCTCTTTTGAGTTTACAATCTGGATTAGTCACTGTGGAGAAAAGCTACTTTAGATTTACGAAGCTACTGATCAATGGCCTCAAGTCCTCAGTTGGATAGTCAGAGCATTTCCCTGTATTCCGCTGTGAGTACTTCCTGAGGCAGGAGATTGGTGTAAATGTTGGGCTGAGAGAAGCTGGGGGAGCAAATGGCTACAATGGTGTCTGTGGTGTTGACAAAAGATTGCATCAATACCACAGAGAATAATTCACAAACCCAAGTGTGAAGCTTTTAAGCATCTTTGCAAATTCTGAAATATTCCTTTCTTAATCTAAAACTTAATTACCACTATCCAATAATTTATTAAAAACATTGGTAGACATTTATATCTAGAAAGAATGCCCATTTCTATCAGCATTTCCAAACTTGCTGTTTCCTATATTCCATTATTGATTCAATATCAGGTAGGAATTTCTTCACTATCCTTTATTGGTGTTAGAACAGTACAGTCTGTCGATCTAATGCTCTTTGTGAAATTCACTGTAAGTTTGAAACTTTCAATCACAATTTTCATCGAATAAAATTGCCAGGGTTCATTGTGTAACACCACACAAATATTTTTGGCATAACATTTCCTATTCTCATTGCTGCCAACATTTGGTCTGCTGGTATAATCTCTGCAAAGCAGCATTTTATGTGAAATGCTGCAATGCAATCAATACTCTTCCATCTACTGGGGAATAATGTAATTGGGTGAATAGATGCTGCCATGATGTGGGGGTCTAGGAAAGTGTCCTTAGGAGGTATGAGGGTAATTTGTTCTTGGGGGATGCAATAACCTTCAGGGCTACAGCCAGGTTCTCTTGGCATGAGATTGCCAGGGAAGTCTTTCAGAAAGGACAGGAATGTAGTCTTCAAATGCTTGCACTTCATGGAAATTTGGAAAGCACCAAGCATCCATGCCTGCTCTGCCTGCTCCCATGGGCTGAAAGAATAGTAGATGATCTTTCCTCCTTGAGTATGGAGCTTGGGTGACCTCACTAATGCAGCACTGCGCAACGAGTAGCAAAGATTAACAGCGGCAGCTGGGACCGATCATGAAGCTGGGAAGCTTTGAGTGACTGAGACCCTGACCTCCATGAGCACACATGTAATGTTGCGTTGGAGACCGTAGAAGGTCCTGGATCTCAGTGAGCATAAAGAAAGGAGCTTGACCAGTGGTCCTTTGAGTAGCATGATTGCAGGGGCAAGAGGTTAATAAAATCTTGTTCTTCTGTGAAGAAACAAAATCAAGAACTTTTTTTTCAGACCAATGAGGTTAAAAATCTCACTGCAGATGACTTTTGGGTATTGCACTACTGTTGACATTATTTGGGGAGTTATTACAGGGAAAATGTGCTGTGGCAAACAAAAATCCCACCAAAAGGTCAAGGGGCAAGTTTCTTGGTAGGCACTAAGACACTCAAAAATGTGCACAAAATTGCTCTACTCCAGGTTAAGCCAATTTTCAACAGCACAGTTTTTTTTGAAGTTCTGCATAGGAATTTCCAAGTCATTTTGCTCTCAATATCCATCTGCAGCTATACATTTTATCAAATTTCAAATTTGCAAATTGTCAATTTACACGTAATTTTTCAGAAATCAACTTGCATTTTATTCTTCCAAAGTTTCTTCCAAAGAGGGTTTGGGAAAGAAATTCACCATTGGTCACTGCTGCTGAACATGCATGAGGTTTGAACATCTGCTTGTATGGAAGTCACTGAAATGTGGAGGAGCACAGACAACAGCTGACAGGGCCAGTGACATTAGTCAGACTTGACCCCATCCAAAATTAATTTCAGTTAAAAATAGCTATCGTCAAAATTTTAGAAGTTATTCAGAGGGAGTGCTTCAGTCTTTTGGAATAGCCTGTGACCCATCTTTATACTATTAGTATACACCTTGATGGGATAGAGAACATAAACCAGGAATAATGTTTGAATTACCCTGAAATAACATAAATACCATGGTCAAATGAGCAGCTTGGGTATGTGGCAGCATGCAACTCAATTCCCAAATTCCTAAAGTTTTTCCACCACTTATAAGTCATATTTCACCTGCCTGAAAGAGATTAACTCCAACAGCACTCAAGAAGCTCAACACCATTCAGGCCAAAGCAACCCACTCAACTGGTACTCCATCTATCACCGTAAATAACCATTTGTGTCAGCAGCAGTGCATCGTGACTTTTGTGTATACCATCTATGAGATGTATTACAGCAACTTGCCAAGACTTGAATGATAACATCACGAGCCACGAGGTAATGTTGCAGCTCTATAGAACTCTAGTTAGAACACACTTGGAGTATTGTGTTCAGTTCTGGTCGCCTCATTATAGGAAGGTTGTGGAAACTTTAGAGAGGGTGCAGAGGAGATTTACCAGGATGTTGCCTGGCTTGGAGAGCATGTCTTATGAGGATAGGTTGAGTGAGCTAGGGATTTTCTCTTTGGAGAGAAGGAGGATGAGAGGTGACTTGATAGAAGTGTACAAGATGATAAGGGGCATAGATCGAGTGGACAGACAGAGACTTTCTCCCAGGGCAACAATGGCTAACACAAGGGGACATAATTTTACGGTGACTGGAGGAAGATATAAGGGGGATGTCGGGGTAAGTTTTTTTTTACACAGAGAGTGGTGGTGCGTGGAACGCACTGCTTGCTGAGGTTGTGGGGGCAGATACATTAGGGACATTTGAGAGACTTTGATAGACACATGAATGATAGAAAAATAGGGAGCTATGTGGGAGGGAAGGGTTAGATAGAACTTAGAGCAGGATAAAATGTTGGCACAACATTGTGGGCCGAAGTGCCTGTACTGCGCTGTAGTGTCCTATGTTCTAAATCCATGACCTCTACTTCCTTGAAAGATGAGGGCAGTAGTTGCATCAAACACAAGTTCTCCTGAGTTGGAAACATATTGCTGTTGCTCTATCATCGAGTCCAAATCTTGGAACATTATCCAACAGCATGATACTTTCACCAGAATGCAACAATTCAGAAAGCAGCCCAGCATCACCTTTTCAGGAGTGATTCGGGACAGAGAATAGTCTCTAAGCCTACCAATGACCCACATGTCCAGTAAATGAATGCAAACAGACATACTCCCATAGACCAAGCCTTTAGGACACAGGGGTAGGGCTGAGAGGACGAGGTTTATAGCTAATAACAGATATCATGGCCTACTCAGGATAATCAGCGGTGGAACAGGAAGGCCATTAACACCAAGATAAGCAACAGCTGGGCAGTGATATCATAAGATGAGAGAGGAATATTTTAAAGGGTGAAATCAAAGGAAGTGAAGGACTTCTTTCATTTAAATCCATCTTGAGAACTCAAAATTGTGAGCCTCTTCATTTTAATTACCTGTCAGTAATGGTCTCAATATCCAAATTTAGTCTGGATGGTTTAAATCTGAACAGCCAGAAAAACAAAATCCAAAGCAACAAACAAGATACTGGAGTTCCTCCAGCATCTTGTTTGTGGCTACAGATTCCAGCATCTGCAGTCTCTTGTGTCTTCAAATAAAATCTCAACTCCAGATAATTCAAATGCATCATTGCTACAATAACAAGTTATTGGCTTTAGTGCAGCAGGAAAAAAGTGATAATTTTTGTTGGATTAACAGAGAAGATAAAATAGGCACATTTTCCGTACCACAGAGGGAGGAGGTGATAAGCTAATTTATACTGTCCTTCAGCCAAAAAGTGGTCAAGGAAAATTGTAAAAGGTTACAAATGTAAACTTGGGATATCATAGTCCTATTCTCATGGTGATGTTTATTGGTGGGTTACATTTATCACAAAACAAATGTAGCAGTAAGTCAAGTCTGGTCAGGGAAGTAATTGAAGGCTTTAGATTCCCTTAAACTTCTCTCACTTAAGTATTCATACTGTCAAGTTCCATGACTCAGAGAGATAATGTATACCTACAGATAGCACAAAAACGTGGGAGGTGCCACAATCTCAAAAATCAAGCTGAAGGGACTGATGCTCACATCAAAGAGATCTGTAAAATAATACCATGTACTCTTCTTCGTGTCTTTTATCAAAGTTGAAAAATCTAAGCAAGGAACCAGACCAGAGTGCAGAGTCAGCAGTCATTGTGGTTTAAATGACGAGTCACCCCAGACACCTCTATACTTTCTTGTGTACAGTAGTGTAACAAAAAGATTAGGTGGGAGGGGTTGGGGGATAAGGAAGGTGCTATAAGAGAGAAAAATTCAAAGTTAAAGTAGTTGCAAAAAAGCATCAGAGGTTCTTAAAACTCAGAATAAGTTGCTCGCTTGAAATTATTTGGACAGGCCAGCAATAATCTACAAAGTCTTTCAGAAACCCACTTGTGCATGCATCAGGAAAAGCTGGTGATGCTTCTGTTAAACAATGGGGATATAGCACAATTTTAATTACATCCCTTTTAATT
>JARFYF010000050.1:13099429-13109553 GCA_030265395.1 Rhina ancylostomus
ACAGTAGAAATTACTGAATTAGTCCAGCAATGGTGTACAACTGTCACAGATCTAGATCCCAAACCTTTTGCACATGTCATACACACTTTCCTCTTCCACTCCTTACAATGTGTGAGAATCAGTGGGGTCAAGTCCCTCAGTGCAACATTACTGGTTGGCCTCATTTTCCCACAGTGTGGATATAACCATTGGCTTGCTCTTCTTTGCTTGACAAGATCTCGATTAGCTGGTGCATTTGATACCTGCACTGCATGTAAAATAATCCTGGAAAGAAGGCCTAAACACTTGCAAAGACATTAGAAGGTTATAAATATGGTTTAATCCCTTAATCACAAAGTACTTTAAGATCACAGTTCATATTTTAATTGTTTCTTTTCCCTACCTTAAAAGGAAATCAGATTAAATCAATAACTACAATCTTTAGATGATTGGTGGATGGGGACTGTGGAGCTGAGGTTCTGCTGTCCCCTCCATTGTGAATGCTCCAATAAATGCCATAAGTTTGCATTTAGCTTCTCAGGAGTTTTGACATCATTTTAGAAAGTTGCTTTCCATATAGAAGTTTTTTTTTATTTTCCCCTTTTCTGGTTCCTCTCCATTCCCATCCCTCCTTCCCAATTAGTAGTCAATCAAGTTAACTCATCTGAGGGGACAAATTTCATGCATAATTGTGCACAGTAGAAATTACTGAATTATTCCAGCAATGGGGTACACCCCTAACTAACACTGAGCACTCCAGACAGTGCATCATCGACTCACATTGGTGGAGAAGTTTGCTGATGGCTGAGAGCCCAAGACCAATGCTATTGGGCCTTCCATGATAGTCAGACTGAGAGATGTTTCAGACAATGAATGATCCAAAAAGTCCTCAATGCTGGAAGTGGAGAAAGGCTGCAGCCCCAAAGAAGGAGAAGGCTGCCACAGGGAAGTGGCTCTATTTGTTTTTGTCTGCTGTGGCAGTGCATCAGATGTGGTTGCAAATGCCTACCAGAGCAATCACATGTTTACTAAACATAGCATGCACAGGCTTCTGTTGGGTCCAAAAGCCCTTTGGCAATGCAGGATTCGTGATGGGAGGCCCCAGCGAAATGGGTGATGGATACACAATGGAGCCTCCTTTGTGACCATCTGCAAGATTTGACAAATCCAACTGTAGAACTGTTGGAGGACTTTCCTCCTGTCCATAACCGGTAACATTCTGGCCTGCATCCTCCTAAATTACCTTCATCCCTTCGCCGAGAAAGATCATTCTGGGAACCCAGTGTTACCTCTGTCCATCCCAGGACACGGTGAATGTGGTCGTTATTGCCAGGCAGATCCAAAAAACTGTTGGGAATAAAGTGCTCCTGGCCTTCACCAACCTGACCAAGGCTTCTGATTCCTTAAATCAGAATTCTCCATGGATCATCCTCCAACACGTTGGTTGCTTGTCGAAATTTGTCACCATGCTGTGATTTTGCACAATGAAATGTCGACATGACCAGCACTGTACTGAGTGGAAGATCTGAGACATGTGCCTGTAACATCTCAACTGGGTTCAAACAAAGTTGCATGATCACCCCTACTTTATTCACCCTCCACAGATCATCACCATCTCCCTCTTCTGAGCCAGTTTACCATGAACCATCACTATCCAGTTTTGACTGGACTAGAAAGTTATTAATCTTGATTAGCTCCAGGTTAACACAAAACTCACTCAGGACATCTATGACCTTCAGTTTGCAGATGACAATGGCATGGTAGCTCACTCAATACAGGATCTGCAATCAACACTGGAGCTTGTCAATACTTTGTAAGAGACTTGACCGTCCTTGAACATCGCCAAGACAGAGGTCTTCTGTCAACCTCCCCCAGGCCAGCTGAACATTCCTCTTGCTATCCATACTCTGGAATACGTGGAGCACTTTCCTTATCTGAAAGAGACACTGCCCACAAAACACCATCACTGATCAAGAATCCAGCACCAGATCAACTGTGCCAGTACTGCTTTCCTCAAGCTGCAACTGTGCAAATAAAATATTTGGTGTGTTTGCAAATAATCTCATAACTTATTTGGGGCCAACAAGTATTAGTCATAACCAATGTATTTAGTCATTAAGAGATAGAAGCATTTAGTAAAGAGAGAAACAATCTAACGTTCAGTGGAAAGAACTCTTTCTCTCTCTCCACCCATGTTCCCTCGATCTTTCACAGGCTATTGCCGACACTCAATTCATTCCCTTATTGGTGTCTCTGTAATCTTATCATGCTGAACATTTTTCTTATGATTGAATTTTCCAAAACTTTCATATTAATCAGCTTACTGAAGTATTGATGCTTTAGATAATGCAAGTACACACGGCTAATTGATTTTGTTTACTTTGGAGTTGGCAAAACTGAGCAGAAACTGACAGGTATATTGTTGGAAAAAGGAATGTTAAACTACTTCAAAGCAACGTTTATTGACTCATAAATACAGGTGGTAGCTGATTTCTGCCGTACAACTTCTGTTAAAGGAGGCCAAATGTAATAAAAAAAATACTTTGAACTTTATGACAAAGCTGAGGTATGCAAAACACAATTGTGCAGTCTTGTTATTTTTAATGGTTTTAAAATACTTACTGGATACTTACAGGTTGACAAAATAAGACTGCTGTTTGTTCTAAGAGTCAGATCTGCTTGGAACAATATAATGTTGTTTAATTAAGATTTTGTTTTTAACTTTACAAATCAGTTCACTCTTAATTAGTTGGCAAATGTTCCACACCTCTGTAGAAGTTCAGCCTTTGCAGGTTGTGTTACTGAATTGATAAAACCTTTCAGACACCAGCCTTCCTCTTGACAGTAACAGGTTAGGACTGAGCAAGAAGTAGCCAATTCTTTGGCTACTCACAATCTAGTTCTTCCTACAGTTGTCCACAAGCAGCTTGAAAGGAGCCAGAGTCAAAACTGTAAAGGTTGCCGGTATTTACTGCAATACCATGGGGTTTGGCTGCAGGCACGCTTGCAGCAAGTGCACCAATATCCTGCTCATACTCTGCAGAAATGCAAACCCCTCATGCACTCCTGTTTGACGGAATGTAGGAAAGGCATACAGGGGTATTATATTGTCTGCACCCCATTAGGCCAATATGCTGAGCAAGACTCCATCCAAGCTGCACATTTTATTTGCACCTGTGCTCTCCAAAGGTCATTGCCTCAAACTCACTTTGCACAAAGATGATTATAATCATTAGAACTTGCAGTAAAATAAATTTAGCAACTGATAATAGGTACAGCTGTTTGTCCATTCACAACTTGCCCGAGTTGCACCAATACCAAGGAATCTTGTGCACACAAAAGCTGGTGCCGTGCACCCAAAATGAACTTCAAAAGACTGATTACACCCCAGCAGATCTCACTGAATGCAGATGAGCAGCCCCAATGTGGAACCCAAGCCTGACTTGGAAACTGGACAATGCACAAATTAGAGCTATTTTCTACCCAATGTGCCAAACTAATAGGAAGCAATACCTACCTTCTGAAGTTGCTGGTTAGAACCTGGACCACGTACTGGCCATTCTGGAAAATGCATCAGTTGAGGAAAGAAAGAAGATGTATCAGAATGATATCAGTAATGAGAAACTTGACTTACTTGGGGAGTAAGGGGCTGGGATTGGTTTTGGAGAACAGAATTCAAGGGCAAATTTAATGATGTTGTTCAAAATAATGAGGGGCTTTGATTGAATAAATAGAGTGATCACCATCAGCAAGCACAATCACCATCAGCAGATAATCAGAGAACACAGATCTAAGATCATTGGCAAAAGAAGCTGAGTGGAGATGAAAACATATTTTTAATAATAACTGCAGTGAGTTGTGATGACCTGGGATATTCTGTGACAAAGAATGAAAGATGTCGACAGCAATATCTGTCACAAGGGAATTGGATAAATAATGGAAGGGGAACACTCAGCAGTGCTGTGAAGCAAGAGTAAGTTAATACGGGAAATGGACCGATTGATTAGCTCTTTAGAGGAGCTGGCACAGGTACACAGAGAACTTTGTTGTTTGTCCACAATTCTGCAGTTAGGTCACAATTGAATCTAGTTTTAAGGCAAAAATCAGAGTTGGGAGCATAAAACTGAGTTCAAAAAATAAAAATCAAAAGCTTTCCTTCACAAACATTCAGATGACCAGTTGATGAAGACGCTGATTTTCAGAGGGTGGAGGGAGGATGGAAGCAAGTGATTCATTATTTGAGAAATGATGCCATTTTCAGAAGAGCAAAAGTCTCTGCAGTCACGGTGAGGCAGCCAGAACTAGTCACCAAAAGTAGTCAGTGGTCACTGAGAATGGAGCCTGCCCACAGGTATTAAAGCATCTGCATGTTAACACTGTGGTTAGGGAGGAGGCTCACAGAAAGGTTTCCTGTTGAACAAATAACCATTTCACAGTTTGGTCTCTCACTCTAAATGATGTCATTTTGTGAGACACGCACAGACAAAACTGTGGTTTAAAACATGGATTGCTCCTTTAGGGACAGAGTTTCATTATCCACAACATTTTAAAATCAGAGAATTAGAATTTATTTGAGCACCTCCTTTAATCTTGTCAGTGGTGGAAGATTGGGGAGCGGTGTTGAATATTTTTGCTTCAACTTCAGGGAAACTGGCAGGTTTCAAAGGAGAAGTAGCAACATCACTGGAAATACAATAAAAGTTGCTATAGAAAACCAAATCCATAACACGCCTGTGCTCAGCAACCCATCAATCCTTCTCTCAGAATATCTAAACTTGGGTTAAGATTCCAAAAATGACATTGAAAGAGGAACAATGGCCATTCTGCAAACTGAAAGATGTATGCCCAGAAATTCTAGTGGGCTATTGACGGTTCAGTAGAGTGGCACAGAGGAAGGGCAATAATGGTCTTCTTGGTGGTTGGTCCACCACATGAAATCTGTTGTTGAAAGAATGCCACTCAATCCTCCTTTCCTGAAAGAGGACATGGCAGTTCATGGGCTACAGACCCAATCAGCCCTGCTGCGTGGCTGGGATTGGGAGTGGGTGCGTGCAAAGCAGGGAAGGGCTGACATTATGCTCAGTGGTGGAATAAAAGGTCAGGGAGAACTGGCAGTTAATGAGAAGATTGTGAGGGGGAAGTTTGGAACCTTTTGTTGGGGAGGAATGGTGGCTGGTAGCAGCATATGATATAGTTCACATGCACCCAGCTCTGCACACTGTTCGATGTTGCCAAGGTCATTGGTCTGGGAGGTACTGCCAATGAATCCCTCACTTCTTCTTCAGTGCTGTTTGAACGTGGTACACACTGCATTCATGGTGGAGGGAGGAAGTGGCGGGGTTTAATGAAACAGACTGCCTTGTCTTGGACTTCCTGCGAATCCTTGGAGCTGCTATCATTCAGGCAGGTCAAATGTGCACCAACACATGCCCCAAGCTGTGCCATCCAGATAAACAGCGGTGAGACTTCTGGTAGTCAGAAGGCAAGTGCAGCACTACAGAATACATTACAAGCATCAGTTTCAGGAGGCACGTGTCAAAGTCTAAGACTAAATCTAGTCAGGAGAAATTGAATTTTGATGCACTTTCGTTTACAGATATAAAACCATTGTAACAACATCAACTTCTTGTGGTCAAAATATGTTCAAGCTAATATTGCATTGTCCTATTGTTAATGGAATTTTTAATACATATTACAAAAGGAGACATTCAGTCCATCCTTTCTGGCTGACAACACAGCAATCCCATATATTCTAACCCCTTCCACACCCCCACACACCCCCCCCCCCACACCCTTTTTGCTAGTTTGAGATCCTCGTGGATAAATTAGTCTGGAGAAAGGAGATCAGGTGATTTCACCTGCAGCCTAAGGAACAGCCACCAGCAGTAAAGGAGGGATAGGTTCTATCATTTATTTCAACCAGCAAGCAATCTATGAAGGCATGACAGGCAAGGGCAACTTGCCTAAATAGAGCTTGCGAGGCTTGAGGCCCAATTTCAGAAAGACCTCAGGCCTCCAGAGAAAATGGGCTGAAAGAAATTTCCACCCCACAGTTTTTAATGGCCTTTATTCTGGCTCACCTTCAGCAGAATTTGGAGCCAAAGTGTATTGGATCAGCTCAACAAACAGCCTGAGGCCATGAGAGGTACCAGGCGAAGCAGTAGCTCTGCGAGAGCAGCATACTAAGCAGTAAATAATCACATTTCAAGTACGAGTTTCATATTGAGCAACTTCTTGTTGCTTGTGACTTTGAAGAGAATATCAAAGATTGTAATTACTACAACTAGGATGTTTGAATTGAAAACTATTATCTTGCTCATTCAAGGTTCATTGTCGGTACCATCTGTGACCCCTTCATCTCTGAGTCAGTTGGTTCTGGGTTAAAATCCTTCTCCAATGACTTAAGTATAAAAATTTCAACTGAATTCCAGAAGGAGTACCAAGGGAGTGCTGGACTGTTGGAGGTGCCGTCTTTTGGATAAGAAATTAAACCCCCTCTGCTCTTAGGCAGATGTAAAAGATCCCATGAAGATGAACACATTTTAAAGCTATTTTGATAGGAATTAAATGTGAAAGTTTGTGGATGACACATAACTGGGTGGAAGTGTAAGCAGAAAGGCGCCAGAGCAAGTTGGGCAGGTTGAGTGAGTAGACACATGTAGTATAATGTGGATAAACTTGAGGCTCCCACTTTGATGGATGAAACAGGACAACAGATTATCTGAATGCCAAGAGATTAGGAAAGAGGAAAGTGCAATGAGACCTGGGTGCTCTTGTGCAGGTGAACAAGTGGTTAAGAAAGCAAATGGTATTTTGACTGTCATAGTGAAAGGAATCAAGTACAGAAGCTCATACATATTGCTACAATTGTACAAGGCCTTGGAGTGACTACACCTTGAATATTGTGTGCAGTTTTGGTCTCTTTATTCAAGGAAGGATATTCTTGTTACAGATAAGGTGCAGCAATAGTGCACCAGATTGGAACAATGGGGCTAATGTTTGTCAGAGTTGAGAAATTGAGAGGGACCTCAGTAAAATCTTCTGATCTTATGACGGGGTTAGGCAGACTGGATGCAGAAAAGATGCTCCCAATGTTGGGGAAGTGCAGAATAAGGGGTCAGAGCCTCAGAATTAAGATGAAAAGAAATTTCTTCACCCAAAGAATCACGAACCTGTGGAATCTCTACCGCAGAAGGCAGTGGACCATATCATTAAATATATTTAAGGAGGAGTTAGATATAGTATTAATGGATCAACAGATATGGGAAGAAATCCGGAACAGGGTGATGAATTTGGATGGTCAGCCATAATCATATTGAATGTTAGACCATGCTCACAGGGCTAAGTAGCCCATTCCAGCTCCTAGTTCCTCTGTTTCTGCAAGCAAGGAAGTTAGCTCTGATCTTTCCAGGAAATAATTATCCTTTTTCAGCATTACTGAAAATTCTGGTGATCATCATATTGTGGTAGATAAGTTACTGGAGAGGATTCTGAGGGATAAAATATACGTACATCTGGAAAGATGGGTTGATTAGAGGTAGTCAGCATAGCTTTGTGCATGGGAGATCATGTCTTACAAACTTAATTGAGTTTTTTTGATGAGGTGACTAAGAAAATCGATGAGGGCAGGGCAGTAGACGTTATTTAACTGGACTTCAGTAAGGCCTTTGATAGGGTTCCACATGGTAGGCTGCTCTGGAAAGTTAGATCGTATGAGATCCAGGGAGAGCTGGCTAATTGGATACAGTTGGCTTGACAGTAGAAAGCAGAGGGTGATGGTGGAAGGTTGTTTCTCAGACTGGAGGCCCGTGACTCAGAATGTTATAAAAGATTACAGGGGAATCTTGATCAGCTGAGTAAGTGGGCCAAGGAATGGCAAATGGAGTTTATTCAGAAAAGTATGAGGTGTTGTATTTCAGAAAGTCAAATCCAGATGGGACTTTCACAGTGAACGGCAGGGCCCTGGGGAGCATTGTAGAACAAATAGAGGGACCTTGGGGTAAGAGTACATGGTTCCCTGAAAGTGTAGCCACAGGTAAGCAGGGTGGCAAAGGCAGCTTTTGGTACAATGGCCTTCATAAGTCAGAGCATCAGTATAAAAGTTGGGAGGTCATGGTGCGGTTGTACGGGACGCTGGTGAGGCCGCACTCAGAGTATTGTGTACAGTTTTGCTCGCCCTGCTATAGGAAGGATCTTATTAAACCGGAAAGAGTGCAGAAAAGATTTACAAGGATGTTGCCAGGACTCGAGAGACTGAGTTATAGGTAGAGGTTGGACAGGCTGGGACTTTATTCCTTAGAGCATCCAAGAGTGAGAGGTGGTCTTATAAAAGTTGTCATGAGGGGCATAGATGGGGTGAATGCACTCAGTCTTTTGTCCCCAGAGTTGGGGTATCAAGAACTAGAGGACATAGGTTTAAGGTGAGAGGGGAAAGATTTAAGAGGAATTTGAGGGACAACATTTTTTTACACAAAGGGTGGTATCTATGCGGAATCAGCTGCCAGAGGGTGTTATTGAGGCAGGTACAATAACAACATTTTAAAAAACAGTTGGAGAGGTACATGGAAAGGAAATGTTTAGAAGGTTATGGGCCAAACACTCGCAAGGGGAGTAGCTTAGATGGGAATCTTGGTCAGTATGGACCAGTTGGGCTGAAGGGCCTGTTCCATGCTGTACAACAAGATGACTCTATGTTGCTTTGCGTAAATTAGTAATCAAGATTCTCACATTACTGGAGACTATGCTTCAGAATACGTTATTGACTGTGAAAAATTTTGGAACGTTCTAGAAGTTGGTATACAAGTGAGAATCTTCTTTTTCTTTCAATTATTTTATTTGTAAATAGATAAGTTCAGCCATGGTGAAATCAAGCGACTTTTCTGTCTTGTTATGAGGTCCCATAGTTCACACAGTGTCACCGGGTAAAGGCTCGTGGTCCAAACCTTCGCTCACTCTTATCCCTCGCATTGCACCAATCTATCTGGGTATTAGGCAAGGAAAAATATATTCCAATTCATGGAGGACATCTACCAATTTAGCAAGATCAGTCAAATAGATAAAGGTTGGTTTTAACTTGGGAACAGCATACTGACTATTTCATACATTGCCCAATTTGGAGGTGAATTGGATGAGGTATGTGATGACCAATTCACTTCCATCCACTTACTGTAGTTGCCTTAAGTTGGATCATCCCCAGTTTAACAATGTAAAAACTTTCATGCAACCTGATTTTTTTTTTGGCTTTTGTATTGATATTGGATGAAGTGTAATGGGAGCAGGCCTGTGCATAACATGAACACAAGCATAACGTAGGCAGGCTAAATGGCCCGTTTCTGTGCTCTAATTTCTATGTAATCCTCAAAAAGATTAAGCAATCTGTAATACATGTAATAAGCCACTTCATCCCACATGAATAAAATAGCACGTCCCAGTAGTTGGTATCTACAACAAACATATACACAGCTGAGGTCACCCTGCCTACTGAACTACTGAATTAACTGTACAGAGGGTGTCGGAAGAGTAATTTTCTTCCCCCTGACACCACCCAACAAGATGACATAATGCTATTACGCAACAGGTAGTCTCGAGTACGTCAAATTTTGTATTGATTCTGCCAGACAACTAAGGAAATATAGTAAACATTGGAACAGATTACCCATGTCATCCTCCTGATTCAACAAATCTGAATGGTTGGATAAAATAAGTTAAATGATTGGCCAATGATCTACTGCAGCACAGAGCAAGAGATTTGTTCCCTCTCTACTAAGTTCCTAACCTCAACTAGTTCTCAGTGGCACACAACAGATGCAAAATGGGTCTTAGTGTAAAAGAGAGATCAAGCGAAATTTAAACTGTCCAATGCATCTGTTCTATTGAAAAAAAAACAACTAATTCATGTTTGTGATAACCGGACCAAACGAACACAACTACACGTCTTCTTTAAAACATAATATAGAAAGGTCACTACCCACAGCAGATTCTAGTGTTCGAAAACCTAGTGTAGGGTGAATAGCTCCTTTTTGCTTATCTACGCCATATCAGCCACTTCATTTCCAACTTTACAACAGAACTAAATTTCCAAAGTAACATTCTCAAATGAACCAGTACTTAACCTCATTTTATGGATGGACACCAACTTGGCGTTC
>JARFYF010000050.1:13148560-13161629 GCA_030265395.1 Rhina ancylostomus
GAGATCTTCAAATATTTTGCTCAGTTTCTCTTTGGGAGAGCTTGCAGAAGATCAAATGGATGGAATTAAGTCTCTGAAAGCCAATCTACACAAGTATATAAGAAGCAAGCTGAAAGATTTTAATTTCTATAAATTGTCCTCCTTTCAACAAATATAATCCTGCATTCATCATTCTGTTTTTAAGCAAATAATTTGTACTGTCCGAAATGTGTTAATAAGGAGAAAAATCAAAGACAGTAAACACCAACTCCTGATGTTCAGGATTATTCTAAGACACAAAACAATAGTGTGTACATTGGTTGAAATTACCTGATTACAACATTTGGTGTAATGAAACAACACAACACAATCTTGACAACTTTTGTTATCTATTTGGGACACGTCAGGTTTGTACCTGCAATGTCATTGCTTTGAGGAAGGATTACATGATCAAATCTCACAGCACAAGGTTATTCAGTTGATACCTGAGTGCACCTGTAGCTGCAGAGAGGAATTTCACTGGAGAATTGGCTATTATTAGAGGTCAGTTTTCTCAACTAACATTCAACTCAACCACTCCAGAGAGAAAATGTTATGCTTGCAGGAAATAGCTTTTCAACCAGTGTTTTGTTGTGACCGAGTATTCCCAGAATTAGCAACTTTCTTGCCAAGATACAGGTATTCTGTAAAACATTAATGAAGTCCAAATCCCCCCTCCCAGTGTTAGAAGGCTGGACAGAATATACATATTCTTGGCTGTCAAAAGCCTCATTTGCAGTGATCAGTCACATTTCAAAGCAGATTTCTTTTTTTAAAAAAAACACAGCTGTTGCCATAACTTTAATAAACATCTTAGCACTTGGCATTATCAAGAGTTCCTGACTCAATTAACTTGGTTATGAGAAAATATGACTCAGCTCATGAATCCTGATCGTTACACTCTACTAGTCAATTCTTCTTTCATGAGCAATTTATTTCCTGCTGCTAGATTTACAGGCATTATCCACAACAGGAAATGTATGGCTGAAGGTGCAGCAATACAAAGCCTGGTCCAGTATCTTACAGACTAGAAGCAGCTCTTTCCCATTGTTCTATGCACAGGTAACAGGGAAAGAGAAGAATAATGGCTTAAAAGAAAATCTCAAGTGGGGTAGATTGTGATGATAACCTTCCAGTCACGACATTGAAGCAGTATTAGCTCAACTGGCCATCTCATCAGTATGTGGTACGAGCAGGAACTCTACGTGAAAAATTCTATCAGATATTTAGCTCCCTCAAGGTGAAAGTATTTAAAGTAATATGCAAAAAAATATAGAGTACTATGGCCTGTAATAAAGTTCGACAAATCCAGGAATGCTCAGTAGGTCAGCCAACATCTGGGGAGACAGAGTTAACATGCCAAATTGATGATGTTTCCCTCGCAGAAGTTCTCCTGACTCTGCTGAGTATTTCTAACAAAAAGAGTTCTTACTTCTTTCCCAGCATTTTGCATTTGCTGGGGTAAGATTTAAGCCAACTTATTCAGCTCCTACTCTGTCATATCATTGTCTGAGTCAGATTGTCATGGGTTCAAGCCTTGGGATAATACCTCTGCCAATACTCCAGTATAGCACCTTGAGTGCTGCATTATTGGAGCTCCAGTTCAAATCAGATAGTAAACTGAAGCATACATCTTTTTCAATAAGGATATGAAGATTTAACAGGAGTAGGCCTCTTAGGTTCTTATGCTTGCACCAGCATTCAATAAGACTCTTCTTGAGCTTCCACTTCAGCAGCACTTTGTTGTACTGACCTAATATCCTTTGGTTTGGGCCTACTCCAGTAAGCTTTTCCTTTTTTAAAAAAAAAATCAAAATCTTGGTCCCTCTTCATTCAAGTCTGAATTTTTCCCTGCCCTCAAAGTCAATTCAACTTGATAAACCTTTCCTCTCCATTTCACGTTGTCTTTAACTTCTCTTGTCAGCCACAGTAGAACCATTTAGCTTGGTACGTTTTTGTACTTCAGAAGTATGTACGTCTTCTGTAAATTGTGTAATAATTCTTTAAATGTTAGCCAAGGTTTGTTCATTGCCATACATCTTAACACAAAAGCCAACTCATGCCTTTATAGTTTTGCTCTGTTGAGATTTAAGACCCTGTTTCCAGATTGAACTAAACTTTCAATGTTTTCTGGCCCTTGCTATTTCTTAACTCCAAAAAGATTCTATTAGATTTTCAGAGCCAACATCATTTCCACTACTGCCTTTATCAGAGCTGCATTTCCTCCTTTTTCAATTTTGCCTCTCTTTATTTCAATTTATGCCATTAATTTGTCTCTGTTCATTTGAGAGCTGTAAGCAGACAGGCAAAGACCTTTCAGCTTTGCCTTTTTAAACACCTTTTCCGACTCTGATTTGAAATGGAGGCATCCTCTTATGTTTGCCTACTCAATCTCTTTAGAGGCTCTGGTTATCGATACCCAGTCTCTACTGTACACCATCATTTTGTCCCTTCTCTTTAATTAGTGGGAGAGAGGGGAAATTTGTAAAGACTTATCTAAAGCCATTATCTGGCTCAACTGGCCCCAACTCGATCCAAGTGAAGATCGTCCTCAGGGAACAGCTCCCAAAGGGTTCACCAGGATTATTTTCAAGTATCTGACCCAACCAAATTTATCCCAGAAGCAACACAACAAAAACTGATCTTTCCTGTTACCACGATATTTTCCCCTACACAAATTATCTGCCACCTTTAACTATAAACAACACCTCAGCAGGAATCTATTCGCAGTGAAAGGTATTCTATAAATCCAAATTCTCATTGTGAGTGATTAGATTCTTCTTGGCAAGGTTGATGAGAAAAAAAATCTCAATACAAGTCTTTAGGCTGGTGTAAGATAACTCCTGCAGATAGTTGAACAGTACAACCAAATATTGCTTTCCCACAGTTGTTGGACTTATGCAATAGCATTTTTCGATAATTTCAGAGCTTTGTTCTCAAAGCCATGAACATGTCTTGCATACCCAGCTGGATCCAAAACAGTACGCTGATGAGGATTCTAAGGGATAAGATATACAAGCATTTGGAAAGACGGGTTGATTAGGGACAGTCAGCACAGCTCTGTGCATGGGAGATCACGTCTCATGAATTTGACTGAACTTTTTGAATAAGTAACCAAGAATGCCAATGAGGGCAGGGCAGTAGATATTGTCCATGTGGACTTCAGCAAGGCCTTTAATAAGGTTCCACATGGTATGCTGCTCTGGAAAGGTAAATCGCATGGGATCCAGGGAGAGCTGGCCAATTGGATACACAGTTGGCTTGATGGTAGAAGGCAGAGGGTGATGGTGGAATGTTGTTTTTTGGACTGGAGACCCATGACTAATGGTGTTCCCCGGGGTTGGTGCTAGGTCCATTGCTAAATGTCATCTTTATCAATGATTTGGATGAGAATGTACAAAATGTACTAAGTAAGTTTGCAGATGACACTAAAACAGGTGGCATCAAGGACAGTGAAGATGGCCATCAGGATTCCGAAAGATCTTTATGACCTGGGTAAGTCAGCAGAGGTGTGGCAAGTTGAGTTTAATTTGGATAAGTGTGAGGTGTTGCATTTTGGGAAGACAAATGACAGGTAGGGCTCTGAGGAACACTGTAGAACAGAGGGACCGTGAAGTTCAAGTACATGGTTCCCTGAAAGTGGCATCACAGGTAGACAAGGTGGTTAAGGTGACTTTTGGCACGCTGCCCTTCATCAATCAAGGAATCAAGTATAGAAGTTAGGATGTTATGTTGCAGTCATACAAAATGTTAGTGAGGCCACATTTGGAACATTGTGCTTAAAATTTGGTCACCCTGCTGCAGAAGAAATGTCATTATGCTGGAAACAGTGCAGAAGAGATTTATGAGGATGTTGTTGGGACTTGAGGGACTGAGTTATGAAGAGAGATCAAGCTGATTAGGATATTTTTCATTGGAGCGTAGGAGAATGAGGGGTGATCTTGAGAATCAAGAATGAGAGGGCATAGGTTTAAGATGAAAGGGCAGATATTTAATAGGAACCTGAGGGGCAACCTCTTCACCCAGAGAGTGGGCAGTATACAAAATGAGCTGCCAGAAGAAGAGGTTGAGGCAAGTACACTGACATCAATTAAAAAAGGCACTTGGACAGGTACATAGAGAAGAAAGGTTGAGGGACATAGACAAAACGTGGGCAAATGGGACTAGCTTAGATGCAAATCTTGGTTGGCATGGACCAGTTGGGCCGAAGGGCCTGTATCCATGCTCTGTGAGAGTTCATTGATCCAAAACATTAACTTTTTCAGTCATCGTGGGTGCTACCTGATCTTCTGGGCACTTAGAATATTTTCAATTTTTCATCCAAAATTCTAACTTGCCTATTTACTTCACAGATGCCAAATGATATTGCGTGGTTCCAGCATTTACTGGTTTTGTTTCAAGTTTCTCATTTTAACCAGGGCGTCCAACTTTATAAAACTGTAAGGGGTGTCACATGAGATGTGCACCACTAATGCAATTTACTAAAGGGATAACAGTGATCACTGGGAATACTGGGAAAGAAATTATTGTTTTCAGAAACTCCTACTTGGAAATTTTGCTCTTTCCAAATTTAAACAATAACCATTGCATAGCACGAGTTGGGAATGGAGGCTGGAAGGGATCAATCAGCCAATGACTCACACAACTTAAAATAATATCACACTTTGGCTGCACAGAGCTTTCCTCAAATCCAAAATAAGATCATACCCAGCTCTGAAGATGACCTTCAAAGTCTAAGTAATTCACCACAAAATCCTGAGGAAGGTTCAGTAAGTTAAGACGGGGGAAAAGAACTCCACTTGCAAGAAAGAGCAAGTTTACGAGCGGAGCATTAAATCATGGAAACATTGCTCACGTCCACTGTCAGGAGGTTGCACGGAGTCTAACAAGTGTTGACACTTGAAGAATGCTGATCTTAATCATCATAAATGCATTATGAATTAGATGTAAATCTTTCACGGTGCCCCCAAAATTGAAGATGACATGCCGTTAAAGTGCATTGTCCAACGTACCAATTAAACCAGTCATTTGCAAGCCTGCTAACACGTGGGAAGCACTCACTGTGTGCTCAGGGGGTGACTGGAATGTCATTGTGCTGTTGGATTGGCTGGAAATGCCAGAGAAAAGACAAAACAACTTGAATCTGCAATCAGCAGTGGCAGAGCTCTCAGCCCTGTACTCTGCCCAGCGAACTGAAAGCAACTCAAAGCTCCAGTAGTTCTTGATGCACCCTCCTGGGAATAAATCATTGGTTATTTGAAAGAGAGGAGTGGGACTGAAAGAGTTAAGAAGCAACTGGCACACACTCATTTCTCTGCTCATTTTACATTTATTCCTCTAAAATGCCCTTTGAATTATGAAGTTTAATTTAAAATTGGCCTCAGCCCATTAAACTGCAGGAGATCCTTACATGTTTCTTGCTGGAAATGGATTGGTGTGACCTGACTATCAAATATTAGAAACATTCAGGCACATGGGTCAGTCTTACTTTCTCCCTGAAATCCCCTATTGATTAACTACAGGCAAACATTAAATGATAACCCGAGCTATCTGTGCGGTATGGCATTGCCAATGTCATTTCTTCCCCTCCCAACTGGTAGGGAGGGAAAATGGCAGGAGTGACACGACAAATCCATCAAACCCACCCAACAGGTTTCGTCAATTCCAAAACAGGCCATTTGATGGGGTTGATGGGGAAGTGCGATGAGGGACAAGAACAAGCATCTCTTCCCAGCCTGAAGCCTCATTGCCCACCATTGTGGATGCCTGAAAGAGATGAGCAAAAACCCTCATACCATCAAATTGCAAATACTGCAAAGTGTGGCAGTTTGTTGGAGGAGAAGGCATATTAAAAGAGTTCTCACATACAAAATTAGGGTGGATTTTCTGATGTAGAGGTTTGCTTTGGAGGAGATGAAGCAATGGAACAATCATACAGAGTTCTGAACATGTTTAATAACAATTTTGTGCTGCAGGCAATACAACTCTAAACTAACCATGACTAACAGAAACAGAATGGATTGATTGGGACATTACAGTTGAACTGGCTATTCTGTTTACAGACAAAACTCAAGGGAAGGAAAATCTCAACTTGCCTTCAAATTCTGGTAACATTCAGCAGATCAGCAGGAGACTAAGGGTATCCACAGGGTCCAAAGGAGGACTAGAATACAAGACATCTAAAAGACATAGATTGCCTATTGATTTCCTCCATTAAAAAAAGTGACGAGGTTAATTCAGAATAAGAATATCTTTATTAGTCACAGGTACATCGAAACACAGTGAAATATATCTTTTGCGTATAATGTTCTGGGGGAAGCCCGCAAGTGTCACCACGCTTCTGGCGCCAACGTAGCATGCTCACAACCTCCTAACCTGTACATCTTTGGAATGTGGGAGGAAACCGGAGCACCCGGAGGAAACCCACACAGACACAGGGACAACATACAAACTCCTTACAGACAGTGGCCGGAATTGAACCCGGGTTGCTGGTTAATCCATACTGTGACAATGAACACTAAATGATCCACTAACTGCAACCATTTGTAAAAAAAATCCCAAATTTAAAGAAAAATTTCAAGTCCCTTTCATGACCTCAGGATATCACAAAGTATATTACAGCCAAAAATAATCATGAAGTCCATTCACTGTTGTAATCATATAACTGCAGCACTGTGACATTACTACCTTTCAGAGCACCTGGTTTAAACACAAATCTGCCTGCTTAGTGTCAAAGATACTGACCAAATTTGAAGTTTTCTGTCCTGCAAATTTATTCCTTATGTTAAACCAACATCAGTGATCATGAATCAGTATTTGCAAGATCATGCCCACATATGCATTTGCTGCTACATCTCTCTACATTGTAAGAACTACCACACTTCAAAAAGTATTTTTTTAACCCGTGAAATGTTTACCTTGAGAATGAACAGATTCTGCAGTATTGTACTTTTTAAAATGCATTTTTCAGAAATGAGTAATCCTGGCATGTTTATTCATCCCAAGTCCTGGAGACGTTGCTGGTCCATATTTCTATTCAGCCTATCGATCTATGCCAGCTCACAGAGCAATCTCATTTCCTTCACTAAATGTGCCCATGATCTGTTCTCCCCATGTTCCCACCAACTTTCCTCAGTTTTTAACCACCCACCTGCACTGAGGCAATTTAGTGGCCAATCAACCAACCCACGCATCCTTGAAAGGAAAACCGGCTACTCAGGTGCAGTGTTCCCACAAATGGGTATGGAGATCCAAGAACTAGGAACATTCTAACACAAGCATCTATTTTATCTTCATTCTGAACTACCTGACTAACAACAAAGGTGGTGAGCTGCCACCTTGAACGAGCGCCATGAAGCTGCAACAGATAAATGTTCTTTCCCGCAAACCCCCCACCCCCCCATTATCAAGGGTGTGAAGTCCTTGATGTGGCATACTACGAATGCTTCACCCCACACAATGGGCTTTGCGAATTCTAAACTGAACCTGTCAGAGGTAAACAATGTGCTTTGCAGAACCTTGCACAAGCTCCCCACTCTAAAGTAGGATTTTCCTCTTTCGTGGAGATGCCTATAACCAAACCAGCTGATCTATAACAGAAAGGGCAAACACATATGCAGGCAAACCTACAGGTGATGGTGGCTCCCAAACACTTAAGGGTTCTGTCCTTTGCTCCCTGGTTGTTGTGGGTGTGAGGAATTTTGCCAGAGAAGCATTGGCCATGGAATATCTTGCAGAAAGTAGACTGAGTTTTGTTCATGGATAAGCCACGAGTGACAGTTCTAGTTGAGACAGTCATCAGCAGTGATGACATATTGACAATTATCATACCAGTGACTGTCACAGCACAAGTATGTGCTGAACCTTTGAATCATTTTGCAAGACTGGCAAGACAATTTTTAGGATCATTTCAATAACCTCAAAGATTACTTTGCATTTCACCTGCCTATTTCCATAATTCTCATTGCAGGCCAATCTGAACAAGCAAATGCGGAAGATTAATTAATTCTGTCTTAGAGATAAGATATCTTTATTAGTCACATGTACATCCAAACGTACAGTGAAATGCATCTTTTTGTGCAGAGTGTTCTGTGGGCAGTCTGCAAGTGTCACCATGTTTCCAGAGCCAACATAGCATGCCCACAACTTCCTAACCCGTACGTCTTTAGAATATGGGAGGAAACCGGAACACCGAGAGGAAACCCACACAGGCACAGGGAGAAAGTACAAACTCCTTACAGATAGCAGATGGAATGGAACCCAGGTCACAGACGCTGTAATAGTGTTACACTAACTGCTACACTACCATGCCAAATAATAATTCATCAAAATGCCAAGATATATAGCAACCCATGCACATGGCTCATGTAAAGACCACAGAATTTCAATTAGAGAAGTAAAACAATTTGGGGTAAAGTTCCTTGTGACACTACCAAGGTATTTAATCAGGTACCTCGATAGTTGCAGTAGTTCAGCATGGTTCGAGAAACACCTTCACGAACACAAGGTGAAGAAAGCAATGTGGCGAGGAAGCACACATGACCCTTAACCCACGCAATTCAGGAAAAGTGCAAGCATGTTCATGGGACGTCTTTTTGATAGTCTCATATTTTTGTTGGTTACTCATGTTTGCAATTTCATTTCCAGGCCATAATAGTGGTAAGATAGAAGCTTGAATGAATGGGTCAGGTTTCAACTGGATCTAAAATGAAGCCAAACTGGCTTCTTTAGAATAATTTCAGACTTCAATTCATCCATTTTGGGCCTGAGTTGCCAACTCAGCCCACTTCCATAAAAAGTATTATTTTTAGGTTTTAAAAATGGTACACAGAACACACACAGCAAATGTTATGCTATTACCATCTCTACTGGATAAGATGATGAGGGTCAAGTTCCTCATGCTTTGCATTTTACTTGCCTTTTGTTTCTCCCAGCTCCTGTGAGAGTTGCCACACATGGGCCTAAGGTTTTGTTATTGGCTTTCATCCTCTGGCACAGTGAACCACTATCCTCACTGCTGCCCTTCTGATTAGCACCCTGCATTTGCTTCCATCTACCAATTATCATCTGGAGTGCCAGTTACTCTCAAAAAGCTGAAAGCAAAAAGCTTCAGATGCTGGAAATCTTAATTAAAATCAGATAATTCTGCCCGACTTGCTGAACATGTCCAATGTTCTCAGTTTTTATTTCACACCATAATCTGCCAGCACTTAGGCACAACCATAGATGCAACACCTCAGAAAGGCAATGAAGGTTCCCTCATCCTCTGGTTCAGAGAGAACTCAACAAGGCACCAAAGCCACCACTTGCACCATAACTGAAGCAACACCAGAAATAATTCACATCCACACAAACATTAATATGAGCGTTGCTCTTGTTTGGAAAGTAATTGTTGTTTGTGCAAAAGTTCAGTTTTTTTTCCCCTCTTCTGCAAGATTTTAAGTTCAGCTGTAAAATTAACTTAGAACCTTCTTTTTGGAGGCGAGGTTCCAAGGGCAAATGATTCCCAAGTTTTCTACTGATTGAAAGACATCCTGGCTCAGGGTAAGACAGAGTGGGTTGAATAGAGGACCTGTGTAGCATTTTGCTTATGTTGAAAACTTATGTTATAAAGATTTATTTATTCAACTGCAATGGGAAAGGAAACACGAATTATTTGTTTTGTAGCTGCCAAATTAAAAAAAACCTCTTTCCAAAAGGTTTCCACTGGAAATATGTTTCCTTCTGCCATTTCCGCCAAAGGATCCATACATTTTCTCCTCTCTCTCCAAAAAATGCATCACTGAAATGGGCTGGATCCATAGGTAGTGATTTTGAAATTTACGACTGAGCAGGAAAATTGCCTATGAATGGTTAGCCTGTCCAACCGTGGGCTGACAAGTGATTGGCAAGTGGCAGCTATAATGGCCAAGGAGTTAGCAAGAAAAAGATTTGCATTTATAAAGTGCTGTTTATTCCCATTCAGAACTTCCAAAAAGTACTTTGGATGGAAAATGATTTGGAAGTGTTGTTCATGTTGCCACACAGAAAAAGAGCACAGCAGCCATTTTTGAGCACAGCAGGCTCTGACAAACAGCAAGGACATGACAAAAATGTTACTTGAGATTTAATTATCAATCAGGACACCTGGGAAAACTCCCATTTCTCTTCACCCCCAATAATGCCAGGGGTTATTGTAACTCCACAATAGACAACAAAGAGTGATTTGTTTTAACATCTCAGCTGAAAGTTGGCATTTCTGACAGTCCAGCACTTCTCCAGAACAGCCAAAGTGCCAACCCAGATTTTTCAGCTCAAGTCTTGGACTGGGAGTCCTTTGACTCAAAGGTACCAGCAATAAAGTCAAAGCCTACCAGTGACAGGCAATGGATTATCTGGCTACAAACACAAGTGGCACAAATCCTACCCCAAGATAAGAGGGTCAAAATCCTTTGGGAGACTCATGGTTTCCTTGTGTGGTCCAAATGAGCATTTCTGCTGCTCCTGCTCCATAAGCAAAACTGCAACGCAAGGCACTAACCTGGTGAGTGAAGATGATTCAGCAATTTACTTGTCAATCAAATTTGATGATCACACCCTTGCAAGTTACTAAGATTGATCACGTGCAAATGGTGTGTGTGTGTGGAGACAGTACCATGTGTTTATTGCGAGAAGTTAATACAGTTTACTTCACCTTTGCTCCTTCAATACATGCTGTTTTCTCAGCAAATTGGATTTAGTTTGTTCCAGAATTGACTGTTGGCTCTGGGCCATTCCACCTGCCCTCAGATCAACTCATTGACTGATGTGGTGCTGCCAATAAATACTCTGAAACAAAGTACCACCTTGCTTGGCAGCTTTCATTCCTCAACGCATATTCCATCTGGCTGGAAAACAACTCGTGTTCATGCTACAAGCAGAAATAAAGCGGAGCCATTCCGCACGTTCAACTCAAAGACTGGCAGCTTCTACCAGGTATAAAAATACAAGGAATCGAAGCAGAAGTGGGCTATTTGAACTAATATGTCTGCATCACTTTTCTTCACTAACACAACGTTTCTTGATTCCCTAAATATCTAAAATCAATTTCTATCTTGAATATATACAGCAATTGTGCCTCCACAAACCTCAAGGATAGTGAATACTAAAGACTCACAAACAACAAAATGGAGAAGCTTCTTTTCATCTCAGTCCGAATGATTGATTCCTTATTTTGAGATTTGTTGCCCACTTTGGGGGAAACACCAGTGAGGGGGAACCTCATTGCTGCATCTATCCTGTCAAGGTCCATCATGGCCCAAAGATCAGCTGTCTCTCTCCATGGTCAAGAAAAGATAAGCCCAGTCTACATAACTTCACCTTGTGGCACAATTCTCCCACCCAAAGAATCAATCCGGAGAATCTTTGATGCTTGACCTCTACTGCAAATATATCCTGAGGTGGAGAGAGCACACCTGCACACAACAATCCAGGTGCATTTTTACTAAGGCCCTATAGAACTACAGCAAGACATCTTTATGTTTGCACTCAAACCTTCTTCCAATGAAGGACAATGTCATATTTGCTTTCCTGATTGCTTGTTATACTTGCACATTAATCTTCATTTGTTGTTCTGCTTCTTAATTTTGATCTTAGTAATCCAATGGCAGAGTTGTCATCTTTGTCCTGTATTTGGTTCGGACAGGACAACAAGGGCAACTAGATCTTTCCGTCCCACAGAGTTCTTCGCCAGCCCCAAGGAAATGCTCTAAACTTTAGCAGCAGGCAAGCAACAGTCTTTGTGGTGGCATAAAACTGTATATATTCCCCTTGCAATATTGTCCCTTATCACAATGACATTCCTTTTCATTCCCACAACTTGAATGACCTCCTGTACAGTGGTGCTCCAGACAGTTTGCCTTGAACCCTGCAGCCATCGGCGACAAAGGCTCGGCCAGGGCAAGGGCTGAGACTCTCCAATGCAACCTTCTGGATTCCCATACTTGCCTCAGTCCCAGTCACATCCTCCAGTCTCTCTTGATTAACAAGTTCTTCAGTACTTAATCCCTGGGGCGTGGCTGCCTCTTCAATTAAACGGTTCAGTGAAATCTCCCCCAGAGTCCAACTCGGAGCTGAGAAATTTGCACCAGAGACACTTACCATATCGCAATGGAATGCCATACGTTTTAGCTACAATACCCCACCCACCCTGCCACGTGTATCTTACTTTAAGTCATTTAATTAAGTTTATTTATTAAAGTTGCACCATTGCCCTTACCCAGCAAAGTCCACTTTCCATAGGCACTGTAATGGGTGGTCAAGCTGTGCTAAGACACTGAACTTTAGGTCAAACCAAAGACCTGTGTTCCCAGTCTCAAAATATATCATTATCATATGCAATTGGTTCATTTAATTTAGTTTATTAAATCTGCACATTGTCCTTACCCACCAAGGTCTACAATCATCACATGCAATTCACATCAGGTTGGAAACATGGAAACTGTGCTCAATTTCCTCAGGGTTAAGGAAGATTAGAAACCAACCACTGAGTCATTCATGTCTCCCCATCCCTTACCTCTCCCCACCCAGTACAACAATGAATCACCAGCATAACTTCCTGTCTCCAGCATGTAATTAATTTTACCCGATCACTATCACTGCTATCACAAAAAATATCTGCACAGCAAAGCTGGCTAGTTTTGCAAAACAAATCACTATACCTTACCAGCATATACACTGCTTCAAGCACGATTACAAAATGATGTAATGAAAAGAGCATATCATTTATCTTGGAGTTCAGAACATCCATTTAATTAAGCTTGAACGAGAGGATCTGATCAGATTTGTTCTCAGCGAGAGCCACCAACAGCAGACAAGGTTCGTGGCTAGCTTACTAGTTATAGTAACATTGGGTGGTAAATGTTGGCCTAGACACCAGAACTCCCTGCACAATAGGATCTTGTACGTCCAACTGATGGAGTGGAATCGACTCCATTTAACATAACATATCTTTGTTAAGTCACACGTACATCGAAACACACAGTGAAATGCATCTTTTGCGTAGAGTGTTCTGGGGGCAGCCCACAAGTGTCGC
>JARFYF010000050.1:13167472-13177963 GCA_030265395.1 Rhina ancylostomus
CCCCCCCCCCCTCCACCACCCAACTACTACACTGAGGTCTATGGTGGCCCTCTGCTCCCACTTCCTCCACTGAGCAATTAGAAACATCTGCAGGGACTCAGGAACCAGGGAGCAAGGGTCGTCCTGAAGGGAGTCCAGTGCAGGACTGCTACTGGTCATTGGTCAGGACTGTACCAATCAAATAGGGACTTGAGGGCAACCTGCTGCCTTAGCATCTGACCAGTTTTAGATCTACTGAAGCAGTGCTTCGAGTCATCAGTGAATGCAAAAAAAGTACATCAAAGCAAGATGTACCCAAGAACAGTGACCCGCCGCAGGAATCCATCACCCAGATAGAAACAGGTTATTTGTTCAATGTTTCCATCACATTTTCAGGATCTTGATAAACTTTCTGATGTTAAGGTTCATGGGAAGGAAAACATGATGGAAGTTGACTCCCACCATCTGGGTCTACCAGCTGCACTGCCAGCAGGGTGCAGAGTCAAAACACAGTGGAAACCATCATGAGATTATCACAAAACACGGCTCTTCCATTTCTCTCTGCACGGAGCGCCATTCTCACACTTCAAGACATAATTAAATAGAAAACAGTAATACACATGTGGTGCTTAATACAAAATAAACATCTTGCTTATACTTCAACGTAACAGATTATCTAGTCATGATCATCTTGCAATGTGCAGGTAGGCTGCCATGTTCCTAAAACAATAGCAAGGACCCCATTTAAGAAAAAAGCGACAATAAAGCACACTGGGACATGGTGCAGTTGTAAAAGGTGCTCTGTTAATGCAAGTCTCGTATGGCCCAGAACAGGAATGCAAATTGCTCATATCCACTTTGGCAAAACATGATATTTTAAAAAAAGCATTTACTCAACACAGGTCAGACCTGTCACTCTGCTAATCCTTTTCTAAAGCTTGATGGACCAGCTTTTTTCACAGTTGCATCTCAATTTCCAGGTGATGAAGTAATGTCACCAAACCCTTCTGCTAACAAAATCATCATCCTTTGTTTACCAGGTAGGCAAGAGTTTAAGCACACAACACAAATTAGCCTTCCACTATCTCTTCCCCCCCCCCAACCAAAGGAAAACAGGAATATTTTACTTACAGTATATTAAAAAAAACACCAAATCTTATTCACGATACTGAACTTAAGGCAGTCAGTGGATTAAAAAATGAGCGTGGGACAGTTGGTGGGCATTTATTACGTATAGTAATTCAAGGCTTTTCTCCAATAAACGAATGTAGACCTTTGATAACCCTGTTTAAATTTAACCTTTTTAAATTTGAAGTGTCTTTTTTGGGTTCTTCCCCTTCATTGCAGCACCCTCAACTTCCCGCTGGGAGTGCAAAGGAGCAAGACTGCATTTCCTCCATGTTAGGATGTCAACGTGGCTTTCCAGAATACCTACTGCAATGTTTGGATGAACAAAAATAGTTACTGGGCCGGAGCTGGTCTCCCAGCATGTCATCCGAGCCAGCTCAGCTCCAGCCAAATCCTACAACAGTATCAGGCAGAGCGCGAGTAGCAAAGCCGACATCTCCCAGACAAAATGTTCTGTACACCAGATTGTGCTTTGAATGGCTTGGCCGTATACTGGATGGTCAACCATCCCAGCCAAACTACATTCTTGCCGGCCAATGATAATGTTTTTTCAGTGATATTTTGAGCTTTGTGCTGCACAAACAAAAATAGCAGGACAATTTTTATTTTTTTTTATATATATATATATATACACACATACATACATACACACACACACACACATATACACACACATACATACAACACACATATACCCATTTGCTAAAATTGTCTAACCTTTACCCAAATACATTTGAGACCAAAAAAATTTAAAGTAAAAAAAAATTTAGGAACCACAAATGAAAATTTGTGAGAATGTGGCCTTTATTGGCTTAGGATCTCTCTTCTGGGTGAAATTGAGAGACTTTGTTTGGCTTGGTGTCAATTGTGTATGATTATACTCCTGTGAATACTAGGGCATTTTTCTCTGCAAAAGATGCTATACAAATGTGAATTGTGATTGTTGTAGTCCAGATTAACAAGACGTTTCCTTTGTTCCCTGTGCAGTGTCATTATTTACAGAGAACTCGTATTCAAAAAGTAATGCTAAGCCAAAATTTATGTTTGAATACACAGCAATAACAATTTTAAGCAATGAATATTCCTTCAATGCTCAGTTAACCAAATGTAGCAAGACAAGAGAAACTAAGCCAACATAGGCCATATTTTCAGTCTCTGCTGAGTTTGTTCATGGCAGCAATAGTACACCCTAAAGCACAGAGACACTATCGGTAAACAAAGGCAGGGTTCCTCAAATTGGTTGCTATATGGTAATCACATTAGGATGTTGGATGGACATGGTGATAGTTTGAGGGCAGAGTCCATCCAACATTGTGATGTGGCTATGATGTTTTCCAGAGAATAAAATGGTCTGCAACAAATCATCAATCGAGCTGGCTAGTAGATAGGAAAAGCTGTTGGACAAGATACTACAGGGTTGGTTGTAGAATTTAAATAAACAATAAATCTTTGCAAGAGTATTGCGATATAGGGAAGAGGGAAGTAGTAAACAGAACAAGCCATTCAGCCACTCAAAAGCCTGCTCTGCTATGCAATTCAATTATAGCTGATCCAAATCTCAACTCCATTAACCTATATTTGTTTTGTACCTTTGACATTCATATACAAAAATATTGAAAATTTCAATTAACCTCCTGCAGCTTTCCAAGGGATTTAGATTTTGCTGCTTAATGACACAGCTCCATTGAGACTATACTCTTTGCCTCTTCCACAGGGAATCACTGATCTGTCCATTCCAAACAGAATCCCAATCTGGAGGGAGAAACTCATCTTCAGTCACGAGCACAAACTGTGTGCAGGGGTATCAGCTGTTGGTTGTACTTACATCTGTATATTGAGTTTGAAGTCTGTGGGACCACATGCACTGGGCTGATGTGGTCATCAGCTGGTGCTTCATACAGGAGTTTGGTGCCAATGACAAACGACCGATTTCTCAACAGAAGGCAAGATGATGCAACCCATTCTTATAACCTGACCACATAACCCTTGCGTTTGTTTCCTTAGCTTTGGCCAACGTCAAGATACGTGGATAAAGCTCGGAACAAAACTTTTGTGAGGGCCAGTCTCACCTCATCACAGAGTACAAGAAACAAGAGAGGACGAGGTCAAATTGGCCCCTCGAGTCATTTAATGAGATTGTGGCTGATTCAATCTTGGCCACAGCACCACTTTCTCTTCATACCCCTTGACATGCTTGAAGTTCAGATGACTGCATATCTCCAATCTTGAATATATTCAATACCTGCACTTCAAGAGATATCTGGGATAGAGACTTCCAAAGAGTCACGATCCTCAGAAGAAGTTCCTCCTCATCTCTGTCTCAAATCTCTAATTCTGAAACTATGCCCTCTGGTTCCAGACACCTCACCGAGGAAAGCATCCTCTCAGCATCCACCCTCCCAAGCCCCTTCAACGATAATGAATCACTGATGACAGATAGTGGAAGTGGCTGTTGGACATGTTCAGTTCAAGCCCAGCTCAGCCATAAATGAACAAGGAAATGGGATTAATGTAGGATCAGTATAAATGGGTGCTTGATGGTCAGCGTGGACTCAGGGGACCGAAGGGCCTGTTTCCGTGCGGGTTCTCTTTCTCTGACTCGAAAACAATGCCAGAACTCAACATAACAGACGATTAAGGAAAGACCTAAACAGGCACCCCGATTCAATGAATCATTTTAAAGGTGTGCATCCACAGTGTCTGTCAGCTAATAACCCTATTTAATCTTTGCGGCAATTGCGCAGTCTAAAATGAGCCTGACTCATTTGTAAACCTGTCGGCAAACACTGAATTGGTCAGTTTACATGCCTGTCCACATGTGAAGGAATGCCTCGTGGGTGCATTTATCTTTTCCCCTCAAGAATCATTTAAAGGTCTTTTTACATGCAGACAAGCCCTTGCGTCTTTGTTTAAAATCAATTCTTCAAGAATTCTTGTTATTACCTGGCTGCTTTTATACCTTATTTTTCCCTCCGCCTCTCCTCAGCCACCTCTCTCACTTTCTGTTGAACCGGTTTGCTCTTTATTTTTGTTTCAGTGTGGATTATCCCCTTGACAACGTACAGATGATATCTGGGTAAAAACACCTGCATCAAATTGTAATCCATTGAAGTGTGTCAGGACCGAGCATGTCCCCATACCAGTCATTGTCTTGGAGCCAGAATGTAATAAAATAGAAACATTTGAGCTACTATTGCCTCAAGGTAACGCAGTCCCTTGCTGAGATTGGAAAGTCTTCCAAAAACATTTCCCTTTTTAAAAGCAAAACGACTGCTTTGAACAATGATTTGAACAATGATTTGAATTCTCAAATGTGTTTAAAAAAAACTAATTTTGCAGTTTGCACAAATTCTGAGGTTATTGAAAATTAAGCCTTGGAGGTTGAGGAAGTTTTTTTTGTTGGGGAGGGGGTTGGGGTGAAGTGACTCTGACATAAAGACTTCCTTTTCTCCATTCTGTCCTGACTTTGCAAAGAACAAGCCTGGTGCATTCTCCTCCGACAGCTAAAGGCTGAGATTTTAGAGAGCCGTCCATTCTACTGGGTAATCAGATGGGCAAAAGAGATGGTCGTTTATGGATGGGAAAGTTGCAAAATGTTTTTTTCCCCTGACAATATCTCGAGAAAAATAAAGAGCTAGAGCAACCTCAAAGTTAACCCTATTCCCACTTCCCTAACCACATCCCAGTGATTTGCATTATTAGTCAAGTTTCTCTTCTGTAAAAGTAAACATACTTGTTGCTGGATAGGATATTAACTGTGGTAGAGAAGGACAAAGACATTTTAAAGCTCATCACACTAGTTAAGCATCTAATCCTGTCGTTGTTTGCATGCAATTCTAATAATCAAAAGAACCAGAGTGACACCAGGAGCAGAAGGTGGCCACTCTGCCCCTCTAACCTGCCCCACCATTCAATGATCATGACTTACCTGCCTCAGGATACATATCCTCTTCTCTGACAACAGGTACTTTACTTAAGTCACTTCATTTTAATGTTTGTAAATTTAATTGAAAATACCCAAAAGTTGATATGTTAAATATTTATTTCTGTTTTAATAATTTTTTTAAGATTTCACCATCAGAGACATTTAAAACTGTTCAAAGATCAGTCAGAGAGTCAAACGACACAGGAACAGGCCCTTCAATCCACCAGGTTCTTGCCAAGTCCTCATTTATACCAACCCCATTTACCTTTGAATGTCTGGGTTTCGGGGGAGAGCCTCATATCACCCAGAAATCTCTCTACCTCACTGGTCCCATCAGGCACAGAGGGTCCAGTGCGCCCAGTTGGAAATGCAGTCAGCAAGTGCAGGTGACAACAATGCACTGCAAACCAGGTCCAGCAAACTCCATCGGTCACTATTAGCTATAAGGAGAGGTTGGACAGACTTGGATGGTTTTCTCCAGAGTGCCGGAGGCTGAGGGGAAAAGTCTATAAAATTATGAAAGGCATCGATAGGTTAGAGTCTCTTTCCAGGGGCCCAAATGTGAAATACTAGAGGGCACAGCTTTGAGCTGAGAGGGGAAAAGGAGATGTGTGGGCAAGTTTTTTTTTACACAGAGTAGTCGGTGCCTGGAACACTGCCAGGGATGGTGGAAACACATGACAATGGTGTGTAAGAGCCATCGAGTCAGACACATGAACATGAAGGGAATGGAGGGTTATAGACCACGTTTAGGCAGATGGGATTAGTGTCATTTGGCATCATGGACGGTACAAACATCATCAGACACAGGGCCTGTTCCGATGCCGTATTGTTCCATGTACTTACTTGAACAGATAGCAGCCTTCCTCACTGCAGCTCCCAGAGACCATGACAACTGGATGCTGATGGTCCCAGTGTGCCTTTTGATGCAATGCACACCAGCAGAATGCACTGCAGAATAAAAGTTTGACAAGCACACTCTTTCCAAGCAGATGGGATGAGAGGCTTTTTGCCAATGGACATTGAGAAATGGATCTCGTTTAGTTGCAGCAGCCCACTTGTTTTCCACCAAATGCCAGACAAGGTCCAGAGTCAGGCATACTTTAAACAAGCCGCCATTGCTGAACCTTGTTAAGTACAGAAGAAATAAGGACAGAAATAGGTCATACAACCCTCTGAGCCTGCTCCGCCATTTGATAATGTCATGCCCATCTGATGGGCAGGCACAGTAGTGTAGCGGTTAGCATAACACACTTACAGTGCCAGCGACCCAGGTTCACTTCCGGCCACTGTCTGTAAGGAGTTTGTACTTTCTCCCCGTGTCTGCGTGGGTTTCCTCAGAGTGCTCCAGTTTCCTCCCATATTCCAAAAGACGTATGGGTTAGGAAGTTGTGGGCAGGCTATGTTGGTGCCGGAAGCGTGGTGACACTTGCCCCCAGAACACTAATGCAAAAGATGCATTTCACTGTGTTTCTATGCACATGTGACTCATAAAAGATATATCTATCTATCTTGGCTTCAACACACTTTCCTGCCATAACTCCTCACCTCAACTGTGCTACAGACAGACAATATATCTACCTCAGCCTTGGAAATATTCGGTGTTTCATCCTCCTAAATATCTAAACATCTATGATCCTCGGAGAAGCAAATTACTCCTCACTTCTGTCTTAAATATGAAACCACTAATTCTGGAATTAGGTTATTTTTTCCTACTTGACTTCAATCAACTGCCTAAATAGCAATTGTCTGTCCTTAAAGCCCCTCCTTCAAAATCTCCCTTGCAGGACTAGACTCTGGCAGGGTTAACACCAAGTGCATCCTCCATCCTCTGTGATTGAATATCCAGAGTTTTGAGCCAATTCCAAGAAGTGTGGATGTCTTGCAGGTCAGTGCATCATTCTGGCAGATAGGAATCAGTGAATTCACAAAACAGCTGCAGCACCACTCAAAACACATCTGCTGGGCCAGCCCAATCATGTCACTACCTGCATACACTTCATCCTCAAGTAAACGGCTTCCTGTTTGCGATAATTGTGTACAAGTTATTACCTTTCCCTACACCCGATTACAGAACGACGGTCCATCACCACAAATCTTATTTGAAGAAGTCACATGCTAGTTAGATTCTAGAACTCCTGCATGGAGCCTGTGTTTACAAATACTTAGGGGTCAAATGGAAATGCAGACAGCACATCTTCAATACATGAAATACATACATCATTAACACCTCCAAACAAAAGGAATTTTAAGAGCAAAACAAACATGAAAACTACATTTTCTGGAGCAAAAAAGGATATTAACACAGGCAGAGATGATGGGAGTTACATTACAATATTGCTGACAGAAATAATAAGTGCATTTTACTTCATGAAACTTTGTTAAAAAGCTTAAGGGGGTATTTATTGAATTGTGGCTGTGCCGATTACTATGAGGGCTCAATTTTATCAGGTTTAAAATGGAGTCATGGACTACAGGTGTGGGCAAATCCTGGAAGGCAGATATCATTTAAAGAACTTCAGTATGTTCTTAGAAGCCGAGACACCAATTTTTCTCCTCAACAGATGCTGCAGGACAAACACCACATCTGCCAATGAGAATTCTGCAACACTGTCAGAATATGGTTCTGATTTTCATTGGCATCCCAACTATCACAGAGTGCAGGTTAAAACTTTGGTTGTTGCCACACAAGCTGAACAAAAGACAAGCAATTTCTCAATGCTAATGAGATCCTGAGGCCTGCGCCACCTTTAGAAAAAATACATATCATTAAATTCAAATTTAAGGGCAAGCTTACCCAAAAGATAGAGAGCTGATTTCCTGAGAAATCTGCCCAACCTGACTTGGCCACAAGTCTGAACTAGCTGATGCCAAGGTACCAGCAGACTGCAGTGTATGCATCAGCATTTTTGCAGATTTCTGCAGCTGAACACTGCAGTGTGGATGTCAGGAACATATTGTCATATATATGAACAGCTGATCTCCAATCAGAAAAACCACAAATGTTGCAAATCTATTCAGCAGGTCGGGCAGGATCTGTGGGAAGAGAAAAAGAGTTAACATTTCAGGTCAAATACCTTTGTCAGAACTGAAACGTTATCTCCATTTCTCTTCCTATAGATCCAGCCTGACCTGTTGAGTAGTTCCAGCATTTTCTGTTTTCAGTGTTCATGTATATGACATCTTGTGCTGCCCTTGGATTTACCACTGAGCTAAGATGCCGCACACAGTTTTGTTTTCAACTCCTCAGCTTTACACTGGTCATCATTAGAGACATTTGGAAATTCAAAAGCCTTTCAACAGCTACCAAAGGCTCACAGGACAGTCAGTGAACAGGGCTTCATGTTGCACTACTGGGGGCCTACTGACCACTGTGGGACTGTGTCTCTCAGAACAGTCCCAGCACCTCAAGATCATCAGGAGCTGCACAGGCATAAAAATTGTGTGTGGGAGGGGAGGCAGGAAGTGATGGCACAACACAGGCTGCCTCCAGCACAATCCAGCCCATTAAAGATCCAATTTCCATCCGTCAGCCTGACCACATAAATAAAAACTAGCCTAATTGACCAGCTAGATAGACGGATATTTATTTATTAGTCACATGTACATTGAAACACAGTGAAATGGGTCTTTCTGCATTACTGAGAATGTTCTGGGGGCAGCCCGCAAGTGTCACCACTCTTCCTGTGCCAACATAGCATGCCCACAGCTCCTAACCCATGTGTCTTTGGAATGTGGGAGGAAACCCATGCAGACAAAGGGAGAACGTACAAACTCCTTACAGACAGCGACCGGAATTGAACCCAGGTTGCTGGTGCTGTATTAGTGTTACGCTAACCGCTAGACTACCGTGCCGCCATTCTGAAAGCACAAGACCTCAACAACAAATGGTGGTGATGGTGAAAAGGCCATAACATCCCCAAAATATCCAAGGTAAATGTAACCTGCAGAGCACTCTGCAAGGTAGCAGTACTTTGTAATGCCAAGCAATCTTGTCAGTAACAGTGAAACAGTGTTTACAAACTGGGTCACATTTCCATTTTTGCCTTGTCTTTGGACAGCTATTAAGAGCACAAATCTACATTCGCAGCCATTAATGATTAACAACTTGGTAATCAACTTGCATGCCTTATTAAACCAATGTTCTTCAAACTAACCATAATGTTGTACACAAGACAGTGTAAAAGCTCGCCATTACGTAATGTCATACACAAACTCAAAACTCATTACTGATGCAACTTCTTTGTTTAAATACCCTTGAGTCAGATTCAAGGTTTTAATACGATCTCTGTTGGCATGTAGACACGTTAATAACAGTGCCCACTGCACTGGGCATGAATATAAACAGAAGTATATATTAAACGATAGGACAATTAGCAATAAAATTATTTCTCTCTCCTGAGCAAATAGGGCTCTTGCAATTTAAGAGCATTTTGCTGTAAATGAGCTCTAAAGTTAAAGTTATCGCAGAGCTATTTAAAAAAAAGCATATACAAGATTCTGAGTCATTAACAAAAAGTAAATAATAAAAAGGACTCCAAAACAGTAATTTATGAACACTCAACTATAAAGAGGAAACTTCAGCTTTAATTCATGGACACATCATATTCAACAGATGAAAATGGGAAAAACAACCCACAGGAGCAGAAGAAACTAGCAGCATAAACCATACGGACTGCTGAACATCAAGAGCTGTGCTACCACTTGAATCACTATAAGAAATTCAGTATTCATGAAAAATTACATCGAATTTTGTTCTTCACAAGCTGACATCAATTATGCCTTGACCAAATTCAAAACTGCCCATTAGGGTATCCACAGTGATTTCATTTACCAAACCAGAGTTTATCCAGTCGTTCCACTGAATACAGATAACCAACAACACTTGGTCCTAAAAATTGACTTCAGTACTTTTGGATCTTGGATATTGGCCTTGCATCCTCTTTGGGAGAAGTGTTGGACCTTTGACAATTCCACAAATTGGGAGGTGGAAAGAGAGCAGGTTTTCCTGAAGGTGGGAACCATACATAACTCCATCAGAAGATTATGCACCCTTGACATTAATTTGCTTCCACAAGGTACATTCTGAGACATTTGTACCCATTACCTACATGGCTTACTCCATTTGCTTCAGCTATTCAAAAATCTTTGAATTCAACTTTTGACTTCTCACAAGGTCTCCAATTGTCTTTTGAGCATTTCTTCTTTCTATCCATCTCTTGAATGCACTAACATTGACTAAACTGCAAAGAGTTTAAGTAGGGTTCATGTACTTTAGAACAGTACAGCACAATACAGGACCTTCAGCCCACCACGTTGTGCCTCCCTTCAAACCACACCAAAGACTATCTCACCCCTTCCTCCCACATATCCCTCTCTCTCAAATTCCTCCATATGCTTATCTAACAATCTCTTGAACTTGTCCAACGTATCTGCCTCCACCACCACCCCAGGCAGCG
>JARFYF010000050.1:13250336-13265337 GCA_030265395.1 Rhina ancylostomus
ACAAATGCTAAACTGTGTGTTTAGTGTGGCTGAGTTGAGGATGAATTTCCTGCCCAGTTAATGAACGAAGAAGAAAAAGAGATTTTGAACGGTAGAAACCAGAGAATTTCTTGTTGTTCAGACTCTCGAGTCAGAGTCATAGCACAGCACAGAAACAAGTCCTTTGTCCCACCATGTCCATGCTGACCTTGATGCCCATCTGCACTAATCCCATTTGCCCACATTAAAATTGCATGACACCTCCTCTGCCTTCCAATTTTAAGTGCCTCTCTAAATGTCTCTTAAACGTCCAATTGTATCCAACTCCATCACCTCTGCTTGCAGAGAGTTCTAGATATCAGCCATCTTTGTCATAGACCCTACCCCTCAAATCCCTTTAAAACATCTTCCTCTCATCTTAAACTTCTGCCCTTTTGTTTCCCACTATGGGGAAAAGGTTGAGACCATTGACGCTGTCTATGCCTCTCATAAAATGTCAGACACCTCCATCAGCTTACCCCTTTGCCTCCCAAGCTCCAGGGAGAACAAGCCCAGTCTATCCAAACTCTCTCCATAACCTATCCAGGCAATTTCCTGGAGAATCGCCTCTGCACTTTCTCCAGCACAGCCACATTTTTCCTTTAGCGTTGCAACGGAATGGCACAAAATATTCCAAGTGCAGTCCAATGAGTGTTTTGTAAAGTTGAAATATAATGAACCAGTGAAACAACTACAACCCATCTCCAGAGAAATCATTTTCTGCAGAATGCATTGCGAAAATGCCATGAGCTATTCTGTCCAGCAATCATGTTCTCTGGGGGTCAACCACATGCTTTATCATAAAAATAATTGTAAAGTCCCAAAGAGATCCCTCCAAACTGTTACTGATTAATTCCTGCACAAATAATATTTTACCACACCAATACAAACAGATAAAATTGCTCCATAATATATCATTTCTTTATAAATAAATTTACCCAATATTAAAGAACAACTCCATCTCTATGGAGGAGCATTTTATAGTAAGTTTAACAATTACTTGCACATTCTTAAGTCCGTAACTGGTGGAAGATCAACAGAACTTATTGCAATTTTTTTCTTATATACATTATATTTGTCCTTCAGAAACTTGCAAACTCAATTAAACAGCTCTCGCTGTGGACTTATCAAACCCATACCCAACAGCACTTTTTTTGTGACATAGAAGTCCTTTTCGAACTTTGACATTAGTTCATGACTGGCTTTGATTTTTCAAAAACAACCCACAGAATACAATTCTGAAAAATTAAGAAAATGGCCAGTGAAAAAAGATAGAGGATTTGTACATTGCATTTCTTGACAGAAACAGTTCAGTGGCCCTCACTGTTCCTCGGGGTTCTCAGTAACATCCCATTGGCACAACTTGACTGGAGAACATGGTAGGACTCCCAGACATGTAGTAGCATGCATGGTTTTGACATCAATATACAAGTTATGTGCACAGGTGTGCACAAAACACAACTGTCAATTCATAAAATGGTGATCAGCTGGGGAATCTATAGGGAAAAAATTTAGACATTTGCATATCCAAAGGGTTCCAGAAAAAGACCCAAACCTGGGTATTGCTTTCAGAGGGGTAACGTGAACAATTTTCTTGTACATTTGAATATCAGATTATCCATCTGATTTCCAGCAACAAACTCCCAAGTAACTAGCAAGACAATAATCAAAGGAATTATTCCCAACTTCTCCCTCTTACTCGGTGTCAGGGAGTTCTGTAACCGTTCAATGCTTTGCTTTAAATCTATAACTTTACCACTGCCTCATTCAAGATCATTCAGTTTGCTTCCTGCTGCTTGTTGATACTTCACACTTCAAGTAACATCAGCCAGCTGATGAACGACAACTGACTTCTGATTTGGTAGATGCTGTATTAGAAGTTGGAGCAAACAGATATTTAAAATAAAAAAGATATTTAGAAGCATCTCTGATTTTGTTTATTCATTTCTAGCCTGGAACACCCTTCCCACAGTTCACCAATTTACATGCCAAACTAACCTTCCTCACTTTCCTCCAAATTTTCCTTGCAAGGATTTGATAGATTAAAATATTAGCCCACAGAAAAAAAGAAATCACTGTATGGAGGCATTGCTGAAGCAGATTGTATCCCAAATGGTCTTTGTAGCATGAAGCGATGCTTCAAAAAGAAACTTTTTTTAAAAAGAAAACAAAGAATTTTGATTAAAAGCCGAACACCTTTCAGCTGTTTATCTGCATTTTGGTGGAATATTTTTATTTAATTATCCAGCAGTGGGAATATTATGGGAAGAGTGGGAGGGATTAAACAAATACGCACAGCTGAAATAACAGCTGCAGAAGCAGACTGGGTAATGACAGTAAAAATTAATGCCCAATCAACACTGGAAAACAATATGATGATGAAGCATGGTCTTTGAAATCTATATACCCCTGCATAATAGTGTTGTTAAAGATTATCAAAAACAACTGCACGTGATGTGGTTCCAATGGACAGTCTGCCCTTAAGAATTCAGGTGACAAATGCTACAGTTGTCAAGTAGTCCCTCTAGCTAACTAGTCATTACTAGTTATACCCCAGGACCTGATACAGTCACCAATACCAGATAATTAGTTGTCATTTAGGCCAGCACAGCTCTTGGGCACTCTTGGTACCATGTTTTTCCCCAGGATTTACAAATAAGCCAACAACAACTACTTCCTTCTCCACACCAATATCCAAACGATACTTCAAAAGGGTTAAAGAGAAGAAACTGACGCCATGCCAAAAGGAGATTTTGAGGGGGTGTGGAAAATAGGATGCTACTGGCAATGGCAAGGCCAGCATTTATTCCCCATTCCCAATTGCCTTTGATGAAGGGGGTGATGGATTAACTTTCTGAACTGCTACAGTCGTTCTGGTGAAGGTGCTCCCAGAATTCTCTTGGGAAAGGGGCTCCAGTAGTTAGAGCCACCGGAGATGACAGAACAGGAACGTAAAGGGCAGTATTGCCTGTCACTTGAAAGGAAACCTGCAGTTGGTGGTGGTTCCAAGCATCCACTTCCTTCGTCCTTCCAAGCAGGAGAGTTCAGAAAGGTCAGAGTTGCCCAGGGGAAGTCAATGAAGTGCAGTTTACAGATGGTACGCACTGCAGCTACTATATGCCAGCAGCAGAGGGAGAGAATGGGCGTATTGGCCTTCATTTAAAATAGTTTTTATTTTTCTTTAATTCACATGTTTTAATTAATTCATGATGGGTTTTTAAATAAACTCATTTTTAATATATTTTTAAAATTGGGTTTAATTCTCTTTTACAACTATTTCCAAATGTATCTGACTGTTCAAGAGATTTGAAAACAGTGAAAGGCCTCTGACAACTCTGCTGCCAGGGCGACCTGTAGGCAGGTCTTGTGCACACCAGGGTCAGCACGATCTGGTCCAGAATTTCCATTCACAACACTCAACTCTTAATAGAGGTGAATAAAACCAAAGAACATGGACTTCAGGTAAGTGCTGAGGTTTAGATGGGATCTGAGGGAGTCTTTTCTCACCCAGAGAGTGATCAGGACCTGGAATCCACTGCAGAAGAGAGTGGTGGAAGCAGAATCACTGACAGCACTTAAGAAGTGTCCAGACAAATATTTGAATCACCTAGAAGGCAACAGGTCAAGTGGAAGGAAGGTGGGATTAATGCCAATGGATGCCCACTGGTTGGTATGGATATAGTGGGCTGAATGGCCTGTTTCCATTCTATGACTTTAACAATAACAAAATATTTGGGGTACAAAAATCAAGGAAGCTGCTTTGCCTGTGGTTGTGTGCTCACACAGGCCAGTGGAAGGTATTCCATCACACTCCAGACTTGTGCCCTTTCAACAGTGGAAAGGCTCCGAGGGTTCAAGAAGTGAGTCACATGCTGCAAAATATCTGGTCTTTGGAGGTTGTTACTGGATGATTAAAGTGATCAATTTGCTAGCACTGCTGCCTCACTAATCCAGAGACCTGGGTTCAGTCAATCCTTACTTTGCGTCACATGTGTGTGGAGTTTGCACATTCCCCCTGTAACCATGTGGATTTTCCCCCAGGTGTTCTGGTTTCATAGAGTCAGAGTCATGCAGCATGGAAACAAGCCCTTTGGCCCAACATCCATGCCAACCAAGGTGCCGACCTAAGCTCATCCAAGTTGCCCATCTAAGCTAGGCCCATATCTCTCCAACCCTTCCCTATCCATGTACCTGTCCAAATGTCTTTTAAATGTTATTGTACGGAAAATCCCTCAACTCATTCCTCTGGCAGCTCAGTCCATATGCGCACCACCCTCTGCGTGAAGAAGTTGCCCCTCAAGTCCCCTTTAAATCTTTCCCCTCTCACCTTAAGCCTATGCCCTCTAGTTTTTGTTTCCCTTTCCCTGGGAGAGAGACTATGTGAATTCACCCTATCCATGCCCCTCATGATTGGATACATCTCTGTAAAGGCCACCCCTCAGTCTCCTACAACATTAGCCACCCTCCATTGCAAAGAACATAAGAGGAAACCGGAGCACCTGAGATAAAATAAATTACCCCTTGGCACTGGAAAGTGGCAAAAGAATAAAAAAAAGGGGAGTTGATGGGGAGAAGGGAATGAGAGTAAGTTGCAGGAGGTCAAGTTGAGTGGGACTGATGGTATTGCTCTGCTGGGAGCTGACATGGACCTAATGGGCTGAATGGCCTCCTCCTGTGCCATAGTAAGAAAATTAGATACAAGCAGGAGTTTGAGAACTGAGAAATCCAAGAAAATGCAGAGGGAAAACAGACCATTGGAGAACTGAGCATGTTGCTCACTGCCTCCTCTGAGCTATACAACATTTTGGCTCTCTGATATTGTTCTATTGCCAAACCCACTCTTCCCAAACATCAGGGTTAGCATAACATGCAAACACCCTAACACAGCCAGGATTGTTTCCCTGCTCTTTGCTATCAATAGATTTGCTCATACTACTGAGAGGAAGGTGTCTGCCTCCCCATTCACCATTTCTGCTGGCAGAAGTAGCTTACCATTAAACATACACAGATCAGGCAAACTCACAACCTCTCTCTGTTGCACTGTGTACATGTACCAGGATCTTTAAAAGGAACAGAGTCACTGTATTCAAAATAATTACCACCCTCCCCTCTTTGACACACTGAAATAAAAATAGGTCATGGGGCATGGAAGGACTGGGAACTAAAAATATCAACTAACTTTGATTAAATACTTTTTAAATTGTGTTGAGCAATACTCAATATAACCTTTGAGACCATGCCACATAGCTCAGGAATCAGAAACCTCAAGTCATCTTTCCCCTTCTTTCCAGATAGTGAAGGTACCAGCTTTAAAAGGTGTGGAAGATGAATATTTCGCAGCACTAACAGATATCTCTGCCTCCATTGTCTTGTGATTCAAAGCTTGTCCAGAGCCACTTTGAAAGGCACACTGAACCTATTTGCTCCTTGTATTCCTGTCTTTATCTTCCCTCATCCCCTCCCATTCTCTGTGGTAATTGCACTAACAGTGAACGAAAGGATAATGGCAAACTAGTCACAGTACAGGCCACTCTGAAGCTGGTGTCAAGGGAGCTGGGTGGTCTCATCCAGTGAGCTATTTAAAAGCCAGCTAAATGCTGCACTTGCATTTGGAGAAATTCAGAATGATCCCCTTTATAGAAACGCCACTTCTATTTGGTAAGCACAAACTTACTTTTGAGAAACCTTTGGACAGGCCAACCACTCAACAAGAAAAAAAGTGACATTATGCTTCAGCTACGATTAAAAGCAACATCCTACCAAAGCCAACATCAACAGCAGCTAAAATCGACAAATTCCTGATTAAATTAACTGGTTTCCTGTACAAAACTGTGGATCACCTTCTAACCACGTGAGCAAGGGAAGGTTATGGGACCAAAGCTGGGTTAATGCATTCTGGGTGATATAAATTCCTTTTGTGAAGTAATCTAATTATTTTTTTTAAAAAAGGGCAATTAAGAGCATGCGCACAAAAGCCCTGTATGCATTTCCTACAATGTTGGAAAGCCTCCCAAACTATAACTGATGTGCCAATGATCTAATTAAGTCAAAAGACAAAATAATTGTTTGGAGAGAAAATCTGAAAGTTGACCTTTTGTGATGTGTAGCTGTGATGAATTTCTATTTCTTGAAGAATATCCATAATAAATGTCTTGTGATCAAATCAAACATCATTTCATTAAGTAGTTATAGCTGATTTTCCACAACCTACAGAAGGTACTTAAAGAAACACTAACTTTCTTACTGGTCTGCAAAAACAGGATTAAATTTAAACATTTGAAGGTCATACAATATCTTTCTTCACCGGGATAAAAATGTTTGCTGCCACCTCTTCGTAGAAGTGCATAAAGTTTCATTGGGAACTTGGAAATGGATAATCTTCTCTGAATGTCAGGAGTCAGTGCACCATTGTGCTGCTATAACACACATGGGCTTCTGGCAGGCACAGTAGCGTAGCGGTTAGCGGAACACTATTACATTGCCAGCAACCCGGGTTCAATTCTGGCCACTGCATGCAAGGAGTTTGTACGTTCTCCGTGTCGGCGCAGGTTTCTTCCAGATGCTTTGGTTTCCTCCCACCTTCCAAAGACATAGGGGTTAGGAAGTTGTGGGCATGCTATGTTGGCACTGGAAGTGCGGCCACACTTGCGGGCTGCCCCCAGAACACGTGACAAAAAAAGATGCATTTCACTGTGTGTTTCGATGTACACGTGACTAATAAAGATATCTTCGGTTATTAATGGCATAGAGGTGCCCCATGGCCAGTCAGAAAGGAAGGTAAAAGCACATTTAAATCAACATCCAAAACTGTTCTAACAATTACGTTTTTTTAGGAGCATGTCCGAACAGATGCTTTGAGTAATTTGGACACCGTGCGTCTCCTGGCTTACAAGTGTTTTACCTACCCAGGCCCAAAAGGATCTGATAAGATCAAACATCAATTCAATGTAAATTAAAGGCCAAACCGGCAACCTCAACTCTGAAGCACAAAATATTCATAAGCTTTGAATAATCCAAATTTGATTAGAAGGAATAATAAGACCAGAAATAATAAGTCTCCAGAAATGGCTAAAAATTGTAGCAGATATAAACACTTTATCAAGTGGATGATGCTTTGGCTATTTTTCCCCAAAATGTAATCTCTCTGCTATCCTGGTCAAAGATATGGATAAAGAATGTGTCATGAAACAAGAGCCAGCAAAAACAGACGGCAAAATGCATTTCCAAAGTAACATCTAACCCATCAGAGAAAAGGCCCTCCATTCAGTCTCTTCCAATCTCCACCCTTTAACTCCAACTCCAGTAAATATTGGCAGCAGATCGAGCAAGAAAAAACATTAATATGTCCCAAAACTTCAATATTCCAAAGCCACATCACACAGATGGTGGGCCTGGATCTTCATCGGACAATCCCGTTTGTTCCCCTCAGCTTGAATTTGCAGAGGGGAATGGTAAAGTGGATTAATGACCACATTTTAGTAGTTTTGGCAGAGGGATGAATGTTGGAGCACCACCAGGAGAATGCTCCCACTCTTCTTGAAATAGAATCCTTACAGATCCACTAGAACAAAAGCATCGAAAAAGATCATTCAAGAACACTGTTAATCTATTAGACGACCACTGACCTCAACTTGTGCTTTCCTCCATATCCCCTCAAATGCCTTGCTGAGTAACAATCTTGAAAGCTTCCACTGACCCACTGTCTTTTTCAGGAGAGTGGACAGAGGGGAGTAGGGAGAGCAGTTCCAGAATACCACCAACCTTTGTCTAACGGTACATTTCCGCATGTCCCTATTAGTTGCACGAGCTGGAACTGTGCAACTTTATTGGTTTATTATCGTCATGTGTACAGAGGTAAGTGAAAAACTTGGTTTTGCATGCCATCCATACAGATCATTTCATTACAACAGTCCATTGATGTAGTAAGGAAAACAACAGAATGGAGAATGAAGTGTTACAGTTACAGAGAAAGTACAGTGCAGGCAGGCAATAAGGTGCAATACCATGACAAGGTAGATTGTGAGGTCAAGAGTCCGTCCTATAGTACTTGGAGACTGTTATAGATTCTCCTGAAGTAAATAAGGTTTCCTCTCCAGAATCAAATCTCTTTCTTTTAAATACATCAATGTGTTCATCCTTGCATTCTAACCTCAACAACTGGCCAATGACTTGGCTTCCAATTACTTTTGCATCGTGTTGTTTAGTACAGCTGCCTTAAAACTATTTACAAAGCATTTGTTTTAATTGGTAAATTATGAATATTCTGTAATTGCCAACATATCAATAACACGGAAAACTCTGAAGCCAGTGTACTAGGATCCATCTGAACACCCAATGAAATTTCAATACAACTCAACAACACTGAAAAACTGATGGAGCTTTACCTTTTGCCCAAAGAGGCAGTCACCTCGACGCAGCAATGGGGAGGACTCCAGATGCAATAGTTATGCCTTAACAACAAACTCCTGGTTGCCTTTTCAGATTTATGTGAACTATCCCACTGCAGTTTTAAAATATAAAGGGTAGCCAGTGCCCTCACATTGGTCTTCCGCAACATTTCTGAAAGAGAGATCAGCTGGTCAATCATCCCTCAGAAGCCTGCTATACTTTACAATGCAGTCAGGCTGCTGTATCTGCCTCTGAGGACAAGAGATTACACTTAAAGATCTCCCATTGGCTGAAGCACGTTCAGATGAGTAGACAAAGTGCACAATGGAAATACAACACCTTGTTTTTTTTTCTAATTTTTCTCCCTTGTACCCAATGAAGCATGTGGTCAACACTGGCCATCAACTTCTCTGCAGACTGCTTCCCCAGCCCATTCTCAACAATGGGAAAAGATTAAAACTTTCACGTCCAAGAGATATAAAGGTAACACAGTGGAGCCAAGTCGGTCTTCATACCAGGTAGAATTACTGTTCATGAGGAATGGAAACTAGGCTAACTTATCCTTCTTCGTTGAAGTCCTGGTATTTCCCTAAGTGGTGGGGGAAGATTAGGATCTCAGAAGCTGTCTGGCTCGATTTCACAGTATTATCTAATTTGCCATCCAAGTGTCAGAGGAACTGGACAATTATATTTTCCTGGAACTACAAAGAGGGATAGAAAAGCTCAACTCTTGTTGAAAACAGAAACAAAGCCCCTAAATGCATCAAATCCAGCCCTTCCTCCAAACCTAGAAATATAACATATTACTTCTTCCAATCACCCAAATGATCTACTTTTCTTTTAAAGACAAGTTGCATCAAAAATGTGGATTCATTACTCATCTGACAAAGCCAAAGCACTTTTAAAAACTCTGCATCAACTTTTCCCTTCTTAAACCCTTTCCAATTTTACCAACCAAAAGTCTCCACACTCAAGAATGCAGGTTACTAGCTGGGAGCCACCCCCAGCACAAACACCTCAGTAACTCGGAGCTGAAACAAAGGTGCTTTTTTCCTTCCCAGGGGTCAGCATATTTTAATCAGATGTCTGCTTGTTTGAGCATTGGACCCAGGCTCACTCTGGTTCTTTATGTTCTATGGGTGCTTATAACTCTCCAGACAAGCTCCACATTGTTTATGCCACACCAGTAAATGACAACTCCCCACACTGACACACTTTAAAGTTACTTAAATGGGCCTTTTCTTTTTTGATAGAAAAAGCTTGTATTCTGTTCGCTTTGTGCGTTATAAGGGGTCTGAAACAGAGCATTGTTGGTGAACTATTTCACACAGGAGTGAGGTGAAATTACTGCCAAAAAAAGAGCAATTTGTTCAGCTATAATCTCTTCATACATGGCTTAAAGCTGACAGTTTACTCAAATACAACATATTTTTTCCAGAGAAGTGTGACTACAGCATCTCACCCATGTGAGTTTAGCAAATACCAAGTTTTAAACATGCTTCCCTGCCACGCATTTGAACAGGAGTGAATGCAGATTTAATTTCTTACCAATTATGGTCACATCACTAACAGTAATGATTTAACCCCTTTGTACCGATGGTGGCAATCACTCTCTTACCAGAAAGCCATACCGGCCCACGTTCACTTCTCATTTGAAGTTACTGTTCTGGCACTGTGTTGGCACAGAGGTTAAAGTTACAAAATTGGTGGCCCAGAGATGAGTGGTCAAATCCCACCATGGCAGCAATGGAAGCTGTGTTCAGTTCATTAAATAACGTGGATATTTTATTTTTGTGGACGGACACACACACACACACACACACACACACACACACACACAAGCTAGTCTTAGTAATGGTAACAATGACCAAGAATCCACTGGATTGTTGTTAAAAACACACACAATGTTGTTAAAAATACTGATGTCCTTCAGGGAAGGAACTCTACCATCCATACTCCTGACCTGCAGCAATATGGTTGCTTGTCACTGAAGGTCTGGCGGTCTGTACATTATATTGCACTGGATTCTGAAAGTCCAGAGCAGTGACTCTCCACTCGCCCCAGTAGGGCAATTAATGTTGGCCTTGCTGGTGATACCCACATGCCAAATTAAAAAATGACTTGTATAACTTTGTGTTGGGAGTCAGAACGTTTACAAGTTCTATAACGTACAACATAGAAATAGGCCATTCGGCCTAATTCATCCATGCCAACAAGATACCCATTTACACTCATCCTATTTGACTGCATTTCCACTGAACTTTTCCTATCCATGTACCTGCCCAAATGCCTTTAAAACATTGTAACTGTACCTGCCTCTACCATTTCCTCAGTCAGTTCATTCCATCTATCCACCACCCTCTGTGAGAAAAAAAACTTAACCCTCAGATCCCCTTTAAATCTTCGTCTCTCACCTTAAAACTGTGTCCTCCAGTTTTAGCCTCCCCTCTTCTGGGGAAAAAGGCTGATTATCTACATCTGTGCCTCTCACAATTTCACTTCTTTCAGGTCACCCCTCAGCCACCTTTGTTCCAGGGAAAACAGTTCCAGTCTATTCAGTCTTTCCTCATAGCTTAAATCCTCCTGTTCAGGCAACATTCCTGTGAATTCTTTCTGCACCCTTCTCCAGCCCAATCACATCCTTCCTCTCGTGTGGCGACCAGAACTGCACACAATACTCCAGGTGTGGCCTAACACAACATCCCAACTCAACAAATTCTGGTGCTCTACCTGACCTTGATGCTGACATTTGGATGGCCAAAATGGAAAGCAGTCTCAATGTCAACATCCTCCACCTTGAAAAGCATGCAGACACTTCAGAGCCACTGCCTCACAGCTCCAGGGAACCAGGGTCAATGCTGACCTCCAGTGCTGTCTGCATGGACTTTGCACATTCTCCGTGACCTTGTGGGTTTCCTCCAAGTGCTCTGGTTTCCTCCCACATCATAAAAAAAGGAAAATTGGTAGGTTAATTTCTCATCGTAAATTGCCCCTAGTCTGTCAGCGAGGGGTAGAATCCAGGGGGTAGCTGGTGGGAATGTGGAGAGAATAAAATGGGTCAGGGTAGGATTAGTATAAAATGGGTGCTCTTGTCAGTGTAGACTCTCCATGAAGATCCTTCCAGATGAATTGGATCCTTGGTCAGTAGCAACTTATAACCCAGAATCTGCAGACCAATGTGGATCCCCAACAATAACAGCCTTAAAAATATCATCACCCTTGATTGGGAGCAAATAAAAGTAATAAAAGCCCATTGTACCTGCAAACCATCTGTCCACATCTTCAGCTGAAGTTCTGAAACATACCAATCGTGTCACAGGACAACTAAGTCTCAGTGCCTACATGGAGGTTTTTTGAAACCTGATTCGAAGTTACAACTTACCTTGTTTGCAGACTTCAGTGGCAGGGGAGTGGGAGGGGTGACGATTTTGAATGTTTTTATTTCAACTAGATTAGCAAAATTTAGGAGAAGAAGATTATTTCCCCACTAAGCGAGCTCTTGATTACATTTCAAATCAGGAAGATCTGCCAGCAATGTTTCTTTTTCTCTCAGTCCACTTAGTGGAACACTTGAGATAATCTTTCAGTTTATAAGACTTTTTCTTTATAATTGGTTATCCCAAAGGCACTGCCGCCTTCTCAGGAGTACATGCCACGGTTGCTTTTAAGTGGTTTGGTATTGATTCCCTCACGGGTTATAATTGCCTTCTTAGCAACGACTCCCTTAGGGAAAACACACCTCATTAGTGATGATTTTCTTATCCAAATAATCCCCGTTTATGCGCAAACCTCACTGGTGATCAACCAGCTGACTGCAGAATACATCACAAGTGAAGCCAATCCAGTCCTCACCAGCTTCAACATACATTTGGTCACTGTTTGCCAGTCAGATGTGGGAACTCAAAGTACATTTCCCTTCTCTAATCCAGGATCACTATGGCTAAATGTAGCCTAGCTGAGAAGAGCTAGGCTGGAGTTTTCTTGGATTCTTTGTTTCAGAAACATCCTTTACTGAAGCATCGCCTGGTATCATCAATACACTTAGCAACACAAGCCAGAGAATTATGGTCAGTGGATAGAAAAAAAATAAGCAACTGCCTGATGGCTTTGCTCAATGCAAGATGACCAAAGTATGACTGTTTTAAAACATATGCATGTCACAGGCCACTTGCGATTGTCACAGGCTCTCCCCACGTGTCTGTAACCTTCACCATCTTACGTAACAGTAGCTCTCCATCTGGTCTCTACTCTAGGGTGTAAATCATGACCTTGTCTGTATATCTGTCTTCCATCCAGAAGCTAATCCTTCAACAGATTTAGAAGCACATCTAAACTATTCAAGCTATCCTTTTTGATTTTTGCTTAATAACAGTCGTGCTATTCACATTTAACATCACTCCTGAAGTCAGACTATGGAGAGACCAAGACTCATTGTATCCTATATTTATATTCTTCATCCACTGTACAAGAGGGTGCTACAATGCAAATGTTATAAAAATGTACAACACCTGCAATATTAATTGAACAACAGGAAAGGATAGACAAGTACTGCAACCCAATAAAAGTTCAACTTTTCCACAAGGAACTTAAAAGTTACATGGGTAAAATAACTACACTACATTAGAGTTATCTGGGACATTAGAAATTTGAAGTAGGTTTTGTCCAGGTATGGGAGTGAGAAGGAAACAAAAGATGACTGACCAGAATAGAAAAACTGTCTGTTTCATTTATCAGCAGAAACCTTGAAAAATATCCAATAATCTATAATGCAATGTATTGAAAATATTGTGGCAACTCAGCTTTGGACCTATGACTTGATATAACCTTGACAGTATACAATATCCCAGAGTCAGGAATTTGATTATTTAAGAAAAAATTAACTAGAAACATTGGAGCACTTGATCAATTGCCCATAAACTAAACTGATCCTATAACTGTACAAGCAGCTCCAGATCTTGATCAATTCCTTTGAGATGGCTTCAGCCATTAACACTTGAGAATCTGCAGTTCTGAAATTGCCAGCCAAACCCAACAAAAAAGGACACCCTTTCCAGACCGCCTGAAGCACTGACATCAGCGACGCTTCTCCAACTGTAAGTATTGCCCATCCCGATCAGTCCCGGTAAGGAGGTGGAATATCCTTTGGAGCATTTACTCCCTTATTTCAGACTCTACAGTCAGAACAAGGAGTCTTGGTCCAAAACATGAAGCAGACCTGACTAGACACAAATCAAGCACTTCAGATAATAAACACTTAGTTGTGAGAGGAACCAGTTAGGTTAGATGGTCCGAATACAAAAATCTGCACAATAATTTGAAGCATTGAAATACTTGTTATTTTTACCTCAGGAGAGAGTTCATTTCACTCCATTTAAAAGACCACACAGGTAACATTTGGGTACAATACTAAGGGAGTGCAGTGGGGGAAGTCAGGGGAGTGGGGAAGTTTCACAGTGGGACTGTTTCTATTGCAGCTACAATTCTATCGCAATTAATTATTGGCATTATTCCTCTCTTTGCATCTCTGCACTTTAATTGTCAGTGACACACAACAATGCTATTCAGACCCTAACTGGGTTATGATTTGGGGTAGTGGGAGTGGTGGATATTACTATAGCACATTGCCAGAATGTTTCTCCTAACCTTTATTCTCTGCACTCAGAGTTAAGATTCTTGTTCAGAATCACAGAAGGTTTATCAGCTAACACAGGCCAAGTACCAGCACTATTACAGCTCCATTGTTCATGTAGGTCAAAATCTAATGAAGGCATAGGGTTCATTCATTGTTCCACCCAGACCTGGCTGTCATCATGTTAACATGCAGCAGACAGTCCAGCTCATTTTTCATTATCTAAGCAGCTCAATTACATCATGACAATGATACACTTGAAGGTTTCACTTCCTTCAGTCAACAAAAAAAATAATGCGTTGAAAATGTAACCATCGATCAAATCAAACAAACAATCTTCAGCAAGTTAATGTACTGAATCAGACAACTGTCGAGATTCTTTTTGTCAAACACAGAGATGGGAACATATGTTAATAGTGCTCATGCCATTTTTTGCAGTCTTAGCCCGAATCCAATGACATTAGTAATCACTTCAAATCTTACTCCACAAACAGCAAAAATCATACCCTCTTCCTAACCACGGCAATTCAAAACATCTTGCCATGGGAGTAACCATCAAAATGCATAGAAGTTCATTTTATTTCAAGTTTTGCTCTTAGTTGTGAAAAATATTAATACTTAACCTCAAGAAAGTATGCTTCTGTTCTTTTCCACATTACATTGCATTAAAGATGACCTACGCTTTCCCCAAGAAATTACTTTCCCACCACGACACAACCTCCACCCCAGAGCAGCATGTTTCCATTTATGGGGTGAGGGGAGTGAATGAGAATCATGAGAACAGTAACTCAGATCAACTCATGGCTCAGAGTCGTACAGTGACTGACAGGTGGTGCTGAATTTTAGTCTTCATTTTCTAGAGTCATAGAGTCAAAGAATCTCCCTTTGACCCACTGAATCCAAACTGAAGATCAGAAACCCCCCCCTCCCCCATGTTCTCATCAACTCCTTTCAGAGTCTAACACT
>JARFYF010000050.1:13289482-13309753 GCA_030265395.1 Rhina ancylostomus
TAATTGGCAGGAGTATCACTTCCGATCTGAGGAGCAATGCCATCCTCCGACCAGCAGGGGTCATTTCTCACAACAGAGCCATATGAAATTCCACCTATCGTTCTTGTCAGACCAATCAAAACTTGACTGTTTGATCCATCTGAAGAAGAAACAAACTGCTGGAGACAAAGAGAGCGGAACTCCATAAGTGATTAATTATCATTCTCGATCCTCAAATGTTCCCAAGCAAACTCAATATTCCTCTTTAATCCTAATGTAGACTTGGCTTAATTTACCCACATGCTTTGACACTAATCTGGTTGTTTCAAAATGAGTTCCTCTCTGGACTAGGTATCATCGCCTTGATGATTAAAACTTTTATCTCTCTACCTCCCTTTCTCAAGCCACATTAAACATTTCTCAATATGTTTTTGTTAAGTAACTGTGTATGTCTGAGACCTGTTCCTCAGTACACATTCACAATGCATTCCCAGAGCTTGTTGACCCCTCCCCCCGACAACTAATCACACCTTTGTACCCAGTGCGACATCCCGCTCTGTGTCACAGGCACCATTCAGTGTAAACCCTCCTTTACCTTTCATAGACAACGATACAAACTTCTCCAACAGAAAATAATTCATTTCCTTTTCTTAGCCACACTTTTCCTAACTTAAAAGTCAAAGTTAAAACAATATGCACTGGTGAATTTAATGCTTGAAATAACCCAGTATGTTCCTAAGTATTGTGGTTTTTGTTCTTTTGACTAAAAAAAATTATTGTTTGACTAATAAGTTTTGTCCTAGTTCATCCCTGCTTCCTAATTAAAACTCCCTTCTCTGGTAGCAGAATGAAAGAACTGTCAGTGGAAAGGGTTAACTTCTCTGTACTTATCCACACTTGCAATATTTCAAGCAATGAAGTGTGAGTTTGATAGTACAATTTTCTCTGTGCTTGACTTTTTAAAACTCATGCAAAGTCTATTTAGACTGAACTGAACCAGAGCCACTTCTTATCATTTTTAGAAGTTCCATAGGCACCAGAACTAAGTTTTAATTGGCAGGCACAGTAGTGTAGTGGTTAGCATAACGCTATTACAGCGCCAGCGACCCAGGTTCAATTCCAGCCACTGTCTGTAAGGAGTTTGTACATTCTCCCCATGTCTGCATGGGTTTTCTCCGGGTGCTCCGGTCTCCTGCCACATTTCAAAGATGTACAGGTTAGGAAGTTATGGGCATGCTATGTTGGTGCCGAAAGTATGATGACACTTATGGGCCGCCCCCAGAAGACTCTATGCAAAGATGCATTTCACTGTGTGTTTTAATGTACATGTGACTAATAAAGATATCTTATCTTATAATTTCAAGGCCACAGCAATCAAAAATTCCATTGCCAATGTCTTCAAAATTCCTTCCCTTAATTTACAGTCTCAGAGAAATTAACTAACAGACAAGAATACAAAGAGTTAACTGTTCCCAGGTCTCGGCATAAGTGTTGCAGATGGGCATGCTTTCTCTCAAGGAATTGATTGGGCAAACATTCAAACATATTTTCACCTAAGCTGAATTTTACCTCTTATCGAATCTGCCTGAAATATTCTAATATGATAGATGTCCATCATTTCTTCCAGAATCAGCATTCCCATGTTTTTGTTTCAAGGGAGGCTGGTTCTTTAACAGGGGTTACATCCTGTCCACGTACATCATGCGTTGTCTTATTAACATAATTCCTGCTTTCTTATGTTGGTTGTCCCATCATTCCATCTTCAGAATCACAGCTTGGGTCCCACCCAGCTTTTTCTCTCATTCAGTCTTTTTTTTATGTTTTTCACTGATGATTAACCAAACCCCCAGTTCTCAATCTGACCTCACATTTAGGAGCCCCGAACTTCATTAAGTTTCTCTTCTACAGCACCAGTGCTTTTCTTATTACCTGAATCAATACAAATCAATTTCACCACAGGATCTTCTCAGGCATGTACCTCGCACTAGACAGACAATGTCCACTGGTTTACATCAACTTTACAGGTGTTTTTTAAATATACTCACACAAGCTGTGTTCCTGATCTGCCCTGTGTCCACTCACTGGGAAGATATTGTTCATGAAGCCAAACACTGTAGAGCAAAGCACCTGTTTACACACACTGTTCTTAGGTCAGAGATGTGTTTATTTAATTGATCTTTCAACTTGAATAGGAAGAGAGAGGTCTGTTCACCTTACCAGTGTAGTCCACATTCTCCCCCCTCAAGTTTACAAAGCATAGCATTTTCATAAACATTTAGAGATAAGAAAAAATATGCCTACCAATACATAATTTCCAGCTTTCACTTTTTGATCAACCCAACACAAAAAGGCACAAGGTCAATCATACATGATCACTGTTCCGGTATGATCATCTCAGAATCAGAATCAGGTTTATTATCACTGACATATGTCATGAAATTTGTTGTTTTGTGGCAACAGTACAGTGCAAGGTATAAAGACATCCCCTGTTTACAGATTCCTGCCTTTGGACCAAGTCTGGTGGTCTCATGCCTAAAGTATTCTTTTCTTCAGTTAAGGCAATGATTACCAAAGTGACATTGCTAGGAGCAGGCCAGCAATCTCCAATTACCACATTCCTCAAGGGGCCTTGTGGTATCTTTTCTCTTGTGCTCTGTTGCACAGAACAGGTCTGACTTATTCAGTGGGGTAAAAATACATTCTTGTCTGGCACCATGCTTTCATAACAAAATATGCAAGTTATCCTTTCAAGCAATGTCCTTGGTCTGACCACTTAAATTTCAGTTAAATGGTGATTCAAGGTAGAATGGACTATACCCAAAGATAATCAGAGTTCTGCAGCATTTTCAGGTTGCTTTGTTTTTATAAGTGGCTTCAACCTGTGAAAATCAACATTACAAGTACGACAGCTGTGGTCTGAAGCTCCATATATTGGCCTTGTATTGACAGAACTCTAGAAGAAATAATGCCATTGTGTGTAGTCTGGAAATGGTCTCTGCCTTACATTAACTCATCTATTGTCAATTGGTTATTTTCTGTAAACCACATACATCAATTGGTATAAGAGTATAGAGTGCACTTATGGCATGGTAACATTGACTCACTTTGTAATTGAGCACATGCACATAACTATATTTAACTTTGTGAAGGACTTGTCTCCTGCTAATTCATTGTAAAGGTCATGAGCTGGACAGTAAAGAGTACTGCTCTTCATTAATTACCTGGTTGAGAGTCATTTTACTCCAACCATCTTACCATCCATGGACATGACCACACCTAAGGTTGCCCGTTCACTCTGAACCATTTTCACATATCCATTCATCTCTAGCTTGTCACAATCTTCTTCTATCTGACTTTTAGTGAATATGAAACCGGTTGGAAGCTTCCGCAGACTTCATTATACCAGTACAGGAGGCAGAGTTGGAGTGAGCTAGAGAATTAAAGTGTTTCAGATTTCTTGCATCTGCAGTTTTTAATTTTCACCTTTTCTGCTTGGACTCTAAATATATTTCTTAAATTGTCAGTTGATCCATGTAGCTTGCTACAACCCTTGGCAAATCCAGTCTGGTACCTTCAGTATTTTGCTGGAGTATGTATTGAGACTAACTACTTTTTATCAAAGGTAGATGACTGAATTTTTCCTTCTATAGGCATCTCTGCCAATAAAAGAGCCATCTGATGCTGTTTTTATATTGAATTCTATTGACTAGTTGTTTTTCTGCACATTCTTCATGAAATCTTACCTCTTCCTACTATCTCTACTAGTGGCATAGATGCAATACAAGTCTCGTTCAACTCAAGATGTCGTTCTATAGATGCATTACATGTCTATTTCTACTCTGGAATGAAAACAGAAAATCCTGGAAATACTCATCGGCTCAGGCAGCATCTGTGGAAAAAGAAACGTAGTTATTTTATCTGGTTATGAAAAGCTATTTCTGTTTCTCTTCCAACTGATGCTGCCTGGCCTGCTGAATATTTCTACCATTTTCTGTTTTCATTTCAGATTTCTAGCATCTGTAATATTTATAGGCTTTCTCATTCTACTCTACCCAAATTGGTTTCAATATGTTGAAAACTCCTCTGTATTTTCCTGTTGGGTAAATTTTCTCTCTGTGAAGCAATCACATTAATAGCACGGTTCTGATTAGCTTTTTTTCACTTTGGTGTCGGGATATGCTCCTTATCATACTCAACATTTTGTCACCTTAAAGGAAAAAGTGAATAGCAGCCATTTCATCTGGACCAAGAACATGCACCACTTGCACACATGAGCTGTTGACTTTGATTCAGGAATTTAGCTTTCACTTCTGCCTTCTGACAATAAGCTACTGTAGCTTACACTTGTGCCAGGTGAGTCTATGAATTCCATTGGAACATCAGTTCTAATGAAGGGTCTTCAACCTGAAATATTAATTCTTTTTTTTCCACATATACTGTATGACCTGCTCTGTTTTTCCATCTTTTCTGTTTTTATTCTATTAATAGAATTGCCCTTCTTACACACTCTTGTGGTTGTGTTCAATACCAATGCATTTTCATTATAATAATCTACTTCCAAAATATTATTTGCAATAAAGAACATGTTCTTTCTCTCCATACATGCTGTGAAAGACTCACATGCTCAGTTGTACACTCCCAGGCTGCCTGTGAATCCTGTCTGCACTTTTGATGCCATATGGCCACATTTTCCTTCTGAACAATGATATTGTTGCACTCAAGGCTTCCCTGCACTATTTCAATTTCCATCTGCTTAATCTTCCTATGATTCCTCTGACATTTCTCACTGTCTCTCACAGAACCACCAACTACCACTGTCTTTTTATTGGTGTTGTGTGAAAGCTAGATGCAGGTTTACGGACATTGTATAACAACGGTTGTCAACAGTCAAAATGTTCTGGCCGTTTTCTCTTCCCCAGTGGTGAAGTATTCAGATGCCAGTAGCTTCTTCAAATAGCTTCTTAAAATGAACCACATGTTGTTTCCTGGTCCTGATACATATCTTTCTTTCTTTGACTATCTCTATTGCCAGTGATAGTGTACTGGGAAAGAAAAGCCAGAAGATGCTTAAAATAATCAGAAGGCCAGACAGCAACTGTGGAGAGAGAAACAAGATCAACATTTAAGATTTTGAAAAAGTTTTTCCATGGCCAAGAAAGCACACCAATGCCTCTACTTCCTCAGAAGGCTAAAGAAATTTGGCATGTCCCCTTTGACCCTCACTAATTTTAATCGATGCACCATAGAAAGCATCCTATCTGGATGCATTGTGGCTTGGTATGGCAATTATTCTGCCCATGACTGCAAGAAATTGCAGAGAGTTGTGCTCTCTTCTGCAAGAGAGAGGAGAGGCTTATTTGAGTATGACTGATGGCACATGTTAAATGGATGCCTGGAGAGAGAGCATATAAGGGAAAGGCACGGCATTGCAGAAGGAGGAGTTTGAATGTTTGTAATATGTGGACAGATGAATATATGAGGAAGTGCATAGACAGCAGGAAATGAGTGTACCGGCAATGTATGTGAAATGATACACTAGAGTGGACTTAAAGTGGTATAGCAAGAATATTGAATTGATACTCATTTCATGATGTAACTGAATGTTCAATGTCACCAAAACAGAAGATTCAGTCAACCTCACACTGTCATTTGTGGGATCTTGCTACATGCAGATAGGCTGCCATGTTTTCTGTATTGCCATGGTAATGGCACTTCCAGTCTATAAAACTTTGCTGTCTATAAAGAGCTTTAAGTTGTCAATTAGCCAATATAAAATGTCAGTCTCTCTCTTACTGTGCCATCTGGTTCCTCATTATTTTCCAACAATCATTAAATCCAACGAAGTATCTAAATTGATGGAATTTGGGGGGGGGTTTACAAATTTATCATACATATACTTGTGTTAATTCATAGGCTTTTCTGATATATATACACATATATATATATATAAATCAATTGCAAGGAAGTAAAGCATTGACCTTTACGATGATAATTCTTTATTTCCAGTATTCAAAAAAAGGAACTTGTTTGGATGTCTGTCATTAATGATCTTCCCTATCAACACAAGTATTTCCTAATGTCAGCGGCATTTCATTGTGCCTGTTGGCTCTATTAAATAAATGTTATTGTAACTTCATAAATCAAAAGTTTTCTAAGTTTTTGAACATATTTTGTTTTTGAACATATTTTATTAATGCCTTGGATGAGGGGGTAGAAGGGTGGTTGGCAAGTTTGCAGACGACACAAAGGTTGGTGGTGTTGTGGATAGTGTAGAGGACTGTCGAAGATTACAAAGGGACATTGATAGGATGCAGAGCTGGGCTGAAAAGTGGCAGATAGAGTTCAATCCAGAGAAGTGTGAGGTGGTACACTTTGGAAGGACAAACTCCAAGGCAGAATACAAAGTTAAAGGCAGGATTCTCAGTAGTGTGGAGGAGCAGAGGGATCTGGGGATCCACATCCACAGATCCTTGAAAGTTGTCTCACAGGTCGATAGGGCAGTTAAGAAAGCTTATACGGTGTTAGCTTTCATAAGTTGAGGGATCGAGTTTAAGAGCCACGAGGTAATGATGCAGCTCTGTAAAACTCTGGTAAGCCCACACTTAGAATACTGCGTCCAGTTCTGGTCACCTCATTATAGGAAGGATGTGGAAGCATTGGAAAGGATACAGAGGAGATTTACCAGGGTGCTGCCTGGTTTAGAGAGTATGCATTATGAGGAGAGACTAAGGGAGCTAGGGCTTTACTCTTTGGAGAGAAGGGGGATGAGAGGAGACATGACAGAGGTGTACAAAATATTAAGAGGAATAGATAGAGTGGACGGCCAACGCCTCTTTCCCAGGGCACCAATGCTCAATACAAGAGGGCATGGCTTTAAAATAATGGGTGGGAAGTTCAAGAGAGATAACAGAGGGAGGTTTTTTACCCAGAGAGTGGTTGGAGCATGGAATGCACTGCCTTGGGCAGTGGTGGGGGCGGATGCATTGGTCAGATTCAAGAGATTGCTAGATAAGTATATGGAGGAATTTAAAATTAGATAAGCATACGAAGGGATACATGGGAGGAAGGGGCTAGATAGTCTTAGGCAAGGTTTTAAGGTCGGCACAACATTGTGGGCTGAAGGTCCTGTATTGTGCTGTACTGTTCTATGTTCTATAACAGTGGTCCTTGCTAGCTTTTATAGTCCTGAGTTAAATGAACTCTCTGGGTTAGCTTTCCTTTGGATAGCAATTTATTCAAAATATGCTGTTACATTCTGAATGATTAGGATCAACCTCATTTTCATCCCAACGAAAGCAAAGCTTCAATGTTTATTCAGCTAAGCAGTATGAAAGCCAAGGGGAAAATAAAAGGTTAAAACTGTTATCAGAGTGGAGCAGATAATCATGTTCAGATGGTAATGATTCACTTTTAAAAAGACATTTAATCAAGGTCTGAAAGCTCAGTACCAATTTTTATTTATAATTAGTTCTTGCCAAAGGGCACATCACTAACATAATACATACAAGAAGCTTCATAAGGCAGGATAGTTACAATGCCATGACTAATCATTTGATTTAAAACTGCCTTTGCGCCATTGTAAACTCTAATAATTACTCTACTTAAATGCTACTAAATTCATTTATGGCTGGATCTTCTGACAGTGCTTCCATGAATTCAAGGAAGCAGATGAAGGCTTCACTAAATAAAGAGTACGATGAAACATCAGGAAAGATTTAAAGAAAGGTAATTATCTGAGTGTTTACCTAACACCTATGGAAGGCAAAGTCAGTTGTGGGAAGCAACTTGAAGATTTTTATCGAAAGCTAATTGAGCAACCAACGTGATTTTGGAAAAGCCAGGTCTTGCCAAACTAGCCTTGTTGGCTTCTTTACTTGTTAAAACATAACTCAGTACACAGCAGAGATCAAAGCTGTGGTCTGAAAATAAAACAGAAATTGCTGAAAAGCTCAGCATGTCAGACAGCATCTATGAAGAGAGAAACAGAATTTGATAAAGAGTCATTAGTCTGCAACATTTACTCTGTTTCTCTTTCCACATATCCTATCTGACCTCTTGAATAGTTTCCTGTTTATATTTCAGATTTACAGCATCTGTAGCTTTTTAAAATTTCACTTGTTGGTTAGTATGGTACAGCTGTTAGTATGATAAGCTCACTGGGTCAAGAATGACACATCACTCTCAACCACACAGATCTTGCTTCAGCTCCACAAGCAATCCTTATTTGTACATTTCAGCAGAGACCTTACATCCAGATCAGGAGACACAAGAGACTGCAGATGCTGGAATCTGGAGAAACAAACAATCTGCTGGAGTAACTCGGTGGGTTAAGCAGCATCTATAGGAGAAAAGGAATTGTTGATGTTTCAGGTCAAAGACCGGCATTAAGACATGGGAGTCGAAACATCGACAATTCCTTTCCTCCTACAGATGCTGCTCAACCCGCTGAGTTCCTCCAGCAAACTGTTTGTTGTTTTACCTCCAGGTCACACTTATTGAACACTGCCAAGACTGCCTACCAGTCAAGTGTATCAATTAACCCTATGGATGGATCTGTTACTAAGACAAATACACTGACCTTCACTTTAAGCAATAAAAATATTTGCAGATACAAACAACAAATTATTAAAGGGTTTGAAAAATAGTTTCAATTTTATGAGGGCTCTCACACTCCTGGGAGTGCTGTGCTGGATGAGATGTCAGCTGAAAGCCTCCTCTGCCCTCTCGGATGGACGCAAGACTATTTTGTAAATAGAGAAGGGGAGTTAGTCCCTCTTGCTTTAGTCAATATTTTTCTTCAAGCAAAGTTGTTAAATGTTTACTTGCTAGACACAATCACATTGCTGTTTGTTGCTGTGTGCAAATCGGCTGCTGCTCTTCCTGAATTACAGCTTTGGTTGCATTGCAGAAGTACATCATTATCTGTAAAGCAATTTCAAGTGGCCCAAGGTTACCATAAAGCACAAGTGTTTCTTTCTATCCTAAATTACAGAGGGAATACCTCGACCCATTCACATTCCCATCTCCATCCTCAAACCTTTTGATAGAGGTTATTTGAGAGAGATCCCAGTGTACCGTTACAGTTACTGTTTCTCTTGATTGGTCCATGCTGCCACAATCATAATTTCCGAGACTTTAAAATAAATAAATCCCTTGGGTAAATGCACTGACCTGTCTGGTGTAAAACTATACAGAACAGGGCAGCTGTGTTCAATGCCCAACTTCCCACTCCCCATAGTCTTTCCTGGTTTCCATGCAGCAATGATTGACAATTCTCTTGACACTGGGTCTGAGTGAACCTCTGGTTCAAGCCATGCAAGATAACTCTGTAGTTAAGGCAAATCTCCCAGGGCGTTTCTTGTACTTCCAGAACCTGGATAGTGCACATTTGTGATGAGAATTCAGTCCATGCATCACATTGAATTGATTTAACACCCTTGAAATGAAGTCACTGCTGATTTTTATTTCAAACAGCATCAGAGAGCAGTCCTGACGTGAACTTCCAGTAATAAAGATAAGATCTGACAATTGCATATACTGGGTTGGACCTGAGTGACTGGTCAAATGCCACTGTTGCATTCTGTGATGGATATAATTTTACACATCTAATTCAGATCTCAAAAGTGCTGATAATTGTTCTTGTCATTGACACAGATAACTCAGTTAACCAGAAAAACAAAGGCCATAAAAACAAAACTAGTCATAAGGCCATGGCCCTGAAATTTCATCAGAGCAGCTGGAGAAAAGTTTAGGCACAGGGAATAAAATTGATTTCAACTTACTGTGCCTACAGACAGAGTTAAGTGTGATCATTAGCCTGTGCATGTGCGTTCGTCTGTGTGTGTTTGTGTATGTACATTTGTCTGTGTGTGCGTGAGTGTTTGTGCATGTGTGTGCACGTGTGCTTGTGCCTATGTTTATCATGGCCTAGTTTAACTTCTCAAAATGCATCATTTTGCACTCGTCTGAGTTAAATTCCATCAACCATTCCCTTGCCCACTTCCCCAGTTTCCAGATCCTGTTGTAACCTTCGACAACTTTCTTCACTGTGTCCTATACCACCAATTTTGGCGTCATCTGCAAACTTACTCATCATGCAACCTACATTCTCTTTCACAATATAGATATATAGATATATATAGATATAGATAGATAGATATAGATATAGATATATAGATGAATAATGGTTACAGATCTCCAATATAGTTATCGAGTCATAGACTTGTATAGCATAGTAAACAGGCCTAACTTGTCCATGCCGACCAAGGTGCCTTCCTTCACCAGTCCCACTTGCCTACATTTGGTTCATATCCCTCTGAACCTTTCCTGTCCTTGTGAATCTTTTCTGCATCACACCAGCCTACCATCTGAGATGCAACCCTCCACCACCACCCCCTGCCTCCTCCCACCAAGCCAATTTTGCATCTAATTTGCTACCTCACCCTGGATCCCATGCATTCTGACCTTCTGGATGTTGGGATATTTGGTTTTATTAAAGACATATCATAAATACAAGTTGCTGTTGGTATAGTGGAATTTTCTCCACAAGCTTATTTGATCATCGTGAATGAATAGGCATTCAACACAAAAAAAACTTATACGAATTGAACCTGTTAATCAGATTGCATGGAAAGTACAAGATGGTGATCACAAGTTCTCATGCTGTTACTCATACACACACACACACACAAAAATACATACACACCCCTTCATATATATGCATCCTCAGTTGAACATTGATAGCTTTAACCTTTGAGTATTTTACAAATATTTATCCACTACCCGTTCTGCCACTGGCTTCAAGCATTAATCTAATTCAAAACTCAGTGAAAACTCAGATATACAACCAACGTGTACCTAAAAATGAGTTGACAACCCTGGTGAAGCTGTAACCCAGGACAATTGTGTACTGAACAGCAAAAACAACATACAATAGAGAGAAGAAGCAAGCAATCATAAAACCAACTGACCAGTTCAAAACTCAGCAGTTCTGCAAATCAAATTGCAAATACTGGTTGAGAATGCAACATGTAAAAAGAGGGAGAGAATCCAAGAACATCCACACCCTCGATATGCCAGTGCTAAAGATGACCCTGGAGTTTTGGCAACGTGGTTCAGCCAGAAGTGCTGAGTGGATGATCCAGCACCTACTGAGATCACCATCATCACAAGAAGCCAAACAATTCAATTCACTCCTTATGTTGTGAAGCAATAGCTAAGAGCACTGATTACAGGAAAGTCTACAGGATCTGACAGCATCCTGGGCGTGCTGCTGAAGAGTTGTGTTCCCAGACTAAGTGCACCCCAAGGCAAAATGTTCCAGTGCAGTTACAACCTTGTCACAGCATCTCCCTGACAACATTCTTGAGTATGGCCTGTCCAAAAAAAAACCAGCACAAATCCAAACTGGTGAATTACCATGAGTAAAGCGATGGAAAATGTGGTCAACAATGCTATCAAGTGACACTTGAACATTCGTGCCCCAGTTGGGTTTCACCAAGACTATTCGGTTCCAGAGCTCAACACTGCCTTACAAGGAGCTGAATTTCAGAAGTGAGATGAAAGTGATTGCCCAAGAGCACAATCAAGGAGTTCTGGTAGAACGGTAGCTCATGGGCATCAAGGCAAAAGTCTTCCAAGGGAAGATGGTTGTGGTTACTGCAGATCAGTCATCCCAGTTCCAGATAACAACTTCAGGAATTCCTCTTGGAAGTGTCTTTGGCCCAACCATCTCCACCTGCTTCATCCATGACCTCTTTTTCTTTATAGGGTCACAGCTCTTTGACTAATGAAGAAGCCCATGCCCACATGCAGTAAGACTTAAATAACATTCAACCATTGACTAACCAGTAGCATTCATGTCACAAAAGTACTAGGCAAGAAATATATTTAATATGACAGCATCTAATCATCGAATCTTGATATTCAATGGCATTATGATCACTGAGTCCTACATCATGGAATTCCTGAAGTTACCAATGACCAGAAAACTTACCTGGACCAGCCACAGAGTGACCGACCTGTGGCAAGTGAGTAACTTCTTGACATGTCAAAGGTTGTTCACCATCAACAAGATACAAGCCAGGAGTGTGATGCAATACTCTTCACTTTTCTGGATGCGTGAATCGCCAGCTTTCAAGAAACTTAACACCATCTGGGAAAAAGCAAACTGGTGATTGGCACCCCATCAACCAGCCCTCCACCACTGGTATACTATGGCTGTAGTAGAGCGAACTACAACAAGCTGCAAATACTCAACTAGGCTATGCTGACAGCATCTCTGAAATCTTCTTTCACCCCAAGAAGGACAAGGGCAGCTGGTAATGGAACACCACCACCTTCAGGTTCCTCTCCAAGTAATACACCATCCTGACTTGGAAATACATCGCCCATTCTAAACCTTGGAACTCACCGCACAACAGGACTAGGAAAGGACTTTCACTGAAAAGATGGCAGTGGTTCAAAAAGGCCACTCACCACCGCCATTTCAAGGGCAATTAGGACTTGCAAGTGACATCTGTACCCTGAGAAATGAATTTCATAAAAATGGAAAAATTACAAACGAGCTGAAGCAACCTTGTGTTAAAATTACCTCCCCACTTCATACCTCAGTTACAACAAAAGAACAGGTAATATTCTGGAACAGATGTTATATATTCATTGTAGATCATTCATCAGTTCTATCAATGCTATTACTATATTTAAAAGTACTCCTCAAAAATGTACACCTTAGATTTTTACTAGAGCATTTCACAGCAGTACTGACACAATTAATTTTAAATAAGATGCCCAGAAGAGAAGCAATGGGCATAGATATATGTTCAATGAAAACATAGATGCCTCACATGAAGTAGATTAACTCAAACTTGCAGGTGGCACAGTTCCAACACTGTGCTTACAGAAGAATGTGAACCTTATCACTTAGTGTAAATCTGAATGGCTTCAGGTGCTTGTAATTCTGAAGAGTCCAGACCAAAACAGGCCATTCATGGTAATTGAGACACAGTTAATTGAAATGAGTGAAGAATAGGTAAACATATTCCCTTTTCAGTCGGCAGTCTGTAGTTAATCCATGCTACTCAAGGCCAATGCCCCAAGAAAAGAGCTATAATGTCCCAAATACTTATATTTATCATTCTTTTAAAACGTGTTTGCACTTCTTTCATCAATCTATGATTAAATCCACCTGGTTATCTACTTCAATTTGTGATTCATTTTGTCTGCAAACTGAGCTGAAGAAAACCCATCAAAGGAGTTCTGCATTGTCTAACTGAAGCAGTTGCATTAATATGACCAAGGTTAAAGACATGGTAGTACTTTATGTGTGGATAGTAGAAGAAAAGATATACATTTATACCTTGTAATGTAATACCTTTCACAACAACCTTAGAACATCCCAAAGTATTTTGGAGCCAATTTCACAATGGGGTACATGGCAATCATGTTACACCCAGCAACCTCTCATGAACACAGTGAAATAAATGATCAAGTACTCTGATTTTTTTAAAATGTGATATCAATCAACAGATAAACTTGGAAGAAATTGGGGAGAATGCTCAAGCTAATCTTCAAAATATTTCCACAGGTTCTAATATATTGAACCATGAGGACAAATAGGGCCTTGGTTCAGCATTTCATCTGAAAGACACCATCGCTGACTGTGTAACATTCCCTCATTTTATGTTCAAGTCACTGGTTTGGATCTTGAACTCAGAACCTTCTGACTGAGAAGCAAAGAATACTCACTGACCTCCAGCTGACATATGTAAAATACCATTGCTGCAACAGAACACAGAATGAAACATGACTAGTCCAACAAGTTTCTGACAAACACCATTGCAAATGTGTTACATTTCATGACATTTGAAGCTGTTGCCTGGCACTTCACTCTTTCATGCAAATATCTATAATATATTTAACCAATAAAGTACTGAAAATCTTTATTTCTATTTTTTTTAAACTCAAAACCATTTCAGTGATGATTGATCTGGGTAGAGGACCCCAACCATCACAGTGAGATGAAGAATGGTGGTCTTGCTGATGCTGCTGCCCAGTGAAATTGACTTTTTTTGTTTGTTATGTATACGTGTTCCCTTGGGGTAATGTGTGCAAATATACCTGTTCCATTTTAAGGAAGAAAAGCCAACAGAAAGTTGTAAAATTGGTATTATAGTACAAATCGATACAAGGAAGAATACAATTATGTGGTTACAGGTTCACCAGCACTTCACTGGCATGGAACGTTATTCTGAGATGGAAAAGATTTGAAGGGGAAATGACTGGGATAATGTCATTCAGCCATTTTTATTGCACTAAATTTGATACATTTGGAAAGAAAATAATTTTTGCCTCTTATTATAAATAATATGACATTTTAGAAAGAGCACAGAATGCAGACTTTAATTCACTCTTGAACTATGAAATATAAAATATTAATTACAATGAATATTTACCAGATTGATATTGAAAGAAAGGGTTGCAGTAATTTGCTTCAACACCTGTCTTTCTGCAGATGGAGTCTTATTGGGGACAGGTATAAAGGGCCACCTTGGGACAGACTGAAGGGGGAAAGTTAGACAATTTCCCATTCATTTAATAGATATCCAGACAAATCAAAGAACTCCACTGATATACCTCTGATCCAATCTTCCTGTATGTATCACATCAAAGCAAAATACTATGTCCAACCATATTAAAATTGCATTTTTTGTACAACCCTCCTCTACAGTTAACAAAAAGACCTTTTGGGAAAATAACGGTAGTTTTTGAACTTCACTATTCAATTAACCTGCAATGGCATGAGGGCAGATACAAATACAATAGCATTGAATATTTTGAGAGTGACTTTAGCAGTCAGTCTACTATTTGCTTATCAGTCATTCTGGGTCAGCAACAACTTGGCATTTACATACAACCTTTAGTATATTGTCTATGCGCCTAAGAGAACCGAAGGAAAAGGCAAAATTGGCATCAAGGCACAGAAGTTTTTGGACTAGTGACCAAATACTTGCTCAGAGGTTTTAAGGAGGATTTTAAAAGCGGAGGGAGCAAATGATTTAGGGAGGGGATCCCAGCATTCTTTACAGAATGTGGACGTCACTGACAAGGCCTGCATTTATTTTCCCCCCCTTAGTTGTCCCACTTCAGAGGCTAGTTTAAAGTCTATTAATGGATCTGAAGTCACATGCAGGCCAGAATGAATTAGACATTAGTGAATCAAAAAGGTTTTGACCCAGTCTTGCAATTTCATGGTAACCATTACTGATATTACACTTTTATTTAACATTGAATGTAAATTCCCTTGCTGCCATGGTAGGATTCAGACTAATGTCTCAATATTGCAAACCCATGTATGCTAATCAATTATCAGCATTCTAATGTGGCTTGAAAGTAACAAGGCCTGGACAGCTAAAGGCACAGCCTTCAATATTGAGGTGAAGGAAGCTGTGCCTCTGATAATACAAGCTTGGAACTGTTTTAAGATTGTTTATTTCCAATGCTCAGACTGAGAAAGCAGAGCCAGTATTTGGATTGGACCTTGCCAATTAGCAAGCCTGACTATGTGTCAGATCCAGGTCAGGTGAGGCGTATTTTCTGATGGAACATTCAGTTTTGTCTTGTGTTAGGACATTCCATGCCACCACGGCTCAATACGTTATCCAGGCCTGGATTCAGTCACATTGCATGTGCCTTCCGTCCTTCCGTGACAGCAACTTGCATGCAGAAGAGCAAGTCTTCTTTTCCACTTTTCTGTAATTGCCTCCTGGTCTGACTGGGACAGGTCCAGTTTGGAAAACATTGTCAGTACCTGGGCTCAGTCAGTCAGTTAGCTCAGGTTTGGGTTGGTTTTAATTTTATATTCAAGCATACCTCTCGTGTAGATTATAATTTAGAAGGAAGTATTTCTGATAAAATCACTCAATTCACCAAAGAACGTGTCACAATATAACCAAAACCAGACATCATAAGTTATGAAATAATTTCTCAGCAACTCTATTGCACAATGGAATGCCAATTCCAGGTCACCTTCCCAGTGTTAATCAGATCGTAATAATTTTGTTTGTCCCAGACATCCTTTTGTCTGTTGGAAGAAGTAAATCCTAAATGGTTAAGAAGTGGTGCCAGAGCTGCAATGTTTTAATTAAATGTAAACTCTCGTGGCTTAGCCTACTTGTACAATTATCCATGAATTAAGGTGCCAATTTGGGTGTGTCTCAGCAATAAACTAATGTTGCTGCTGGAAATTGTTTTCAACCAAAATTTAAAGGGATAGGCAGAAGGCAAGAGAACTACTAAACTGCCTAGATTTATAGCACAGTCACCTCAAGAATTGGAGCCTCCACATCTATTGATCATGTCCCAGAGAAAATACAATAAAACTCAGACAATCCACTATCTGATTGTTTGGAAATCAAGGAAAGTTTTTTTTACACAGAGAGTGGTGGGCGCCTGGAATACACTGCCGGGGTGGTGGTAGAGGCTGATACAAAAATGATATTTAAGAGACTCCTAGATAGGCACATGGATGTAAGAAAAATGGAGAGTTAAGGGCTGTGTAGGAGGGAAGTTAGGAGTTAGATTGATTGCAGAGTAGGTTTATATAGGTCGACACAACATCATGGGCTGAAGGTCCTGAACCGTGCTGTACTGTTCTATGTTCTACATTCAAAATCATGATATTTCAGCATCGGGCTCATCAAGTGCTGATCCCTGTACTCCATCTAACACACCAGGGCTCCACTTCCTGCACTCCCTTTAACGTACTGAGGCCCTGTTTTCCACGCCCCCTTGAAATTCACCTGGTTCTGTTTCCTGTGTTCCCTTGAAACTTACTGGGTACACCATAAAATTCATTATACCACGGCACAGTGTAATGTTAAGTAAAAGCAAATTAAAAGAATGTTGAAGAATTGATTGGAATGACGTCTTATTGTTCAGAAAATCTGCCATTCTGGTGCCACCTGTCTCAGGCCTGCCAGATTCCGAAAGCATTCTGAGTGGTTGCATCATGGCCTGGTACAGGAACTCCAATGCACTGGAACGCAAGAGGCTATAGGGAGTGGTGGAGTCAGCCAGTTCCGTCAAGGGTACAGCTCTCCCCATCATCGAGAACATCGACAAGAGGCGATGTCTCAGGAAGGTGACATCCATCGTTGAGGACACCCACCATCTGGGCCATGCCCTCTTCTCATTGCTGCTATCAGGCAGCAGGTACAGTCAGGCAAAAGGTACAGAAGGTACCCACACCTCAAGGTTTAACAACAGCTTTCTCCCCACTGCCATCAGGTTCTTGAACCCACTTGAAAAACCCCAGTTGGACCTTGGACTATAATTCCCTCCTATTGCATTAATTCACCATCTCTAGTTTTGCTTATTTTCTTGCATAAGTTATGTATAGTTTATGTTCATTTAAGTTCATGTAATTTATGTTTGTCATGTTTTGTAATGTACTGTACTGCTGCTGCTAAAAAGCTAATTTTCATGGCATTTGTACCCTGGGTATACATGCCTATGACAATGAACTTGAACTCGAACTTCATTAATGGAATTTTACTGTATGTTTACTTCTGTCAACAGAAGTAAATATCCTGCAAGCAAAAGATGGGGGTTAGAATCTATGTGGCTTCCATCTCCTCACTGATCATCCCAGAAGCATCTCATATCCCTGGCATCCAGGATGTTCATTCATGTAGGTAGCAATTAGGAGCTCTCAGGTAAATATTGGAAATCGATGCAGAAATTGCTATTGCACTGCTTCTACTTCTGTTTGCTTTTGGTCGAGTGTGTTGGGTAGGAAGGGAGGAGGATCCAGCAATAGGGTCTGTATTAATACTTCTGTGACATCCTACTCTTGGAACCAGTGCATATCAGAAAATCTCAAACTCACCACCAGTCTATGTGTAATACCAACTTCATGTACGTTGCATAAATATATATACAACACCCATTTTTTAATATTTACTCAAGGCCAGGCTGAAGATGAGATAAAACGTTTCTTTTTGTCTGTGTACAATGCACAATATGGTGGATTGTTTTCATTACCATTGTTACGGAGTCGAACCAGCGTTGAAGTTCTGTATCAAGTTGGAAATTTGCACCATAGTGGTAAATTGAACGCTCCCACACTCTCACATTTTAACATCTTCATCCAATAACCAGATCACGTTCAGAGGCTGATTAAAATGCACAAAATGTGCAGTTCTTTTTTTGACAAGAATAAGGTCTTAAAATTACAAAGTTCTGATGTACATTGTCATGTAAGTTTATTGATCATTCAGTAGAACTGTCACCTCTCAATCAGTAAGTTGTCATGTTTAAGTTTACTTGGGAATATAAACGAGGTTCACTTTCCATTGCTTTAATGAGTGAGTTCTGTGCTGTTGGTGGCATAATTTTTCAGACTAAAAGTATTAAACCAAGCTTCCATCTGACTGTTCTGTCAGCTGAAGAGTCTGACTGACTGACAACTCACCCAATAGTCTTCTCTTGACCAGCACAAAAATATATTCATCCTTACTCATAGGCTTGTAAATCTTGGAAAGTCTCTACCTCAGAGACTATGGATGTTCAGGCATTGAGTATACTAAACGCAGAGAATACTAGAAACACTCAGCAGGTCAGAGAGCTTCCCTGATGAGAAACACAGAGATGGTGTTTCATATCAATAACCTTGCACCAGACTTCTGATGGACGGTCACAGACCCAAGACATTAACTCTGTGTTTCTCTCTGCAGAAGCTACCTGACGTACTGAGAGTTTCCAACATTTTCCATTGATATCTTAGTAATTTGATGCAATCAATTGTCTCAGTAACCCTCGACCTTCGATAGTGCTCCTTATGTGTAGTTGTTTTATTCAGTGCCTATCACAGTCACTTTTGGTACTTTAGAGGAACTGGGAACATGCCTCTTGAGATATATGTTGAAACCTTTTGATCTGAAAAGACAGTCAAAAAGATAACTTCCAAAATAAAGTTGCACTCATCAATATTATGAAAGGATCATCATTTGTGTCGAACAGATAATTGTCAGGGCCAAATACACTGAACATAAAATGTATTTTGTCTTAATAAGAACAAAAGGAGTAGGATCAGCAGTCAGTCATCTGACCCGTCAAGACTGCTGCATCATTCATCAAGGTAATATTATTTGTATATTTCATAATGAAATAGAACGAGGCTATTCGGTCCATTGAGCCTGTTCCAGCTCTCACAGCAATCCTATCAATTCCATTCCTCCACTTACTTCCCTGTGACTTATTCTCTCACACAATTCTAACAGCCCCTCCCTGATTCCCCCATCAACCACCTACACTGGGGGTAACATACAGTTCCCAATTCACCAACAACATGCGTGGAAAGAAACCAGAGCTCCCATGGGAAATCCACACAGTCCCAGGGAGAAAGTGCAAACCCCACGCGGAAAACACTCAGGGTTGGCATGGAACCCAGTCCACTGAAGCCATGAGACATCTGGTTACCTTCAGCACCACTGTACGAACCAAGGGAGAACATCTACCTCAGGACTACTCTCCCATGTAATCACTTTTTCCCTTGATTTCCTTAATATCCAGAAATCTATCAATCTCTGTTTTGAATGAACTCAATGACTGAACCTCCACAGCTCCACGGTAGAGGATTCACCATCTTTTGCTTGAAGAAGTTCGTGGAGTTTCACATCCTTGCATGGTCATGTAGTTTTCCCACAGGTGGTCTGGTTTCTAAGTGTGAGAGTTTATAGGTTAATTGGATACTATAAATCGCCCTTAGTGTTGGGGGATGGTAGGAGCATCAGAGTAGAACAGATGGGCATGTGAAAGAAATAGGAAATAAGTGGGGGGAATGGTGAAGGATCTTGGCCTGAAACATCTACTGTCCATTTCCCTCCATAGATGGTGCCTGACCTGCTGAGTTCCTCCAGCACTTTTTGTGTGTTGCTCCAGATTTCCAGCATCTGCAGAATCCCTTGTGTGTCCGGAGTGTTTAAGAACATAGTTTAGCAAGTTTCCTTTCAGCTTCATGTTTAAAATCTTTATTCATTGTGCCCATTTAAAATTAGCCACATTTATTTGTTTTTGTTTTTGTCATTGGGGCATCCTTATTTGTTTAAAAATCACACAGTGCTGTCAGCTGTCATGTTACTGTGATTCATCAGGCATCCAAACTGAACTTCATAGGTGACAGCCAATTTGTCCTGTGTTGCTTCATTGAGCCAATACTTCCATGTGCATCTCAACATGAAACAGCACCAAACCTGTCATGGTAGATTAACAAGGAACTATGTGAGGTCTCAA
>JARFYF010000050.1:13375725-13388188 GCA_030265395.1 Rhina ancylostomus
CAGCATGGAATCCATGTGCTGGACAACAAGGCATTAATGGAGCCAAATTGAGGACCAGAACTCAGAACCATGACAAATGTATTTTGTAACATTTTGACTTTTCTTTAATTTCATGTACTTTGTATTTTCTATCCGGAATTAATAAAAAATATTGTAAAAGAAAAATAAGGGTTCTCTTTGATGCAGATAGGGTGCTATTGAAGGACAGCAAGTGAAGGGTGCTGGAGGAATAGTTCTCAGAATGGGTTCGCAACTACCCACTGAAATTTGTTGATAGTCAACAAACATAGCAGAAATAAGGGTACACTTTGCCAGATGTTCCTGGGAAAGGATTGATTTCAGTCCAGGTGCAAAGGGGCACAGAGTTCTTCCCCACCTCCAAAAACTAAATCTTGCAGGGATGCAGAGGGCCACTCCAGAAAACTGGGATTAAATCAGTAGAGGATCACTCCAGAAACAAGTGCAAACATGCTAGTTGGCTGGAATAAATCTCCCATGCCATGCAGCATAAGAACACAGTGAGAAACACTGCCTAATAGGAATTATCAGGAAGTTCAGGATCTGGAGATAACACTAAGTATCGGCAAAGAAACCTGCTTTCTGTTGCTGCGCTAACCACTCAAACGCGATGACATGTAGGTATGTGATCAAAGCAGGCTGTGTTGAAAAGAAAAAGTTTTATCTCACAAAAATAGACATATTTGCTTGGGAAGGAGACACAAAGTTAACTGCCAATAAGATAAGACAAAAAAAAACACGGCAAAGCTGGAGATTTCTGACTTTTAAAAAACACAACACTGTTAGCTTTTCTTCGCAACATCAAAACATTGAAGCCTCCCAATTCAATATGCCTGATTTGCTATTGTCCATTCTTCAACATTGACAAGGATTATTTAACAACAGACCTCCCAGGGCACCTGAAAGGAAGTTCATCTTTTCTAAGTCTGTGCAGAGGATACAAGAACCAATTGTGCAGTCGTGTGCATCCAACAGGCAGCCACCCACATTGCTCAATCTGGGGCACACTGCCTGCCATTGGCTGGTATGTGTGGTTGAGGGCAAAGTAACCAGCTGATTGCACTGAGTTGCAAAATCAATCTGTGCTCATAAACTCTTTCTTTCCCCAGCACTCTTTCCTTCTCCAAGATACTGTGCATTACTGTACTATTCTGGAAATTGCTACTCATTCAGAAAGCTGTGCTGTGCAATTGGCTGCAGTGGACGTGCTTGGATGTTAAAACTCCACAGGTAACATCTCATTCAGCCTGTAGATTTCTTTCTGTGTAACTTTTATTCATTTGTTCCCAGGATGTCGATGAGACAGGGGCACAAATACATCAGCTAACTAGTCCTCGCTGCCCTCGGAACATGGCGATGATGCTGGTGGTGGGTGGTATTGTTAAACTCTTGGTGATGAGGTTCAATTCAGCCTCTACATTGAACACACTTTCTTGCATCACACTCGTCGTAAGCACAGCTCAGAAAGCCTTGCAATTTTTTAAATTACATTTTTTACATGCTAAGTTCTGAACTTTTCCCTTATTTCTAATGGATGATGATGGTTCCATCTGTCAAAATGCAGCCAACAGCATTCCAGTGTCAGACTATTACTTGAGGTTATCTCGTGGGACTGCAGTTCATTTCCGCCATTCTAGACATGTTCAGGTTGAACAGTTTCAGAACTGTTCCAAGTGTAACACTGATCATAAGGATCCACTCGAATGGAACAAAATGCACCTTCCAAGCACCAGGTTGAATTGCGTTAACAGAGATTCAGAGGGAACTGCTAACATTCAGCCATTCAAATGCAAGTAAATCCTGAACTTAACATTCATCCAGGACTTGCTCAGTGGCAAATGCAGCCACACCCTTAACTCTGCTCTATTGCTGTGGTGCATCAGAGGACCCCAGTCTTGAATGGGTCCCTCTCTCTCCAATTCTTCGTCAATTATACCTGGTGATAGATCGGAGACCCCATGCATTTCAAGAGGGACTCTTGGCCTGGGGAAGGAGACTTTTAAAATTAAATTAGTTTCATGCTTTGATTGATTTATACACGTGACTGTGTTAATTAACTGTTGATGTGTTTTTTCAATTTACTTAATCATTTTTAATTATTTATGACAATTTTATAAGTTAAAGAAAAACCCTCCCAGCTTTAATAAGAAGTGAAGATCTGTTCCCAGCTCTGCCTCCTAGCAGGGAATTCGGGGGTCTGGGTCTCAGAGCGAGACCAGCTGAGACCTACTTGCCACTGAAGTCTCACAATATCTCTCGTGCAGCGGCTCAGCCAAAGCTCCAGTTTGCTGTCCGGGCTTCACCAAGGGGTTCTACTGGTGACTTGATCAGATAATCAGTTATCAAACAAATGATATCTCAAAATTAGCTCACAGTGATAGAAAATGAGTAACTAATAATACAGAATGACCAATGAATTGACACTGGAGGGCTGAAATTTAACCTCATTTGAGCTAAATGCGTTGCATTTTATTTCCAAAATTAATTTCCACAAATGATCTCAGAAGCAGACCAAAATGCATGAGTTTAATGGAAGTCATGATGAATGAAATTGTGGCATGAATGAATCCTGTTCGTATTCTGCACTTTTCATAAAAAAAAGTACTTTTAACTTTACGGTTAGATTTTTAAAAGGATTAAATCTATTTTAAATATTTCTTCTCCAACACTTATCTTTCACCTACTCACCAGAATGCCTTCCACGTGGACACTCCTGCACCATGCAATGGCAAGCTAACTGCAAGGCCTTCTGGGAAATTCTGCAGCCCAATTCCAATCGCTAAGTTCCTATTAAGAAATAATAAACAAAAATAAATGCACCATCAGGTGAATGCAAAAGTTGCATGTGGATCTCTTTGATCATGAGATTCAAAGGTAAAACTCCAATTAGTTGCTTTCTCTCTGCCAGTTTGTAATGCTTTATGAAAATACACTACCTTGAGTATCAATGTGCTTTTACTATTTGTGTTGGGAAATCTCCATAATCCATCACTGACAAAATGATTTATGGGTTACAATGTGCTTCCTAATTGTAATCCACCAAATATGATGTGTTATACTTAAAAATGTGCTGCAAATTAGTCTTGATTATTCACATCTAAAATGAACAATGAAATATGGTCACTTGTCAAGTCTTCTGCCACGAATGTACCACTGACGTGATCCAAGACAGAGTAACTTGTGTTTTCTGTACCTGTTCATGTTGTCGATGAAAATTTGGAATTGGAATTCCCAAAGACTATAACAATTGGTCTGATTGGCTGCCAAATTAATCAGTCAGATTGCGGGCAAGTTGCTGAAGTGAGTTGTTCAATATTGGCATGGTGCAAGATGGATTTTAAGACATTGACAGGACAGGATTCATTCACTATTACCAATTGCTCAGGAAATCACATCAGCCTGAATGATAAATGGCTGAATTGCTCATGAACAAGACCAAGACACATGTCGTAGATCTCATAAATCCGTGAAATATTTACCTCTGCAAAGTGATCTGAGTATAATTTTACATACTCTTTCACTCCCTTAAGCTTCTAAATATTGTTGTAGAATATCCAGAGTATAAAAGTTGTTGCCCCGATAAGCATGGTAATGTATTATTTTAATCAGATTGGGTCATTGGAACGGCAATGAAAAGAAAATAATATTCCCTCCCACACTTTGGATTTCCAGACACGTCTTATAAAATGTAGATGGACTGTAGTTGGAATTTCTATGCATCACAGTTAAGCTCTCGCTTGTTAACAAAATATTGAAGATCAATTGCCCACCAGAGCTGGACACTGGTCTTGTTTGGTGCTTTTCACTACTTTGGTCTTCTATAACTGTTTGAGAGAACTCAATCCCTCAGCAACATTCTTCTTATTGTGTAATGGCCACAGATGTTCATGTTCCATACTTCTTTCTGCGCACATTACAAAGACCGAGGAAACATCTGAAGCAAAGGGATTTGCTTTGAAAATCACATGGCTCCTGAATAAAGCCCCAGAGCACTGTAAATCAACAACTATTGAACTTTTACTAACAAAATTGATATAATTGCATAAGGAAAATTAACTGCAGCTCCCAAACTAACTGCTGTTTACCTGTAAATATTTGCCATTTTTCAGCTTTCCAGAGCTTGCTTTGTTTACTTGCAGACAGTCATGGGCAACATTGAGGTGAGTTGCAAAACATCAGAGTGCTGCAAATTAGTTTTGGTTACTCGCATCTAAAATGAACAATGAAATGGTCACTTGTCAAGTGTTCTGCTACAAATGTACCACTGATGTGATCCAAGAAAGAGTGCCTTGTGTTTCCTGTACCCATTCATGTTGTTGATGAAAATTTGGAATTGGAATTCCCAAAGACAAATACAATTTGTCTGACTGACCTCCAAATTAATCATAATCACTTTCTGACTGGGACACCGGACAAGTTACTGAAGTGAGTTGTTAAATATTGGCATGGTGCAAGATGGGTTTTAGGATAAGGTTAACAAGGCAAGATTCATTCACTGTTCAGGAAACCACATCAGCTTGAATGATGAATTGGTGAATGTGGAACTGTGGCTCATGAACAAGTCCAAGACCCATGTCACATATCTCATAAATCAGTGAAATATTTACTTCTGCAAAGTTCATCACAATCATGTAGGAAATGCTCCTCTGTTGCTATGTAAACAAATCCAAAATGTGCATTATGTATGGAGAGCTTAAAAACAAAATCAACCTTCTGTTAAACAGGAGGTGAGACTGGTGGGTTCAGATCCTGTGGCTTGACATGAGGTGGGTATGCATTTGAGGTCAGTCAGGATTTTGCAAAATATTCTTCATTACATTGCACTTGTTGGAGAAACATTGAGAAGCTTTATTAGAATTAAAGTGTGGATATTTCAGAAAGGTGAAAGAAAATAACTTGATAAGTTTTCCAGTCCAGATGAAGGGTCTTGATTCGAAATTTCCCTCTCCAGATTCTGCCTGACCCACTGAGTTCCTCCAGCACTTTATGTGTTGTTCCAGATTTCAGCATCTGTAATCTCTTGCGTCTACAAGCATTCCAGACTGAAATGTATCTTATGAAATCAACACAAACTTGAGTCTCTTTCACACACGTCGAAAACAGCCCTGCGACAAAAGAGATGAATTTTGGGAACAGTAGCATACTCACTCAAAAAGGATGGTAGTCTACTTTCAGGATACGAGTAGAATAACCAGGAAGAGCTTAAGGCACAGACAGGTGGTCCATTAACATGCATCACTAATCCTAGAACCAATCTATCATGTGCAATATGAACTGTGTTGACTGAAATAGCACGTCAAATCAATTAAAACATGTAGTTGGTCTGGGGTAAGTAGTGGTAAACTATGGACCATGACTCTGATCCAAACCTGTTACCCTCCACACCACCTTCCTCATAAGTAAATCAACTGTGAGAGGCTACACATGGCCTATTGGTCATAAGGATGCCTTCCTTTCCAAAACTGGGAGACATCATCTGCCTGCAGAATTGGTGAGAGGTCATTCCAATTCCAGTAGGATAGTGACAGTGAATAAGGAAGTGGGAAAGGAAAGAAATACCTGGAATTTCTGGCTAGATTGCTTTATTGTGAATCCTGCTAAATCTTAGGCAAAAAAGAGACAGGAAAAGTCTACACTGAGTGGACAAACTTGTTGATAAACATTGATCAAACTCACAAAGAACGTATATTTACCAGGTCCCAAGAAGGATCCATCGTCTAACTTCCCTTTGTGTCTTTGGTGAAAAAGCTGCTCGCTGTACTTTGCTTGCAACATGAAGCTACATTTTCCTGCAACTCACATGTGTTCAATTTTAGGTGCAAGACTGAGCCCCAAATATTCAAAAACTGCAGGCTTTCCCAAAGCGGTAATATCCACCCTTCAGATATTAAACTGATTTATCAGATCAACACAAAAGACCCCAAACTGGTATTTTGAGGACAGAGGTGTTGTCCTCAGCTTTCTGGGCAATAGTTATCACTAAATCAACACCTATTATCAGATTATCTGATATTACATTGTTGTTTGTGGGATCTTGCTGTGAGCATTGTGTTTTCTTAATTACTGTACGTCCAAAGACTTTGTAGGTTGTAGGATGCATTGGGTAGCCCTCATGTCAAGAAAGGTGCGATGTTGATACAATATTAAAGGCATTGGAGTGACATTGGTGGTTGTGGGCTGGGAAAATTATTCATACCTTAACATTTTTCAGTTCAGAATGAATTTTTAATCACAGTTTAAGCAACAGATTCAAGACTATTGAGTTGAAATTAAATTGGAGAGGACAGTTATAGATATTTAAAAAACAAATCATATTTGTCTCTTACAACTTAGGGGCACTCCAAACAACTCTTTGTAGCCAAACTCTTGAGGCAATAAGTTTCGCATATGGCATTAGCTGCAGATGATTTCAAATTATGAAAAGCTGCTTTGCTTTGCGTTCTTTGGCTTGTCTCGCCTGCCATTGGCTTGGCTTCAAGATCCTGCCCTAGAATGAAACAGATAAATTGGAGCTAGTCACGGAAAGGCTGCTGCAGCCTGCATGCATTCTTCTTATTGTGTAAGTCGAGCCAACACCTACTGGCACTTTGAATATCATTCCTGTGCTGCCAGGCTTTTGGACACCAGAACACTGAGCTGGAGTAACAGTAAGATGTTTCCATCATTCTTTGTTCTGTTTCCCCAGTGAAGTCTGTGTCTCACATTTTGAGGCACCCATACATTTCTCCAGAACACACATTTGCCTCTGCAAACACTTCAATAGTTCAGGCACATAAATAACAATGTACCGTCCTCTTTTAACACAACAACCACTCACTCAGCTCCAGAATTGCCATTTGACTAATTCAAAGGGAAGGCCTGCAGCAGTTAAAATAAATTATTCTAATGACTGCTTCTTTCTTGCTCTTCTGGGACATCCTCAGGAATGCTGATTTGGGGGCTTCCAGCACACCGTCGGGGAGGTCTTCCTCCGAAAGGGCTGTGGTAGATTGAGCATCTTAACGTTTTGTGCACGCACGTGTGTGTGTGTGTGTGTGTGTATGCGTTTGTGTGTGAACGTGCATGTGAGTGTGTGTCTGTGTGTGTCTTCATGAGTGAATGAGTGTGAGTTTGTGTGTATGTGTGTGTGCGTGACTGTATGTATCTCAGTGAGTATGTATCTCGAGTGTGTGCATGAATTTGAGTGTGTGTGTCTATGTGTGTGCGTCTGTATGTATCTCAGTGAGTGAATGAGTGTGAGTTTGTGCATGTGAGCTTATGAGTGTGTGTGTGTGAGTGTGGTCTCAGTAAGTGAATGAGTGTGAATGTGTGAGTTTCTGTGTTTGTGTGAGTTTATGAGCATGTGTGTGAGTGTATGAGTGTGTTTGAGCATGTACATATGTGCGCTTTACTCAACACAGTTTGTGTGGTCCAAAAGGGAAGCTTGTCATTTTCCACTTTTCGAGTTTTCCATTTTACAGTTAATAAGGCCGTCCATATCAATCTTCAGCTTGAGCCCGCTTCTCCAGCGGCAGCAGCCCTTCTGTTTCCATTTACCTCCCCTCCACAATTTACACATATTTTGATTTGCACCAACCGTGTTTGCTAGTAGCTCACCTCACTGCTGAGAGGTAACTCATGCACTATAATGGCACAGAGGTGACTAAATTGTCAGCATTACTACAGGGGCCCCCAGGATCCTTTCATGGCTCAGTAAGCAGGATGTACCGAAGCACGTGGATCACAAACATCAGAGGTTTGATGTCTGGCTATTCATTTGGTTGGGTTGGTCCCGACCAACAACAGTCCAGTTGTGGACCAACGCTGAATGGACTTGAAATATGGGACAGCTTTTCAGTGGGTTCCAGATGCATGAAGGACCCACAGCAAGGGGGCATTTAGTAGCTGAGGGGAGTCCACAGGAACACTGGTTCACTTCCTTCAGGAGTGAGTGCTCTATCTGGTTTGTTGCAGTGCCAAGCTGGTCACAGTGTAACCAGTGCTGGTAGGAATTTTCCTTCTACCCAAGCTACATACCACTCACCACCAGCCCTGGGAATGTGGCCACAATGTACAGAAAGCACCTGTTCCCAGCCAGCTCTCCAGCCTTAAACCTCGTTGTAAGCAGAGGCTAAGGGACAAATATGTTATTTGCAAAAATAAATGAAAACTTCCTTGGATTTGATTCAGAGCTGGCCCAGGACCTTCCAGCGAGGCCTGTGCATCAACAGGGCTTCCCCAGCAAGAATGTCCCCTAGGTGGGGTCCAAAAGAAGCCAGATATCAGTTTATAATTTTTGGAAAGGTACTCATTCTGGCAGGATATTTGGGAGGACTATCCTGATGAAAGACAATCAATCTGAAATGCTACCTGTTTTTCTCTCCACAGACACTGCCTGGCCTGCTCAATATTTACACCATTTTCTGTTCCTGTAACAGGCTACACCCAGCTTTCCAACAACCACAATACATGAGTTAAATGCTCTAAGAGTTCAGCTTCTTTGCGCATCCTTCCACTGCTTAGTTGAATGTGGAGGCTGTGTTGGAAAAGGGAATGGAATGCTCACTGAATCACAAGGCAACAGCATGGAAGCAACATATATGAGGAATTCTAGCAATTCCTGAAGGTTTGCATTTTAACTGTATTGTTAAACTTGTGAAGTAAATGTCTCTGGCTATAAATGCTCTGCTTATTGTGAGTTTGAGCATTCTAAACTTAGTTACTTCTGATTACAGGTCCGCAGATAAAAACTGCTCATGAACAAGTTAAAATGAGGCCTCGTTACCCTAACAGCATCATGTGTGGCTTTACGGATTTTAAATGAAACTTACGCCCTTTTACAGGCAATAGGAACAACATTGTCAAGAAGTGGCACAGGAATGTGAGATGGCAACAGAGGCAGGGATTGAAGAGACAGAGTATGGTAGTCTTGCACTGAGAAAATTGCTCTTTGTTGGATTGTTTCATTCTGGATAATGCTGGTTTAACTTCATGTTATAATGTGAATTTATGCCACTTGCCCGTTCTGATATGTTAATCAAAACTGATAGATCTCAGTACTTTATGAGTTGCTCAGTTACCTCAGGTAAGTCTGTAAAATGGTGTAGAGTCAGCTGTTAGTTGCACATGCAACAATTCAGTTTGTTATACACTGCCCTTGAGTTGATTTGTTGAATCTATAGAACTGGTAATGGAATCACCATAATTAGTGAAGTTATGTTGCGTGGTGCTCAGATTGGAAATCAGATTGGTGCGGGGACTGGGTCAGGTAAATTTGCACTTTTACTATGACGAAGAAGGCTTGTGTGATGCAAATGAAATATTAAGGTTCACAATTCAGATTTCTTCACTCAAAATGTAAAGTTGTTTCCAAAGTCTAGTGCAAAACTGTGTAAGGACAGATGCAAGTATGGATATTTTTTTCCCTAGATTGGTGGGAAGAACTGGGAAGAACTCAGATGCATCGCCCCTCTCCAATCAGTAGGTGAATGAATGAGCTCTTGTCCCTGAACTTTTAAGAACCTGTACACCCTTCCCATTCCTCAAATCCATTCTGCTTTGAAACCCACGAAGCACTGAAACAAGCAGGTCTTGCATCCACCTTTAATCTCAGCCTGTGTGTTACACGCCTGTCTTCTTTGTTCCAGAGGCAGATACATCTGATACCAATAGAGTGTGAGGTTGGGGTACAAATTCTGAAAAATCAGAATATGAATCAAAACAAACAAAAGGAAACACCTGGGAAAATGAACATTTGTTGCTGATCATTTCGATGTTGTTAAGTGAAGTAAGAGAGGGAATTTCGGAATCAGAGTGACATTGCTCTGAAGGCTCATAGTTTGGTGTCACCACAGAGGTTTCATCATCACAATAACCTTCCAACTTTGGAATTCAATTTTAACTTCAGCCCACATTAATGATACAAAATCCTTTCTGTTGACAATAGAACCTCTGTTTAAAGGGAGGTTGGGCATTCTAAGCTGAACTACAGCTGAGTGCTGGACCAGGATAGAAATCTGCTCATAGTTAAATTAAAAAGGGGAAGTCCCACCCATACCTTCCTGGGCTGCCACGTTTCAATGTTGTGGAGTCTTATAGATTTTGAATGGGCTTGACTTTTTTCTCAGGCAATAACTTGAAGAGGCAATCGATAGAAGATCATAAGACATACCAGCAGAATTAGGCCATTCAGCCCATAAGTCTGCTCCACCATTCAATCATGGCTGATCTTTTTTTTTCTCAACCCCATTCTCCTACTTTCTCTTGTAATCCTTAAACCCCTTACTAATCAAGAACCTATCTATTTCTGCCTTAAATGCACCTAATGACTTGGCCTCCACAGCCCTCTGTGGCAACAAACTCCACAGATTCTCCACCCTCCTCACCTCAGTTCTAAAGGGATGTCCCTCGGATCCTAGACTCTCCTACTAATGGAAACATCCTCTCCTTGTCTACCCTATCCAGGCCTCAGTGAGGGAGGTTTCAATGAGATTCCCCCTCATCCTTCTGAACTCCATCGGGTACAGGCCCAGAGCCATCAAACGCTCCTCATATGTTAAGCGTTTCATTCCTGGGATGACCAAGAGAATTAAATGGAATTTACAGTGCTGAACCAGGCCACTTGAACCATTTGGTGCATGGAAGCATCCTCCCACTCTATTTACTTCATCCAGACTTCCAGGTGGATATTAAGGGGGTGTTCCACTCTTAGAGCTGCCAGCTTTCAGCTAAGGTATCTGGTTCTCCCTTAATTAATTTGATGCTATTTTATGCTCTGTGCCAGTGAATTCAACGTGGAGGCTGAGAAGGAGTTCATTACCTGTACCAAAGCTCTCCTCCCCACAAAGAGAACACTTTCCAGCATCCATTAAATTCCCAAAGAACTTCCAACCTGTTGGAGTTTCATAAACTGGAATCTTCATGGCTTCTCCCACCCTGTAAAAACAAAACATGGGGATTGTTGCTTTAATGTATAGATTGGTTAAAATAAACTAGGGATTCAGAATCTGACAAGTTCAAGCTCAGCCAGAAAAGCAAGGCTGTCTTTCCCAGCACATTATTGTTGGAGGTGCTGTCTTCAGAATTGGCAATAAATTGAGGCTTTGATAAAAGATCCCATGGTCAGTGCTTTGAAGAACAGTCAATTCTTCTCAGCGTCCCAGACAATATTCATTTCCCAACCAACCTTAACTATAGATTATCTCCTTGCTATTATTCATTGCTATGTACAATTTAGTTGCCCAGGGCATCTCATTTTACAATGCAAAAAAAGGAAAGATTTGGCACCTTTTATTATCTCAGGACATCCCAAACCTCTTCACAGCCAATGAAGTACCTTTGAAGTACAGTCACTATGTAGAAAATACAATAGCTACTTGGCCAAAAGCAAGTTCCCACAAACAGTAATTAGTGATGTTGATTTACAAATAAATATTGACCAGCACCCTGCTCTCCTTCAAAATGGAATAACTAAGATATCCGAGGTCTTGTTCACCTATTCTGCACTCTATGTAAACTGTTACATGCACTTTCATCCACAACTAGCTTACGCTCCCTCCATTGTTTACAGACCTCCATGTTCAGAGCTCAGGAAAGACCTATTCATTTGGAGATGCACAGCATAAGTTCACCAGGATGACATCAGATATGATTCATAGGCATCAACTTGTGCATCACAGAAAAGGCCAATCTCTCTGAGGTGATTAAAGGAGTTGATAGCAAGGAAAGAGAAAGTAATTCCACTGGTAGAGGGGAAAGAGGGGACATCACTTTATAATTATAACCAGGCTGTTCATTGGCAGTGCCAGGAAGTACTTCCTCATACAAAGGGCAATAGAAATCTGGAACTCCCTCAAGCAAGAAGCTGTTAAGCTTGGGGAGGTTCAAGGGAACATTTCAAATCGAGTGGGCCATTTTCACTGGGCATAGAGTGTTAAGATTTACATAATCAAGGTAAAATACATGGATTTGAGATACACATGGGGCACGATCTAATTTGATTGTTGAAATAGCCTAGAGGGACTGAACAGTCTCCTGCTGTTTGTATATGCTCTCCCCTCTGAGAACATTGAATTATATCTCCCCCTCACCTCCCTGCAGGAGGTGATCTCTGGATTCATTCCATCTGTTCCAAATGTCATTGAGACATGAAATCGTGCCCATTAAATATATACTGTGCAACAAAAGAGGGAAATTTCCATTGCTGTGGTGGAAACTTTGCCCACTCAGAATGTTCAATCAGAACATTAATCATTATTTCCACACACCTTTTGTTCTTGTTATTGCCACAGGAAGCTAAGTGCTGAGTTGAAATAAGAGATCGGAAAAAGGGCTCAACTTTTAACACCTCTCCGAAGTACATTTGATTAAAACTGGTCAGAGATTAATCATTTGTCATGGTTCTGAGTTCTGGCCCTCAATTTGGTTCCATTAATGCCTTGTTGTCCAGCACATGGATTCCATGCTG
>JARFYF010000050.1:13457236-13473303 GCA_030265395.1 Rhina ancylostomus
ACACATACAATGGTGTCCAGCAGACATTGATCTCAACATGGGCACTTTTCAGGCATCACCAACAGCCACACTGCCAGAAATGCAGGCACTTGCTGCCATCTGTGGTGTGGTAAGTGATGGGCTGTAAGGTGATTTAAAACACATCCTTAGGGGTGTGATTAAACTGTGTATTTTTCTCTCTTGTAAATGCTTTTGTCATGAGCTTAGTCCACATATATATTGTTTGCAAGTTTCTACATGAAATGGCTTTGGTGGGTTGGCAAGGCAATCAATACCCTCACCAGGAGAAGCAATACTAAGCTGGAAAATTGTGGTCCAGACCATTTACCTGGTAGGTCCTACATGCCCATGAAGAGGTTGCATGCTTAGAATCAGTGTTCCAGGGCATACTTAGAATCATTCCACATGATTCCCCCTACCCTGGGGAAAAAAAACAGTGACCATTCACTTTATCTGTGCCCCTCATTATTTTATAAACCTCAATAAGGTCACCTCCCAGCCTTCTACACTTCAGGGAAAACAGTCCCAGCATATCTAGTCCCTCCTTATAACTTAAGTCCTTCAGTCCCTTAAGTTTCTTGCTTTTGATCATTGTCCTCGTGAATCTTTCCTGCACCTTTCCAGCTTAATAGCATCCTTCTTATCGCTCAGCAACCAGAACTGCACACATCAGAACTGGCCAGTTCTACTTTCATCTCCTTCAGACAGATCAGCTGTGACCAACAAACCTCCATCACCCTCCTTCTCTTACTGGGAAGATCCAGTACTGTCCTTTGAGCTAATGTGGGGTCCATCTTTTATTTCTCTTTTTCCTGTTCTTATTCAGGACCTTAAATGTTAACTCCATTTCTCTCTCCACAGATTCTGCCTGACCTGCTGAGTATTCCCAGCATTTTCTGTTTTTATTTTCATATTTATCCATCACTCTGTCAAGGCTGAGACAATTGGTGACTAAATTAGATTCAGGAAATCAATCATTTTAATAAGCCAGGCAATGTAAGATTGCTCCGAATTCACCTGGCTCATGACTTCGGCAACATTCTTCAGACTGTAGCTGCCCGTGGCCTCTGGCATTGACCTGCAGAGTCAGGGAACACATACAATGGTGTCCAGCAGACATTGATCTCAACATGGGCACTTTTCAGGCATCACCAACAGCCACACTGCTAGAAATGCAGGCACTTCTCGCTGGTGAATAAAAAGAGGCAACCTTCTCAAAGTTTGTCTGGAGGGCACCTGCAGAGAATGCATTCTATTGAACTGAGTCACAAGGATTCTGACATTATTTATTGCACAAAATGAAATTTTATGCCTGTTTAAACTAGTGTCACCTTGCAGACCCAGTCATAGTATTTATAAGAACATGTGTCAGATGGACACAATCTATAAAACCTCTGATCACAACTTTATCCTGCTCTGTAATTTTTTTTATACTCCGTCACTGCACTTCCCTGATAAGTGTTCCCTTTTGCCCAAAAAAATTAGTTATAAGTAACAGCAGTAAATCTACACACAAAAGGACTTTGTGAAATACGACTGTAGTTTTGAGGGTAATTTAATAGATTAGAAATGTTGTACAAAATTATACTGATGCTGTAACAAGTTTAAATCCTTCAATATTGATTATTCTACCATCATAAGATTTTTTTTCCTTCCCACAGTTGTGTACTTAAGAATTAAATCAAATATGTACAGTCTAAACTGAATACCTCAGGGAATGCCAGGAAGCAATTCCTTGCAATTATATCTGACCAAGTAATTTATTACTTCAGGCCACAAATCTATGGTGATTGATGACTGAAAAATCTGTAGTTTGTCTCTTTCTGGAAATAGTGTTGGAACTAGAAAGAGGAATAAATATCAAAGAGTAAATGGTCTGGAAACATGATATAATTATTTTCATGTATTTTGGGGAGGAATGTGGTAGCAAATACATGCCCATAGTATATGAGGTTTGGGGGCACCATTCTGGAATGTTTTCTTAAGGTTGAATGGCCATTAGTCTGGTAAGTACAAATGGGACACTTTCATACTTGACTGCCTTAACGTTCACTGAAACTATTCCTCATTCTGATGACTGGAAACAGTGTTTTAAAGAAACATTAAATTATACTTATTCCCAAAGGTCACTGGTTATGAACTGTGCTAAAACTACATGATTAATAAGTAGTTTGGGTCCCAAATTATTCAATAATTCCAGGTAAATGACAGGTTAAAACCTACAGATTTTATCAATATTCAATGGTTGCAATATTATTCATTCGGAGTTCACCTCTGACTTATTTCTAATATTGTATTAAAAATGGAGTTCAAAAGAAATTCTGGTGACATAACAGTTACAGTGGTTTTGATGTGAATGCCCATAGTGAGAGACCTTGACGGAAGGGTCAGTGTACAGCCAGGGTCTGAGAGCAGAAGTCAAAGTAAATTTTAAAAATTGCATAATTTTTTTTAAATATGAAGATCACAGTTAGCAGGAAAGGTTAATCAATTAATTTTCCTCATAGAGAATATTTCCACTTTTGAAAACCAGGAAATTGTCGCTATATTAATTTCTCCAGCTGTGAATAAAAATGCTTGTTAACTGGATGGAAAGTAATGCATGTAGTGCTGTGCTTATATAAATATGGGTTAACTGACAGTCATATGTGTAGTTTTAAATATTTTCAGACAGTTGTTAAGGTCAAAATGAACTGTGGGTCCACATTATCAAATCAAGCTTTAATATTTTGCATTCTTCAGTGGATCACTAGTGTCTTCAAGTATTGCAAAGAAAATGAACATCTTTCTAATGAAATCAACACACATGGGATCTTGCTGAAAACTGTTCCTTCTTATACATTTTTAGAAGATAGAACAGTACAGCATGGCCCATGGTGTCTGTGCCAAACACAATCCCAAATTAAACTAAATCTCTTCTGCCTGCACGTGATCCATAGCCTTCCATTCCTTGTGCTATCTAAAGGCCTCTTAACTGCCACTATCGCATCTGCTTCCACCACTACCACTTCCAGGCATCTACCACTCTCTGTGTAAAAAACTTGCCCATCACATCTCTCATAAACATTCCCCCCTTCACCATAAATGCATGCCTCTTGTTTTTCTGTCTGCCTTTGTACCGTCATCTTTAATACTCTGCTTCAAGATACAACCAAAACTGGACACTACATTGTTTCAGGCTTTAGGCCTAGACTACATGCCCATAGTCATATTATTGACAACAGTAGTGACTTTTCTAAGGAGTTAATTTGCGTTACAATTTGAAGTTGTGCAGAAAAAGCTTTTGTTTTAACAAATTATTTAAAATCAGGATTAAGGTTTTCCCACGTCTGGAGGAAATACAAATAACAAAAATAATGAATTAATAACAGGGCCAATTATGAGCATTGCCTTGGGTTATACATTCATATTCACTTGCATTTTCCCAGGTCACTTCACAGCAGCCACTTGCAAACCACCTTGATACACTTAGCTGACACTTATTCCCTTGAGATTAAAGGCTAATTAATGCAATTTCTTCTCCATCTGAGATTAGCTAACATATACCAGGAACATGGAACCTTCCAGTTGGTGTGTGGAATAGCAAACCCCAGTGGACCATCAACGGAGATTATATCATGCTGTTGTAAACAAAAGAGAATTAAACTAGTCATTAGACTTACAAATTACATTCTTTAAACAATTTTACATGAAAAGAATTTAAGCATTATCTTATTAGTGCCTGCTTGGCCACACTGGAAATTGTTCAATTGTTGTGTGGCGATATTAGTCACAAACCAATTACAATCTGCGTTAAGGTCTCCATAAGAAGAGGTGAAATCAAGATCAAATTTACATGCTAGATCAAACTTACAGGCTAAATCAAAATACATTTTGTTATTGGTGAATACATTTGTGTGTTCAACTGGTGGGTTTCAGAGAGTAATTATTTCTCTCAAAACTGGGATAACAAAATAATTTGTATTAATAACTTCTCACCTTAGAAGTCCAAAAATACATGTGAATACCATTAAAACTGATGGTTTCTGCAACAACCTTAGGGAATGAGCCAAAAAGATCGGCTCGGGCAAATAGTGGATGTTATATGTCAGAAATTACTCGAGTCTATCAAGTAAAAATCCACACCTTGACGATGTTCAGAGAGCGCTGGTGTGGATTTCTAATGGATAGGCCACGCCTGATGAATCTCACTGATTTCCTTTAAAACATTACTCATGGAATAGACAAAGTAATGTTATTATTTGGGCTTCCACAGGGCATTCAAAAAGTCCCTTCAAATGAAATTGAGTGCAAGTTGTAACACATGCAGCTGAAAGCAAAATACTGACCTCGTTTGGAGAATGGCTGTTAGAATGATATGCAAAGACCCCAGCAGATAGGTATGATCACAGGGTTCTCCACCGAGGGACTACTATTTACTAAACTAATTAACTGAGTTACAGGACAATATAAACAGTGCAGATGGAACAATTAAATTACAATGCAATATTAACTGCAAGCTTTAAGTGAATGGGTAAAAATGTGGCAAATGGATTTCAATATAGTTTTGTGTGAGATCATTCATGTTGAACCTAATAATGAATAATTAGAAATAGTTAAATTCCAAACTGACTTTGGAGTCCATGTAAATAAATCTTCAAGATGTCACAGACTAATAAATATATGGATTAAAAAGGTGAATGGCGTGTTGCCCTTTATACTTAGAGGACAAGGACTGAAGTCTGGAGTCATGCTACTTCTTTTCCTGAAAGACTGGGTTCAGTTCTGAGCACTGCAGAAAGATAATTTGGTTTTAGAGCACTAGAATAATACCTGGATTACAAGCAACAAATTACAAGGAGATATTATAAAACTAAGTTGGAACTCTCTGAAATTTAAAAGAGTCTGTATGTTTTTTTAATCAATGCTGTAAGATATTAAGACATAAAAATAAAGCCTGTCCTTTCAGGAGTAATCTTCACAAGCAAAGGAGTGGCAGAAATTTATAACTCTTCACAAACACCTGAGAATTGATGAATTTCTGGCAACTGAACATGTTAAGAGAGATGAACAAAGGTTGATAACTGTTCATTACCACATTGCTCTGTGTGTGTCTGTGTGTGGTGGGGGTGGGGGGGAATCTTGCTTTGTACAAGTTGGCTGTCATGATTCCAACATTAAAACATTGATTACACTTCGAAGCATCCTCCACTGACTGCAAAGTGCTTTGGGATGCCCTAAGGTTACAAAAGGAGCTATGCAATTAATGCAAACCTTCATTTCATTTCAAATTCAGATGCAATCTTGATGTGCAACTATTTGAGATGATAAAGATAATTCAAACCTTGAATACTGTAAAACATCTCCATCAATAGATTGCAACAACCTGAAGCTTGAAAAACTGTTGGAAATTGGCAAGGAAGTTTTGATGATATTTATACTTTCATAAAGATTTCAATCTCCTTGTTGAAATGCTAGATCCAGAAATAAAATTCCTTTCCAATGTTGTTCCACCCAACAGCTAAACTGACAAACCAAGATTAAACTGATAGATTAAGCGCAGAGCAGGTACTGCCCACAAATCAACAAGAAGATAACATAAATGGTTAAAAACTTGGCAAATCAATCTTTTGAACAACACTGAAAGAAATAAAGTTCATTTTGCCTGTCACTGTATGAGAACAATATAATTAATTCAACATCAGCACGTTAGGTCTCCCATTTACCAAACACGACAAAAGAACCTATTGCAAAAAAAATTAACTTATGACTCAGCTTTACGTGGAGTAAAGTTCAGCTTTTCCTAACTGATCTCAGCACAAAGTTGTGACTCAAAATCATGAGAAGCCAGTATGAATTTTATCAGTTTAACTCTTTAAAGGGTCAATGCTGAGCAAAAATCCAAATGAAAAGTAGCAATGGAGAGGTCATATGGGAATCATAACTAGTGTGTGGCAGTTAATGGGCTTGAACTGCAGAGGGGAGACATTTTGTGTATATCTTTAGTACTCACTTTAAAAGACACTGCAGTGCATGCAAGTGCCAGGTACACACATGGGTGCATTTGTCTCATTCACAGATTGAATTTCTACTGTCATAACAAGAAGGATTCAGCCAGTGTTATTCCTGTGTCCTCTCCCTTTAGCCCTGCAAATTCTATTCTTTCAGATACCTAACCAGCTCCTTTCTGAATACCACAATTGAATTTCCCTCCATGACTATCCCTGGCAGTGCATTCCAGACCCAGATGGCCTGTAAGCGCCAGCATTTTTCAAACTGAAGTTACATGGAGGCATGGCATGGAGAAAAGATGTTGAAATGGTTTCATTGTGAGAGACATTCGATCGAGGAATCATTACTTCAAGGCAATTTAAAACTGGGGTACGCGGAAATTTCTTCTTGCAGAAGATAGTGAATCTCTGGAATTCTCTACCCCACAGAGATATGGAGGCTAGATCATTAGCAGTATTTGATGTGGAGATGGATGCATTGTTGAAAGATTGTGGGATTGAGGGTAATGGGGTTCTAACAAAGAGAGGCCCACTCAGGGTAGGTCAACCATGATCATATTGAATGGTGGGGTAGGGTTGAGGAGCCAGGTGGCCTACTCCTGCTCCTATTTTCTTGTGAAATAGATGTGCCATTGCAAGGAGTAAACTCATGGCCTGGCAGAGTGCACCTGGTTCAATGAGGAGCATAGAAGGGCATTGCCAGGAGCAGCAGCAGGCATACCTAACAATGAGGCACCTACCTAGTGAAGCTGCAACATAGAACTCGATATGCTAAACAGCAAAAACAGCTTGCAATAGATGGAACTAAGTGACTTCATACCAAAGAGATCAAGTTTCACACCTACCATCAGGTTGGAGGTACAGAAGCCCAAAGTTCCACACCACTCGGTTTAAGAATAGCGACTTCCCTTCAGCCATTCAGTTCTTGAACCAACCTGCACAACCCTCATCACTACCCCAGTATAACAACATTATGATCACTATGCCCACTTTGCACTACTATGGACTTTTTTTTGGTTTCAATTGTGTTCTTTCTTGTATAATTTTTTATACAATTTATGCTTTTCTTGTCAATATCGTGTATCAGATGCTATGTGCTGTGATGCTGCTGCACGTAAGTTTTTCACACATACTTGGGCATATGACAACAAACTCGACCTTGATTTTGACATCAATGTCCTGCAGTTCTAACACAGATAACCATGAAGGTTGGAGGATAATTGAAGAGCAAACAGGAGAAGGAAACGCAAAGAAGCTCTTCATTGATGACAGGGCCCAGCATGTGAATCCTAAAGACAAGGCTGAAGCATCTGCAACTCTGCTTAGCAAGAAGTGCAGAGTGGATGATTCATCTCGGCTTTCTCCTGTGATTCTCCACCACCACAGAAGCCAGCTTTCACTCAATTAATTCATTCCACGTGGTGTCAAGAAATGGCTATGAGCATTGGAGACACAAAAGGTTGTGGTACTAGAAAACATTCCTGGCAGTAGTACTGTATATTTGTTCTCCAGAAGTAGTTGCGCCTCTAACGATGGTCTTTTAGGGCAGTTATGATCCTGGCATGTATCAGACAATGTGGAAAATTGTCCAGGTATGTTCTGTTCACAAAAGAGTCAAATAAGAATGACTACCCTTAATCCAAGACAACATTTTACTGGTGTGGCATCCAGAAGCCCTGGTAAGTTGAAATTAATAGGCCTCAAGGGAAAAACGTCCAATGACTGAAATCATATCTTGCACGAATGAAGTTAGCTGTGTTTGTCAGAGGTAAATTATCCCAGCCGCAGGACCTCACCTCAGACGTCCCTTAGGGCTGTGTGATAGGCCCGACCATCTTCAGCTGTTTCATCACTGACCTTCCTTCCATCAGAACATGAGAAATGGAGATGTCGGTTGTGATCGTACAAATGTTCAATTCCATTACCAACTCCTCCGCAAATAAAGTAGTCTATGCAGCAATACCTGGACAACATTCAAGCATGGAATTCCAGAGCATGGTTCCAGTGACCATCTCCAACAAGAGAGAGTCTAATCACCTTGCACTAACATTCAACTGCATTACCATCACCAAGTCTCTCATTGTCAACACTGCAGGATTTACCATTGACCAGAAACTCAACTAGATGAGTTACATAAACACTGTGGCTACAAGAGCGGGTCAGGGGCTAAGCATTCCGTTACAAGTGGTTCACCCCAAAGCATTTCCAGCATCTATTAGGCACCAGTCAGGCACACAATGGAACACTTTCCACATGCCTGAATGAATACAGCTCCAATAAGACTTAATACCAATCAGTACACAGTAGTTCATCAACCACCAGAAGAATTTATTCCCTTCACCACTGAGGCACAGGGTCTGCAGTGCATAACATCTGCAAAATGCATTGTAGTTACCCACCAAAATGCATTGTAGTGACAGCAACTCCCAAATCTGCAACTTCCACACAAAGGAGGACAGGGGCTTCCGGTGCAAGGGAACACCATGGCCTGCAGATCCCTCTCCAAGTCACACAACATACTGATGTGGAAATATATCGCCAGTCCTTCATCATTGCTGGTTGTAAGTCCTGAAACTCCCTTCCTAACACCTTCACCAGGAAATCTGCAGCAGTTCAAGCAAGTGGCTCATCTCCATCTTGTCAAGGGTAATTGGGTATGCGTAATAAATGCTGGCCTTTCCAGCAATACCCAGATGCTGAGAAGTGAATAAGTAAAAAAGAATTACTTCTTCAGTAATTCACCACTTAAACGATAAATAGTATTCCATTGTTGCACATGAATGATGTCACCAGGATTCCTGGCAAGATGACGTACTACTGCTTGGAGGACATTATGTACAGCACACAAAGAAAAAATTCTTGCAGGATTGTCATAGTCACATGAAGCCAATGCCAAGAACAAGCAAACATATGCAAGCAGGATTTTTTTCATCAAACTTTTTAATCAATTTTATTTGAGCTTGCCTCAGCCATAAAATGGGGGAAAGAGCTCCAAAACCAACATAATTACGTCCCCTTGAACCACTCCTTATGATTAATTACATGACTCTTCTTCAATAAACTGGCTGCCTCATTTCCTACATTACAACACTGACTATAATCCAAAGTACCTCACTGGCTGAGGTTGTGGAAGGTATTGTACAAGTACACATTTTTCTTTCCTTTGTCATATAGACTGCATTAATTTTTATGTTATTATTTTCTGCCTTGTTTAAAGAATGATAGGATGCATGGACTTGAAATCAGAGGGAGCTCAAATACCCAAACTCAGTACATAAACTCTCAATGAGTGCAGCTTCTCACTGGGAAAACAAGCTCACAATATTACCTCTGAAATGGCACATCCAATTAATTCCAGCAGATGTGCACGCATCAAATCTCATCGCTTATGATCTGCTTGTAGAAAAGGATGGTATTTGTGAATTTTAACCTTTAAAACAAGTAAAATTTTATAACTCCATGTAATGAATAAAGTGATGTGTGCAGTTCAGACATCTGGCAGGCTTTTTGTGCCTTCTTCTGTGATGTGTCGATTTTTTGGGGCCTCCTGGACTTTGCAGTCAAACAACAACTATTTTTGTGCATTTTGGCAATGTTTGCCAATGAGGATCATTGCTGCAATCAAACACAAACAGCCATGTTTGATTGAACCCAACAACCGCTGAAGTCACAAAAAAACTACCAGTTTCTAAAAAAAAGTGCATGAGCTGATGTTATAATAAGGCTCCATGAAGTAACATCTTTAGTCCTGGACACATTTCTCCCAAGTTCACACACATGAAAATCAGAGCCTGTGGTGTTGTATCTGTGGATTATTGATGGGAATAGCAAATTATTTGAGTGTGAAATGCTGGTCAACTACTGGCATCCTCCATGGGTATTGTGACATTATCAAAAAGGAAATGGAACAAAGCAGTTCTTAATTTTCAAGGAAGATGGTTGGTTCTCCTGTGAGATAATTTGCCTGCATTTATTTCAATTACCCTTTAGGCTATTCATAGAGTTGTGGCTTGTTCTGGTCACTGTGTAGCCTAACCCTGGGACCTACTAAACTGTTTAGAGCACAGTGAGGTAATTTCTTCCCAGGGATGCAGGTATATCGGTGAGCAATGGTTCTCCTTACCCTTCTTTAGACGGATACCTCAAACCTAGTTCCACTGTAAATTAGGTGAAAGCCAATAGACCTTGGATATTCTGATTGGTCGGCAATGAAGATCTACCCTGTCACATATTTATCATGGAGTGGCATGTAAAATTTTCAGCTGTGCATAATCTAAGTGACTTCTTGGTTTTATTCTTTCCTGTCACTTCCTCTCACTCAGCAGGTGAATAGTAGGATCCTTCACAACCAGCAGTAAGTATTTCCTCATAAAGGAAGCCTGAGGCACTCGTCGTTGGATAAATCACTGTGCCATATTAACAGACACAATATATGCTCCTATTCTGCATAAAAATCTACAGTGTGTCGGCCTGAATTATAAAATTGCACAAGTAGTTACTGATCTACCACAATTTGGTTCAATTTAAAAAGAAACAATGCAGATGCTGCTTGATCTGCTGAGTATTTCCAGCATTTGTTGCTTTGTTTGACTTCCCAGAGCCTTCTCAGTTATAGTTAACATCTTTTCACAAATGAAAGCTTTCTGTGCTGTGAAAATGTATATTTTAAATGAAACAGCTCTCCATAACAGCACAGACGTAGTAATCAGCTTGGAATTTTGCAAAGATCTACAACCCCATTGGATGCTTTGCTCCAGTTAATTGGCCCTGTCCTTGAGTCTCCTTAAGTGAAATCCTGAGAAATTATGCCACTTTCTACTAACATCTGAGAAGCTCCGACACTTTGACAAACACCCCTGTGTTAATCACTCTCTGTGACTCCTGGGGAAGGGGAGGACATTGCAAGCCTGCAATCAGGAACCAGCAGAACAATGATTCAAAGAGCATTAAGGCTCTGATAATGTTATAAGTGTGTCCACAGAGCTCTTAGAACAAATTGAAGGGAGAGACAGGCAAGAAGCAGCTGTCAAGAGCTAGAGAGAAAAGGCCCCTTTCACAGTCTGGAATGTCTTTGTGGAAGACTGCACAATGTCTGCTTTGAGCCCAAAAAGAATAACATTTAGTTTTGAGGGCTTTTCCCATCAAGCACGTTGGTTTAAATGCTAAAAGTTTCTTTGGTTGAGTATCAATCATGTTGAAAATGAGCTGTCCTTCATTTCACTTACCCATTCTTAATTATGTGCAAATTTTTCAACTAAAATGATGAGCCCTTCAGCAGGTCTGTTCAAGTCATTTGAAATGCAGACAAATGCCCAATGCAAACAGTGGGCCAGCGGCTCCATGTCATAAGTGGAAGAGATCCCATAACTCACAAGTGGCAAAGTCATGAGCTGATCATGGTAACTCTGGGTCACCAACTCAATAGCTTTCTCATTCCCAGACCGACAGCAGGGCAGGCATATCAGTGACAGTTCCCTAATAAAAATATCATACAACGATCAGTCACCATACAGTCATCTCCACCACCAACATCTCGGCTCATACATCAATGGTGGCCGTATTGGGCAGGGCATACCATACCTGCTGATGCCCTTGGCTCCTTCCTCAGCAAGGTTTAAAACCCATTGGGGCAGGTTTATGACTTAGAGGCATTCAGTCATAATCCTGTGGATGGCAGCTTTGTACCAGTGGCTCCTCAGCCAAGTACATATACCATATGTCCAAACCTCTGGTTCTTCTCATACTGAGCAGGATTACTACTTCAATGACAGTGGGGTAACAATTCCATCCAAACCTCAAAAGGGAATCATTATGCCAGACAGGTGACATACATGGACAAAGACCTTTGCAAATAGTGCTAAAATTGCATTTTTTCCATTGATAATGGGATACTTTAGTCAGCCTGTGATGAAATCTCACCTCTTCTTACTGAATTCATTGCAAACCAGCATGGTGCAAAAGGCAGGGCTGCAGATGAAAACAAAATGTGGCCCTAACTTACAGACAGCTCAAAGACCATGCCTAGATTAGCTTCCCAGTACTTGCTAACAGTAATTGTACTTTCTTACAGAATCCCTTTTTCAGTAACAAAGTGAATGACTGTATTCTTTTCAGCCTAAGTTCTTAAATACTGTCAGCTTCATATGAATGAGTGCAAAACCAATCAATCCCAACAATAATAGACAAGCAAAAACTGCAAATGCTTTAAATCTAATCAGGAAATGCTGGAAATACTCAGCAGGTTTTGTAGCATCCATGAAGGTGGAAAAAAAGTTAATGTTTCAAGTTGATGACTTTTTTTTTAATCTTGATTCCACCTCCCTGAATCCTGCTGCTGCTTATGGTTCCATTTCCTCTCAGTTTCTCCAGATGCATCATATCTCTCCTGATGATGACAGCTTCCATGGCAGAGCTTCTCAGATGTACCACCTTTGCCTTCTCAGATATGACTTCCTTTGTTTTCTGCTTCTCCACTGTTGACAAGGCATCCACCCTGGTCTGTTCCATGTCCTGCGATTCCATTCTTGCCCCTTCTTCTCCCACCCAGAACAAGGTAAGGCACCTCTTATCCTTATCTTCCATGCCACCAGGCCTATGTTCAACAGCTCATCCTCTGCAATTTCAGCTACCCTCAAAGTGATACCACCGTCAGACACATCTTCTCCTCCCCTTCCCTTCCATCATTTGGAAAGGACCGTTTTCTCCACAACACTCGGATTCACTCTTCCATCTCAACCAACACCCACTCCCCTTCATTAATCACCTTCCCGGAGAATCCTGGGAATTGCAGCATCTCGCCTCTGACCTTTCCCACTACTCAGGAATCCAAACACTGCCTCCAGGTGAAACAGAAATGGACTGTATCTCTTGAAACTTAGTAAACTTTATGTGGTGCGAACAATGTGCTCTGCTCTCTGTTCTGGAAACCAAACACAGATTGGGTGACTGCTTCAGTCACTAGCCAAGGGTGATCCTGAGCTTCCAGTTGTCAGTGACTTCACAGAATCACAAAATGATTACAGCACAGAAGGAGCCAGCTATTTGGTCTGACTCTTTTTTCAAGCAATCCAGCCTCTCCCACTTTACCACCCCTTTGTCATTGCCCTTCAGATCATTACCCAGATCCCTTTTTAATCACAGCTGATCTGTTTGAAAGAGGTATATTTCAGAGATGAGAGAAAACAGAGGAGAAGGAGAGTGCAAAAAATGCTAGAACTTTGAGACACAAAACATGCAGATCTGGAAATCTAAAATAAAAATAGAGCACACTGGAAATACTCAGCAGCTTTCTCCAGACTGATAAGTTGTGTCTAACATCCTTCACGGCTGGCTCTCGATCGACACCAACACCATTTCTGTCAGTCAGTCTCTCTTGTTCTCCAACCCATTGCAGACTCTTTTTTTGTTCTCCCCAGCCTCCCCACTTCTCAGTGTTTGATTTCTAACTTTCCCCAGGTCTGATTTCCCTGGTCATCGACCTGAAATATCAACTCTGTTTCCCTCTCCACAGCCACTTCTTGACCTGCTGAATATTTTCTGTTTTTATTTCAATCCTTATGATAGTCACAATGAGGAAAAACTATTCCCATTAGCTTCAGGGTCAATGACAGGAAGACACAGATTTAAGGAGCATGGCAGAAGAACCAGATGCATCTTCAGGAGAAACATTTTACTCACTGCATGGTTATGAATTGAAAGGCACTGTCTCATAAGACAGTGACCTCTGAGTCAATGGGGAATTGGATAAATGATTCAAGGATAAAATAATTGCAGAAATATGGAGAAGGAGCTGTGTTTTACAATCACTACTTTCAAGTATGTTCTCCCAAGGATAGATTCTTAGATAATGTCCCTTGTGATCCACAAGACCAAAGTAATCTCTTTAGGAGGCATAGTGTACAACGTTGTGTGATCTCTCATTCCTTTCAATGTTTATGTAATGAATTCATGAGATCAAAGAATGCTGCAAGATAAGGATTTATATGGCTTTATTTTGCCTTTTATATCAGTGACCAAGATCAGAAAAGAATCAATAAGTATAAAGAAATGACTGACTAATCAACTGGAGTTTATGCTTTTTCATTGTTCCTGCTCTTAATGCAGCATAAAACAATCTCAAGGCCCAAAGATAAACCAATGCTACAATCCCACTCCACCCGCCAATGTCACTCAGCCTCACTTAATACATTATCAATGCAGCGTCACCCCTCTGAAAACAATGAATAAAGAGTAGTTAGGTGTACTGTGACCAGAATACAAACCACTACACTGGAAACAAACCCTTCAAATGGATGACAAAACCCATCATCATATTGCTAACTAATGTTCCATCTGGTTTATGATAAAACCCATTATTTGATCACCACTTTTCCAGTTATAAAAGAGTCCACATTACAAATGTTCCAGCCCTGTCAACAGACTCTGATTCCAAGGAACAATAATGTAGTCTTGCACTGAAGCAGTTGGTCAAAGACCCAAAATAGTAAAACCAAAAGCCCGAGCAAGCACATCAGTAAGTCATCCTCTCTTTAAAATGCCAACAGTGGGATTTAAATTTAATTTTTATCAGTACTAGGGATGGCTTTAAAAATTAAACAGCATGATTTGCACTCACTACAGTCTCCTACAGCACAAACCAAGCTCCAGGTTGCTAGCAAATAAATACTGCATGGTTGTGCCAGTCTGGAAAACATAAAGCATTGATGGCAGTATTTGGAAAGAATCAAAGAACCATGTAGTAATGATAGAAGACAGTCTTCCCATCAATTCCAGCTGGCACATTCAAAGAGTGATCAAATTAATCCTACTCTTGGCTCTGTCTCTGTTTTCTTGAGATTTTTCTTATCCTTTTAGCATTTCTCCATTTCCCCTTTGAAGCCTACCATTGAACCAGTGCTCACTTTTTTTTCAGAGGTGCCCTCCAAATCACAACCACTAATTGAATAAAAATGTTTTTCCTCAAATTGCCTCTAGTTTGTTTCCTCAAATCTGTGCCCTCTTCTCGTCATCCATTGGAAAGAGTTTATGCTTATTGTCTCTGTTCTTGTATGATTGCTGTGCACCAATAAAAATCAATGGCCTGAACGTACAATAGGAATAATGCGCGCTCCATTATTTTGGGGCAAATTAGACGAAAAATCAGGATCCACATACATGCAGCAAAATGTGGAAAACTGTTGATTGTTTTCTGAGTTGCCTTTTTCCTCCTTCAGCTTTGCTGCATAGTACCTCACAAACAGGTTCAAAACTAAAGTACCAGAACTGCATGATGATGGTGTGCACTCACCACTTTCCCTTGCAGGTGTCTGAACTTCTATTGGCAAGATAAGTGTCAAATTTTGGCATCCAACATCATTCACTCTGAAAGTTTAATTTTTCATATATTAAATCTTATTACTACAGAATTTAGTTATTGCTGATGCTTTAGATTCTTGTTTTCTGATTTTTTCACCTCTCTCTCAATCCCTTCATCCCTACACAAACCTCTATTCTGGTTTGTGTAGTCAATGAATGAAATAGTCTGATGTCCTTGTTTAGACTCTGTGTGTCTCAGTGAGGATTCTTCAGCTGTTGTGCCGCAGTGAAAATTTCTCTCTAAATACCATACGCTGTCGTTCTGTAAGAGCATCATTCCTTTGTCACTGACAGCCTAATCCAGGCTCGTGTTAATGATAAACATTTCAATTTCCAGCAACATCAATTTGTAAGTTTTCCAATTGCTCACTTGCTGCGATGTGGAGTTGGAACCCTAATATCTATGCTGAAAGGCAATTGCTTCTTGTTTACAGCACATTTATATTTAAAGAAATGCACAGATCTGAATTGAAAATAACAATGATATTTCTCTACTACTTAACACAGCAATTTGGTTCTTTAACTCTCCATTTATTTCCTCTTCGTTTGCAAAGAATCTAGGAAATAAAGAACAAAAGTGAAAGGTCCACATAGAAAATCTCTGGACAATCCACAAATACTGCATTTTGCAAACAGTTCAATTTGCATCAGCAGGACATTTACATCAGCCACAAGCACATCACCTTTCTTTTCTGCTTAAATAGCTTCATAATTTAAAATAAA
>JARFYF010000050.1:13561608-13572155 GCA_030265395.1 Rhina ancylostomus
AAACAGGGAATTTAAAGTCAAGTAATCGAACAAATCTAGAAATAAAGAGCTTATATCAATAATGGTGACCATGAGTCATGAACACATAAACCCAGATGGTTCACTCACAAAGGACATTTACAAAGCTCACATAGTCTGGCCAATACAAGTCTCCAGACCCACAATGTGGTTGACCTGTGATTGCCCACTGATATAGCAAATCACTGAGCTCAGGTCGAACTGGGGATGGGCAGCAAATGCTGGCTTTATCAGTGATGTTCACATCCCAGGAACAAATATTTACTTCAACAGCTGAAAGAGAAAAGGACTGTTTTGCTGCAAAACAGGAAACGTTAATATTGAGTTCTGGGTTGATGCAGATACATTTGCAGCTGCACAAAGTGCAAGGAAAAGAAAACATAATAGCAGATCAAACCAACCAAGTCCTGGATTTAATCTTGAGACAGAAAATCCATCCAATTCTGTTATACCTTTCCAGTGTCAACTGAAGACTAAAAAAATTACTGACCCAGAAAAATTCCAGCATGCATTTGGTCACGGTCGTGGCATTCCTGACTTTTCATACAACCAGGACAACCCTGTCTAATCTTCAGGGATGAACCAGAGCAATGAGGACGGACAGGTGATTCTCCCATGATGGACAGCAGAGAAGTGCTGAAGCCAGGAAACTGGATGACAATTAGGAACAGGACCCTGAATAATACCTTTTGACCTTTCCTAAACATGGGGAAAATGTGGACAACCTAAATCCACTAGCGGCTGAGTCTATAATTGATCAAGGATTGAACCCAAGACCACATTAGGAAGAGCATTTGCCCACCATGACAGTAGCAACTAATACATTCCTGTTTTTTATTCGTTTAAAACAAATAATTTTACCCAAGTTTTAGACTCAGTCCTCCATGCATTTCTTCACATTCTCCAGTGTCCACCTTTGCAGTCCAGAAAGATCCTTGGTCACTTGGGCCCTACAGCTCATTCCTGAGAGAAGCAGCCTATCGTCTCTGCAGATTATACTGGAGGCTCACTGGCTAGGACACAGGGATTGCCTATCTCAAGATAATCTGCCCAGGAGACATACAGTGGCCAACTCAAGAGCTGCCTGCTTCACTGAGGAAACTTCAGGAGTGACCATGTAAATATAAATTCTGCATTTCCTCTGCCGACTCCAAGATCCTTTCCCACCCCTTCTCAGTCTGGAGAAGCCATGGAAGTCTGGTGCAGTCTACGTGGACAGGCAGCAGTGAGCTCAGGCTGCAACCTGTGGAAGTCAGGCAACCTCCATCTGGCAATTGGGCTAGTAGCCGCTGTAGGAAGCCTTATCATTTGTGCATTGGACTCACTTCCACATCGTGGCCAAGGACTGACTAACTAACTTTGTCGTGTCACCTTTCATCTCTCAAATGATCTGTCAAATGACACCTTCCAGGAGCCTCATGTGACAGGGTATCAATATAACGTTTTCAGTGCAAATGTTTTTGACAGATAGGCAGGATAGGAGAAGGCCATTTGGCCCATCATGCCTCTGTTGTCTCACTGAAAGAGCACTTGTGTTTAGTCCCACATGCATCTTGTCTAAAGCTGTCCAACTCCAGACTCATAGGGACATATAGTCTGTTCGGCCTACCAAGTCCACATAGACCTTCAGTCACCCAATCTATACTAATCCTACACTAACCTCATTTTTTATTCTCCCCACATTCTAGATAAGGTATTTACTTATTCATCATATGTAAACCGAAACACACAGTAAAATGCATCTTTTTGCATTACTGAGAATGTGCTGGGGGCAGCCCACAAGTGTCGCCACTCTTCCGGCGCCAATGTAGCACGCCCACAGCTCCTAACCCGTACGTCTTTTCTGGAACATGGAAGGAAACCAGAGCACCTGGAGGAAACCCACGCAGGCACAGGGAGAACGCACAAACTCCTTGCAGACAGCGGCGGGAATTGAACCCAGGTCGCTGGTGCTGTAATAGCATTACGCTAACCAACACACTACCATGCCGCCCTCATCAACTCCCCTCAGATTCAACCACCCACCTAAACACTGGAGACAATTTACATCAGCCAATTAACCCGTCAAATCGCATGCCTTTGGGATGGGGGAGCACCCAGAGGAATTCCAAGCAATCACGTGGGAAACATGCAAACTCCACACAGATTGCACTGGCAGTCAGGATTGAACTTTGGCCTCTGGCACTGAGAGGTAGTGACCCTACCAGCTGTGCCACTGTGTCAGACTACCATTTAAAATAACTTATGGAATTACCTCCCACCATCTCTTTAGGTAGAGCCTTGTGGGTCCCGAGTTGCTATCTAAACCATTTGTAATACATAGTTTATGTGAGGAAATGTTCTTTTCAAATCAACCTAATCATGTGTCACTGGAAGAAGACTTTAAATGGGATCATTAAATTGGCCAGAACATAGACATGTGAAATCGGACATTTGATGTTGAAGAAATATGACAGAGAGAGATGAAACTGATGTTCAAATATACTAAAATGGAGGCAAAAGACCCTGCTCTTACTATCACTCGCAAGTTCACAGAGTGTAATATAGCTAAGCATCTTGTGGTAGCCTTTTTATTAAACGGGGATGTCTGAATTACCAACACGTTTGTGCGCCTCATTAATACTGCTTACTGCTGCCAAATATTGATTTGAAGGACAGCCGCCCTGCTCTAAGCTAACTTAAGTTGAGAAAAATTGCCTTTTAGTAACAGCGAAAACTGACTGCAACAAGCCCAGCAGACACTGACCACATTTGCAGCAGCAATTCATGTAGATTGAAGACATGAAGAAATGTCAAGGATAGGAGCATAAAGGCCAGTGCCCAAGGAAAGTCATTTATCTTTCACCTAACTCAATAAACCTGGTATCAAACTGTATTTTGATACTTCTAATGTCTTTGAGACTATCTATCCATCTTGATAGAACAATTCTCACTCATTTAGACAGGCAGTTCAGTTGAGGCATGTGCTAAATTTACTCCTCCATGTCTCCTTGCCATATTCATTTCAAAGTGATAATCCGGGTTCATCTGCTTTCATCTTGGGCTGTGATTTGGCCATTCAAAATTAAAGCCCCCAAACCTCTCCCAGCAACGCACACCACCCCACTCCCAACCTCAAGGTTCACAGAATTTGACTGTCCAATAGGTAATTGTAATTTCCTTACAATTATCAGTGAAACCTTAGAACTGTGAAAAAGGCTATGTGAAGAGAGTTAGCCAATTGCAAACCTACATTTGTAAATATAATGAAACATTACATAAACTTGCAGCTAAAAGTTATAGAACCAGGAGTGGGTAGGAGAAGAGGACAGAGAAGCAGGTGCTGAGATTGATATTATCTAGATTGAATAACAGTTTAATCTTGCAAGAGATCTCAGTAACAGACTGTAACCTAAAAAGAATGCTGTACAAGGAAATGTGTTCAATACTTAACATGCAGTGGCAAAAATAGAAATCACTACAAAGACATATGTTCTGCAAACACTGCTCATGGATTCTCAGGAAACCACATCTATATTTTGTAACCTTACAAAGAACTGCACTTTAAACAGGGTTAGCAGATCTGAAAAGTTACCAGACTTTCTCAAAGAATCTCCCCAATTACCACCTGAGCAGAGGTGCGGTTCCTTTTGTCATTACTTACAGAGGTACGGCCAAAGGTACCTGCTGGCTCAACTGCCAACAATGACCTAGGGGGCCTTAAACCCAGCTGAAGTCCAGCACAGCTTGCACTTCATCCTGAAGACCTTTATTTTATGCAGCTCAGATATTACTGGGCATCCGTGGGAACTGATATGTAATTAAATAGAAGAGTCATGTCAAGTGTTTATTGATAAAGTTATGTCACAACTGATAAAGTAATACAAGTTCTTCTCTGTGGACTAGCAATTAAAATTGATCATCTTGTGGTATAACTCAATTATAAATAGATATTACCATTTCCTCAGTGTTAATGGAAAAGTAAGCTGTTTGACTTGGCACAAGTTCCTTGGTGGATCTATTTAACACTGATCAAGGATGCAGTAAAATTATAGTTCAAGATTTGATTATTTAACTATATTGCCAATAACCAATTCATGTATGACAGAGTCCTGCTCTAAACACATTATGTTGCCTGGCTCATCAATTCTCAAAATATCAATTATTCTATTGAACCATTCCAGCCAAGGAAAGCACAGAGCATAGCATTAAAGGATCACTTGGTACAATTGCGAAGGACTGAACTTCTCTGTCATGGATTGATAACAAATGACCCATATAAGGAGGGAACAATACAAAACTAGACTAAAGCTGAATGGCACTTCCATCCACCTTTGTGCTCTAACTCTGTGGTACATACTACCTGATGCACAGGTAAGATTAATACATGTAAAGCTACAAATGTTAACTACCAGCTTACTCAGGTAGAGTGTAACCTACAGATTTGAAGGAGGAATTCAAAGATGTTGTAACCTCGACAGTAAATTCCATCTTACGCAAATTGCTGTATTGCAATCGATAGCTGCCCCTTTGAATGCATCTCCCATACTCATAGGATATATGCAAGAGATAAATTACTCCATTAACAAGATTTACTCTCAGCTAGGTACCTTGGATCAATTAGTTGCGCTACAACTGAAGGACATTCAAATTATTCTTGAACCATGGTAAATATTTTATCTTAGTGTAATGAATAGATTATAACTGTCAAATTTGCTCAGTAACATCTGCTTGAATGCACATTCAGTTTTGTTACATGGCGACACAAGAGACTGCAGATGCTGGAATCTGAAGCAAAAAACAAACTGCTGGAGGAACTCAGCAGGTCAGGTAGCATTTGTAGAGGGAAATGCACAGTCAATGTCATTTGGACTGATGAAGCCAAAACGCTGATTTCCATTTCCCTCTGCAGATGCTACCTGACCAAATGTTAATTGGTTTCCTATTCCAATATAAGCAACCTCTATTTCAGATGACAACTTTAGACAGAAGGCTTCAATCAGCATGGTTCAACAAATATGGCCTTGTCCTAAAGCCTTGGGTATTCCTAGCAACTTCCCAGCCAATTAATTAATTTGACAAGGCCAGCATTCATTGCCCATTCCTAATTGCCCCTGAGAAGGTAGCAGTGAGTCAAATTCAGATGGTGTATGACTTGGAGTAGAACCTGCAGGTGGTGGTGATGCTACATGCCAACTGGCCTTGTTGTCCTTGATGGTAGAGTCATTGGGATTGGTATTGGTTTATTGTTGTCACTTGTACCGAGGTACAGTGAAAAACTTGTCTTACATACCATTTGTACAGTCAATTCATTAGACAGTGCACTGAGATAGTACAGGTTAAAAACAATAACAGAATACAGAGTAAAGCGTCACAGCTACAGGGAAGTGCACTGCAGGTAGACAATAAGGTGCAAGGTTAAACACTGTAGATTGTGAGGTCAAGAGTCCATCTCATCATGTAAGGGAACCATTCAATAATCTTATCACCGTAGGATAGTGTCATGGGTTGGGAGGCACTGACGGAGTAATGCACACTGCATTTAGTGGATTGTATGTATTGCAACCACTTTAAAACAATGTTTAGCAACTTATATGCCTGAAGTTTTCACACCTAGTTTGGAATGATCATTACAGTGTAATTCTATCCAGAATACCACAGGGGAATGCACAGGAATTTGTAAGGGCACTGAAACATTTACATATTAGATGCACATGCATGTGTCCATTAATGTGGTTAAATAGTACTGGGGAGATGTACCTCTGAGTCCTTCCTCCCCCACCTCTGCTTGCACCGCTGACAATGAGGAAAATCGGCCCAATTTATTGGTTATAAACTTCTCCTCCCTTCACCACAACACAATAGTCTGACTTCCAGGTTTTGCAGAAACTACAACCAGTCTTCTTCAAAAGTATTAACTGATGAAGTTGTGCTCACTACAAAAGAGTTCCATCGATATGTTAGATTGAGAGTTCAAAGATGGCATTTCTTCATTCACTGCAGCTTCAAAACCAGTTCAGTCCTTTTACAGCTATTGAGTAGCTTAAGTGAGTCTCTGAACTTTTTGTACTTGATATCCACCAGACCACAGACTCAAACCAGCATTTACATCCCCCAAATATCTGGGGATTAACCCTTTTGTTTTGCCAGGACAGCCAACATTTCTTATACTTCATGGAAAAGATAAAGGTTGCCCAAATGTAGAGTATGAAAATATGTTCAAAGAGTGGCCTGACCTAGATTCAGGAACAACATTGTGAGCTTTAAAGGTCAAGATCTAGGAAGATTTTCTTTTTCAACAGTTGACAGAAAAAGGCACTTTTTCTTTGCACTGAAGTTTAATAAATGTTTTGGTGTTATTGTAGTGCACTGTGCTGGACTTTCCACTCAGAGATGAGTTCTGTGTCTGATCCACCACTCTGTCACATTGCAGTGTGTGGATGCAAATCACAGAACGCTGGCTGGAAACTCATCCCCAGTCAGTGTGCCATATTGAAGCTGCATTTTCTACTCCATTTCTAAAATTTGGTTCCATTAAGACAGTGGATCCAAATTATATAAGTAAGGTGCAAACACCCCTTGCCTTATGTGTCTCTTCACAGATGGATGCAAAGCAGGGTATTTGCAACTATGCTGATATCCCAACCTACATCTAAGGCACAACTGACTTTTGGCCCAAGGAGCTCAGCAATAAAAGATAGAAAGTAGAGAAGAAAGATTCTTGCTGTCAAAGTAATTGATTTTTATTTGAACTCTGTTTTTGAGGGGACCCAAAATTATACATAAAGAGAGATCATGGAAAATAGAAACTGCCATTCACACAATTCAGTGGCTGTGATTCAACAGGTCCATAAGGTCCTAGAATATAACAGACTTCTTATTGCAAAGCAACCAAATCTTTAATTCATCCGGGAACATTTTATATCAAATTACCAAACATTCATTCTGTTATAATGAAAACAAATGGCGTTGATATAGCAGTATTAAGCCAGTAAGACATCCCAAGGTACAGTACAGGAGTATTAACAAACAAAATTTGATATCAAGCCGAGTATTAGAACCAGCAATCAAAATAATGAGAGAAGCAGAGGGGAAGAAATTCCTAAACTAAAGCCTTTGCATTCGAAGGCAAGTGGAACATCATTAATTGGAGAAGGATTAAAAGTATCCACCGAGACATGCAATATGCAAGGATCATACCACAGAACAGTATTGGGACTCCACTTGTACACACTCTGGCATGCTAGTGAATCCATCACAGTCTATCAGTTTTTTTTTGTTGTCCTTTTCTTGGAGAAGATTCAGAATCTAGATCACTGTTACAACCTGATGCATCCCGAACAAGCTGACAGTTCTCGTTCAATCCACGAACCACTCTCCATGCTCTTTTAGACCACAGATCTGAGAAACATTTCTCAGCTTCTTCCATTCGTCTAACTCTGAAAGTTTGGAATACATACTCAGACTTTCCCAACCCAGAGTTGAGACAGCAGCGAGCAAAGCAACAACCAAGATCAAAGATCTTTCTGACTCTCAAATTTGTCAGTAATACCAGTCAAAACATTCCTGACTGGTGTACTGACTGATTTGAGAGTCAAGAAGACCTATGACTACGAAAACAGTGAACAGAACCCAGACCTACCGTGCACTTTCAAAGGTCGCTGATGCAGTCTTGCCGATAGCACCAAATCCAACTCCCACTGCTAGACCCTCTGAAAGAGAACCACAACAAAATAGAAACATCAGAAACAAGGGAATGCAAAGATCTATTTTTTGTTTGCATCTTAAATTCTACCTCAAGCAGGCCATAGGTAAAGCAATTCTTTCTATCTCATTTATTGTTCTGTGCACATCAGAGAGTCTCTAATTCAGTATTCTACATCAGCAGCCAAGAGTGGACTTCAGCACCAGCAGCCACTGGTGGAGCACTCAGCACCAGCAGCCAGTGGTGGAGCACTCTAACATGCCAAGATCTACCAGCGTGAAAGTAGATGTTTTTCTTGAGAGAAACTATCAAAAGCTGGATGTGGGGTAAATAATTTAGCAAATCAATGGCTGCAAAATGATTGAAGCAATTAAAAGACCACAATTTATCAGGTTGGAGTTCAAAAGTACACACAGGGGTATGAGTAAAAACAATGATTTTCAACATGCTACAACTTAGTGGCTGTGCTAATTTTAATGAAGGGTCCATTTACATACCACTGCTACTTACATTAACATAATGCAAAAGTTAGTTGTATATTTGTAATTTCCTTCATGAAGTGTCCAGAAAGTCTTAAATTGTTCAGCTTCACAAGAGTGCAGTACTAATGGAGACAGCCACAGACTGCTGTGATTATTTCAGAACATCACATGGTTTCAATCCAATTTCAAAAAAAAGGAGCATGTTAAGGTTTGGGAAAATCAATGTAAATCTGCTCTGCTGAACCACAGTGAACTCAAAAGTAATAATCTCCCAGATCTCTTGAGGAAAGTGAATCAACCCCAAAAAAACATGTTTTGGTCCTTCATTTGTCAAAGGGAATGGCTAAACTCTGATTTTACCCTTAAAGTTTTCATTCTCACTCTCTTAGTTAGTGGTTTGATTTATTTGGGAAGAGGAAAGAGGAGGGGGCGAGGTTGAAATTGCAGAAGTGTCTGATGTGAGCGAATTGTTAATTATCTCAGAGGCAAGCTATAAAGAGCACATTTTATTTGATTCCAGAATGGATATAAATGACATGTGTTATGCCTGAGGCTACAGACACTGTAGAAATATATTGATGATTTTAACTCTATGTGAAAAACTTCAGATATGCAAAATCAAGAGGAATGTTCATTATAATAAAATAAATTAGAGGCAGTAGGTCTGTACAAAAAAGCAAAACACAACAGATGCATGTTAAAAGAGCATAGCAGGCAACTCAGTGTCAAGGATAATGAATCACTAATCCATAACAAAGTTACTGAGAATGCTTTTATCTCATTTCAGAAATGACTTTGAAATATTACACCCAGTTCCTCTGAAGTCAATCCTCTTGCATAAAGAAAACATTGGAAACAGGAGTAGGAGTGGGCCAATCAGCCCCTGGAGCCTGCTACGCTACGTAATAAAATGTTGGATGATTTAGCTCGGCCTCCAGACCACTTTCTCCTCACTCTCCATACCCCTTGACTGCAGAATCTCTAATCACCTGCAACTCATCTTTCTCACATATATTTGGACTGAATGATCAAATTGAAGCTATATATCTCAAATTGGTATAAAAGATGAAAGCAAATCCTATGTTGTTTTGAAACGTCCATGTTAACAATTGAGATGAGACTCAGTTTTCTGTCTGCTCAACCACTTTTTATTCTCTTACCCAAAGGCACTAACTCACACTGAAGTACAACTCCATCCAACCCAGAAGCATTTGCCTGATATTGAGCTATTGCTTATGTCAGCAATTCATTCTGCCCAACCAAGATCATCACAACTTTCTACAACTCAATCGCATACATTCATCAAGGAGAAACTTCCTTCCCATTGAGGCAATACTTAAGTATTGAAACATGTGAACCCAAACTATATTTTAATCATGTTTTTTTCTTGTATTTCTTTGGGTTCTTAATTTGCATGGCTTCTACTATTTTAAACAGGGATAGACTCATGACATTCATTTCACTTATGACACCTACTTGCTTCAAAGCTATTCACTCCATCTTTCAAAGGTTGGGTTGAAAGAATTCCCAACTAGATTACTTTGCATTATATGGCATTTCTGCGTCGTTTATCAGGCTCCATTTCACACAGCTTTGCCCAAATTAGAGCTGCATTCCTCTTTCAAATAATGCATAAGGGACATCAGACAAATATCATAAGGTTTCATTTCTTTCCAAACATGCAACTTGACATTGTCCTCTTATTAACTCATGGTCTGAAGAAATATTCAGAAAAATAACAATTTGCTTGAAGCTTGGTGGTTTTTACATATTGTGATGCAGAAACAAATAGTGTTTTTACAGTAGTAAAGCTATTGAAACGCACAAGGCAGGCACTTGGTAATCTTTAAAAGAGATTATATCAAAAAGCTACAGACAGCATAGCTGGACTGTTCTGAGCCCAGTCACAGAAGAATGTCTTTTTCTTCTGACTCACCTCTAATTATCACATTGTGATTCTTTAGCAAGGTCACTCTTGAAAGATAGGGGAATTGGTGTGGTTGTTGGAGGCCAGGACACCAAAAGAAATTGCATGCTCTTCATATAGTGGACACAGAATTTTCTATAACCCTTCTAATTTCTTTCTTACATTTTCTCTAAATCCAGGATAATCCCACTGAACAAAACTGTAATGTGTTCTAAACGGCAGGAAACCAGTAATCTTTGCACAAATTCAATTTCTGCCTACACATGACACTTGCTTTGTTGCTCAGTGCTGTATCTTGTTCATTGTGAGAGTGTAATTCTTGCACAGATTCCTGTGGGGATAAACTGGCAAATTTATTCAAAAATCTCCTCTGGGAAAAAGGGAGATACTGAAAGAGTATGGTCACTCCTTTAAGCACAAATTATTAATGTATTAA
>JARFYF010000050.1:13681817-13694096 GCA_030265395.1 Rhina ancylostomus
GAGGCAGGTGGCGAAAGCTGCTAAACAAAATAACGGTTTGCTTTCGATGTTAGTATCTGGGAAGGGAGAGAGGACGCGTAAGGTTTTCCAGGTTATTCTCCAGCCACCACCCGCCCCCCGTTCCCTCCTCTCTCTCTCTCGCTCTCCTTTACCAGAGGTGCCTGAACACCGTACTATGCAGAGGGAGAGAGGGAGCATCCGTGCTGGGGATCAGCGCAGGCAGTCTGAAGTGTCTGGCCGGGGTGTGTGCGCGCAGTGCAGCCGCTCCGCTGAGCTCAGACCGACTCCGCTCTTACCTGCAGTCTCTCGCTCGCTGGCTGCCACATGCTGTTGCTGCCGGAGGGGCGGGTGACAGTGGGTGGCCTGGCTTGCTCCGTTCTCCGGATTGTTCCCTCCGGCACTGTCTGTGTGTGTGTTTGTGTGTGTGGGAGGGGGTGAGGGGGAGGTTCGACTGATGAGGCCGGCTCTCTCTCTCTCTCTCTCTCACCTCCTCTGGCCACTCTGCTCTGCTGCAGGCGCGGACCCAGAGGCGGAAAAACACAGTCTGATTCTCAATCCCATTTGTAGTTCGCAGAGCTGGGAGAAAGGGGGAGGTCTCTAGCGGAGCCGGGGGTAGACACACACACATTACACAGTCGCAGCTTCGTTCATTTTAATCCCACTTAAATACCCATAAACAATGCACCAGGACTTTCTATCGTGCGGGTCATACCGCTTAGTCTGTTTACGGTGTAAACGAATCAGTGTGCTTCGAACACCTTCAGTATAATTCCCCCTCTAAGTTAAAGCAGGGACTGATTTTGGAATAGTTATTCTTCACCTTCCCAGTTCGATTCACTTTGGAAACTGGGGTGCCAGAGGATAGCCAGCCCCTTACTCCGTGTGGCAAGGATTGGAACCAGGCGAGAGAGGGGAGGAGGATTTCACTGATATCAGAGCCGGTCATCTGGGATTTGTTCCCCCCTCCCCATTTATCCGTGTTCCACATTAAACTAAAGCCGAGCTCGAGTGCCTGTGATTCATGCACTGAGCACATTGTCAGGCAGTTCAATGGAAGCACACAATGATGATTTTGGTGGCGCTTGCTGATTAGTTCCCTCCTGAGCCACATTCAGGGTGAGACACGACAGCGAGCTGGAAGTGGCCCCGTGCCGCCGGCTGTGAGCTCCGAGTGGCATTGGGAACATGAGGATGCACAAGGAGAGTCCGGGTTCCCATCCGTGCCCTCCCGCTACACCACACCAGAACTGGACTTTCATTTCAGTCTGGAGAAATACCAAGAGGGGCTTGGTACAACGTTCTGGGGCAAGGACGCTGATGTGGTACCTCACACCTGAACAGTGAATGTCGAACCTCACAACCGGCCCTCAGAACTCGGGCACCAGCCCTACTGATACAGTCGGCAACAGATCCTGAAATATTTAATCTGCTGCTGATGCTAATTGACTGAACTATTGAGATAAAGTAAGAATTAGTTTAACACTGTTCCATTCGCTGCTCGAGCAAGAAAATGGGAAAGTTCCAAATCAAATATCAAGACGATTTTAAACCACAGAGTCAATGTTTTCAAACTATTTATTTGCTCTATTACCTCTTCACTCGCTTCCAGTAAATACAAGGAGATCAGTCTGTGGCATGACTGTACTTCTTAACAAAACACACAGAGAAGTGGCATATTTGATGTTTGTTTCCCCCAGGGTGGGGAGAGGGAGTGTGGACATCAGTCACTTTGAGACCTGGGGCTTCAAGTCTCAATTACACGTTTGGAATGTTAACTCCTATAAGATGTAGGTGCAACATTTCTCTCTGTTTTGTGCCCGGGGAATGCTTATTTCCTGGAGTGAAATGAGGCAAAGTTCTATAATACCAGGACATTGAAGTTGAATCAGGCAAAATGGCGAAGAACAGACACTGATGGGTCCAAACTGGTCCACATTAATTTGGCAGGGTTGACAAGGACACCCACCTCCAAACAGGTCCACACCCCAGAGTACCAGAGAGAAAACCGGTATAAAGATCATGATGGGATGAAGTATATAGTCTGCCACTCTTGTTGATTATCTGAACAATTAAGATAACATAAGAATTAGTTAAAACTTTTCTATTTGCTGGTCAAGTGGAAAATTAGGATTCCTAGAATTAGGACCAGTTCCAGTGCAAATCAAGGCGATAACATTTTAGTCAGTTTCCTGACACTGGTTACCACCTGAGTGAAGCGATGCCCAGTATCAGCCAAAAGCAGGAATGATGATGCTAAATGATCAAATATAATGGTCCCTTGCTCATCAGTATTGGTACATTGGTGTGCGTTTGTGTTCAGTATTGGGAAATCGTGATACAATGGATGGGCTTTCCCTCTCCCTTCCATCGAAATGTAACTAAGAGTAAAGTCTCAGCATGTCCACTCTCTTCCCATTATTTTCAACTGCTCAACTTTCATTCTCTGGTGCTTTGCAAACTGGATAGATAATAACGCATTAAAATCAGAGAGAAAGAAAGGAAATGCATGGTGGGTCAATGTGTTGTATTGGACCGATCAAATGCCCCTTTTCATCCATTTTGCCCAATTCAGTTTCTAGGCCTTGTTGCTACATAGATGAAAGACAAGCTGATTTTTGAATACAAGCCCTAGCCAGAACTGGAGAGGAGTTTATGGAGCTGATGGGCGTAACTTTGTACTTTAAGTACATGTACTTCTGTGCTTCTCTATGGCAAAAGAATTCCAGCTTTTTACTTTTACATAAACTGTCATAACTTGATGAAGATTAATTCTACAATCCTATGTAGAACACATAAATTCATTCATGCAATCATGGTGTTTAACTCCACTATTTCATTAGATCCCTACAATAGGTCAGCTGGATTACTTTGAATATTATAATGGATGGTGGTTAATTTATCCTTGAAATATGCATCCAAACCATTTTCAGTGCAATAGTTATCCAATCAAAAAATATCACTTTTAAGCATATAGATATGCCAGAATTTCTGTAAAAAAGCTCAACAAGTGCTATATTCAGGAAATTCAGCAGAGTATACAAAGAGAATGCCTTGGAGATTTGGAATAAACAATGGGAAGCAGCTTAATCTCAAGCAATAGCAAGGGACAGAATTGGAGATTTGATTCTTTGAGACCTAATGCATCCTCTCTCTTCAACAGATTAAAATCTTGAGCTCAGAAAGAAAAGATGTTGCTGAGACATTGAATATAGAACAGATCTCCATGTAACATATAATTTTATGTGAACATTCAAATGAAACAAGATTGCATATGCTCTAACGACCCAGTGCTCTTTGCTTGATTCAGGGTCAAGTATAGCTTTCCAGAGATTATTATTTTGTGGCTTGCGAGTACATTTGTAAGAAGAGGTACACTGCAGTGAGAATATCAGTGTTGTGTCTTCTTTTCTGTGACAATCCAATAACAATGAGAGCTATTTTAACTCTAGAACTATTATACTGGGGGTGACACTCCCAGCTCAGAATGATATGATAAACCTTTAAAGTTCTCCTTCTGACCTCAGGCATCTTTTGAATGGTAGAAAATGATACAAAAGCAGCCTCTAGTGTCTGGGCATGTACTACAAAAATAAAATTCACACTTCCTCATGTGCAATTTTGATGTAAATAAGGTCTGCCTGGTTTTCAAGCCAATCATGGTACACACAAATAGTGGACTAAACATAAGAGACTGCAGATGTTGGAATCTGGAGCAACACAGTCAGTTCTGGAGGAACTCAGTGGGTCAGGCAGCAACTATGGAAGGAAATGGACAGTTGACGTTTCGGGTTGAGACCCTTCATCTGGACCCTTCATCCTGTACAGCATAGGAACAGGCCCTATGGCCCACAATGTTGTGCCAAACTAAGTAAGTTAAGACAAGATATTTATTAGTCACATGTACATTAAATCACACCATGAAATGTGTCTTTTTGCATTTCTGAGAATGTCCTGGGGGGCAGCCCATAAGTATCGCCTACTCTTCCAGTGCCGACATAGTATGCCCACGGCTCCTAACCTGTACGTCTTTGGAATGTGGGAGGAAATCAGAGCACCCAGAGGAAACCCACGCAGACATGGGGAGAATGTACAAACTCCTTACAGACAGTGGCCGGAATTGAACCAGGATCCCGCCTGCCTGCACATGGTCCATATCACTCCAGTCTCTGCATATTCCTGTGCCTATCTAAGGTCCTCTTAAACACCTCTGTTGTATCTGCCTCCACCACCACCCCTGGCAGCACATTCCAGGCGCCCACCGCTCATTGTGTGAAAAACCTGCCCCCGCCCATCTCCTTCAAACTTTCTCCCTCAACTTCATTGTGTGTCCTCTAGTATTAGACATTTCTACCCTGGGAAGCAGAATCAGAATCAGGTTTATAATCACTGACACATCTTGTGAAATGTGTTGTTTTGCGGCAGCAGCACAGTGCAAGACATAAAAATTACTATAAGTTACAAAAATAACTAAATAGTACAAAATAGGAATAGTGAGGTGGTGTTCGTGGGTTCATGGACCGTTCAGAAATCTGATGATGGAGGGGAAGAAGCAATGAGTATAGGTCTTCAGGCTCCTGTACCTCCTCCCTGATGGTAGTAACGTGAAGAGGGCATGTCCCGGGTAGTGAGGGTCCTTAATGATGGATGCTGCCTTCTTGAGGCACCGCCTCTTGAAGATGTTCTTGATGGTAGGGAGGGTTGTGTCCATGATGGAGCTGGCCGAGTCTACAACCCTCTGCAGCCTCTTTTGATCCTGCACATTTAAGCCCCCATACCCATTGGTGATGCAACCAGTCAGAATGCTCTCCACTGTACATCTATAGAAATTTGCAAGAGTCTTTGGTGACATACCAAATCTCCTCAAACTCCTAACGAAGTAGAGCTGTTGGCATGCCTTCTTCATGACTGCATCAATGTATTGGGCCCAGGATAATCCTCTGAGATGATCAGTATGCTTCAGCTGGTTGATGGATGATGGAACCTCTGTGAGAAGCTCTTGAAATTTTGTTTTAGAAGCAAGGCTTTCCATATCATTAATGTATTCCCAGAATGTCACCCATCTGCATTTGAACTCAAGCTATTTCAAACCTTCCTATTCAACTCCCTTCGAGAATAGTACAAGAGGTGTTCCATGCATGGAAGAGTGAAGGAAAATGCAGAAGGTGCTTTCCTGTAATAAAATGTTACCAGCTTTATGACCCTGTGGTGCAGCAGTTAGTGCTCCTGTTCCACAACTCCAGTGACCCAGGTTGGATCCTGACCTCAGATGCTGTCAGTGTGGAGCTTGAACACTCTCGCTGTGATCATGTGGATTTCTACCAGGTGCTCTGATTTAATTCCACATCCCAAAGGTGTGCTCAGAGGTTAACTGGCTGCTTTAAATTGCCCTGAGTGCAGGTGGGTGGCAGAAGAATCAGAAGGGAGTTGATGGGCAGGTGAAGGAGAACTGGTTAAACGTGACTGCTGGGAATGCTCTTAGAACAGGCATATATTCATTGGGTCAAATAACCCCCTGCCTTGTCATATGAAGAACAAAAACAAGTATTGACTTAACTTTCCTGTCTTTTCAGATCTGACGTTACATATCAGTTGCTGGTTACTGAATGCGGAAAAGCTGAAGGTGCACAAATGTGGCAGCGGTGCTGGTTCAGATCCTCCCTCGACTTATCAACTGTGCGAACTATCCCCAGAGCACATTCAGAATCCAGGACCAGTCCAGCTGCCAATGTCTAGAAATCTGCTGAAGGAACTCAATGGGTCGAGCAGCACCTGTTGGGGGGAAAGGAATCGTTGATGTCTCAGGTGTACCGGACCAGAAAGGCCGATAATCCCTTTACCCCAACAGATGCTGCTCCTCCATCTGAGTTCCTCCAGTAGATTGTTTGCTGCTTCAGATTCCAACATCTGCCATCTCTTTAATCTCGAGGAATTACTCAGGGATTCTTGCCAGCAAAATCATTGTTCCTAAAAGATGTCCAAAATAGTCAAATTTAATTGGGTTCAAAATATCAGATGCAGATAAAAATTTGCACCAAAAAATGGGATATTTCAAGATTATGCCTTTTGCAAACAACAACTTAGACAACATTCAAGCTTACGTTGAAGTAATATGCATGACACACTAGTGCCAGATAACTGCCATTTCCAACAAGAAAGAATATCACCATCTCACTGACATTTAATAACATTTACAATGGTTACAAGAGCAGATTAGAGAGATTGCCATCAGCACACAGTGGCTGAATTCAGCATCTCTCACATTCAGAATCTCTGCCACTTGGAAAGGCAAAGAGCACTGCCATGCAAGAATATACCATCTCCAAGGCACCCATCACACTGACTTGGAAATATATTGATGTTCTTTCATTGTCACTGAGCCAAACCCTGAAACTCCCTCCCTCTCACCACTGTGAGAACCACTGCTACACAAACAGCAATGACTGAAGAAGTTAGTTCACCATCACCCTCTCAAGTATAATAAATGCATATAACAACCTTGTTAGCATCACTTACACCCCATACAAAAATAGGAAAACAGAATTCCCATTCCCTTAAAGGGGCTGATTCAATCTTGAGACACACATTGAATCAGATCCTGAGGCAGGGTCTCACACCGAAATGTTAACCATACTTTTGCCTCCACAGTTGCTGTTTGACTCCCTGAGTTCCTTTAGCAGTTTGGTTTTTGCTTCAGATTCTAGCACCTACAGTCTCTTGTGCTCCATTGAAACATACATTCTTTGCCTAACAAAGAAAAAACATTGTTGTAATTTATCTCTACAATTACAACAATCTTTCTATCATCCAGCGAAATGTGTCACAAGCTGCTTGGAGCCAAGGGCAAATAAACTGCGTGTTTTCATTGGCTTTACATGTGGGCAATTGATGAGAAAATAAATCTTTTGGCCTGCATATTAACTGATGTTACTTTAGGAATTAGTTTACTGCACTTTTCCTGCATTACTCTTGGGTATATAATAGAATGGAAAAGTAGTAAATCTTAACACCAGGGTGCAATTCATCACCCACACATCACCTGACTGCTCCTCTGGTTCAGGAAGGTTAACAGAGATGAGTGCAGATTTTAATGTGACAATGTAGAGGGAGAAATTAAACAGTGGAGAGAATACAAAAAAAGGCATTAAATTAGATCGAAGTTAATACTTCATTAATACAAGGGCTAAAAAAGTAAACATTTCCACTGAATTTTGCAAAGAGGACCATTGGGAAACATTAATGTGAGGCGGAAATTACTGAAAGCTACAGACAAGCATATTAATCAAAGTACTAAGACTCAGTGGGAAACTTTGAAAATAAAAAATTGAAATAGACAATAGGGGCCATTTTAATGGTTACTAATGGATCAGCAGGAAAACATTACAAGCATTTTCTTGTCATTCGTTGATAGGTGGAGGAAAGTTAAGTGCTCAGAGGAAGTCAGGAACATAACTTAAGAAAACTATATTGTTTTAATGGTTCCAAGATTCCAAATGCTCAAGGAACTGATTGCCTTGTCTGGAGAGCTCCTGCGCCAAATTGGGCCAAGGCTGGTAATTTATTAGACTGATGTCTGAAGCATGATACTGGGGATCACAAACATTATGAGTAAAAAATAAATATCGATTAGCTGGAAAGCAGAAACCACAGATTTATGGAAGGCTATCATTCCAAAGAAAATAACAAGAATTCTTCAGGCTTTTACTGCCTGTTGATTTTGCAGTGGATGTCAGCTGGATTGCATTCAGTAAATCTTTCGCAACATGTCTCACAAGACACTCAGGGTTAATGCGATAGGTCTGTAATAAAAGCCGATGATGTAAATTAGATAATGAATTGGTGCAATTTCAGGAAATAAACATTAATTTTTAATGGAAACAGATTTAATTGGGCTGCAATGACCCACCAAAGCACTCTGGGAACTGGCTAGGATGGTTCATGTTATCTATCAATCATCTTGATGAGGCAGCTAATTAAGATTTTAAGGTTACTGAATATGAAAAAATTAGATAGCAAGCACAATATTCTAAAGAAAAGAGAGGATTAAAAGTGATTTACTTTATTGGCCAGGCAAACTGATGTCTGGAGTTAAATATACTGGTTCTGAAATCAGTACAATGAATGTAAATGACCTCTCTCATCGGATGCTGTGACAGAGCAGAGCTTATACTTTTATTCAAGTCTTCAAATGCTTCAATGAAAAGACATTTAAAGTGGACATCCATTAAATGCATTCTCAAAGGAGCTGATTTCTTTATATGTAGAGAAAGAAAGGCAAAGCTTAAATTTGACAAGCAGCAGCTTCTGGTGTCACAGTCAATCTCAATCATTTCTTTGAGAGAAATGATTAGTTGAACTCATAAATGAATTGGACCAGAATGCCTCCATGATTTTGAAACCTAAAATGCACACAAAGGTTGAACAGATTGTCAGGCACTCTCAAATTAAGCTACATGATTATGCAAAGCAGCTATCAGAAACCTCTCAGCACTTGAGAGATTCCAGCATTTTCCCAGTTACCATTGCTAGTCTACCAGTTCCCCATTTTTGCCCTCATCCTTTCTTAAATAGTACGGGCACATTTGTTATCCTCCAATCCACAAGAACCCTTCCAGAATTTTGGAAAATGATAAAGAGCATTCACAATTTCCATAGCTACCCCTTTAAAGCACTGGGATGTAGATCATCAGGTCCTTGGGATTTATCAGTTTTCATGCTCATTAACTTCTCTAATAAAAGTTCTTTTACTCTATGTGAACTAGACACTTGATTCTCTAGTATTTCTGGGAGGTTTTTTGTGTCTTCTTCCATGAAGACACACACAACGTAGTTGTTTAGATACTCTGCCATTTCCCTAATCCCCATTATAAGTTCTCCCATCTCTCTGTAAGGGACCCACAATTGTCTTTTCCCTTTTATATACCTCTAAAATGGACAACTAGAAGTAATATCACACAGCCAATCTATCATTTAAATACGGGAGAGGAGGTTTGGTAGCCAAGTCCAATACAGGACAGTTGGCAATCCCCAGGGGGGCCTTTTTGGAAAGAGTGAGCCTGAGGCGGTGGGAGAACTGCAGTCAGAGGTAATGGGGCTCCTGCTCCAGGAGGAGAAGGGAGGACTGAATCAATGGTGGGTGGGGCTCCTGTTCATGAAGGAGATCCTATTAACTTGGGCATGGCGAGTGGCGATTGGGAGTTTTCTGACATGGGATTGAACATTATCCGGCAAGGCAGGTCTGTTGTATTTTTATGGGAGCTCAATGCTGAACAATTTTCTGTCCTGTGGAGCAATATAAAAATTTTTTCTCACTCTCTAAGAATTACCATAAAGATAACTGTTAATGTCTGGCATATTATTATTCATAGTACTTATGAGTTTGTACATTTCAGATTAGCGATAATGCAGCCTGTTTCTGGAAATTAAACAGGAAACCAAAAGGATTAACGACAGTCTAATTATAATAGGCAGATCAGTAAAACTCTGAGTTTGACCAAACTTGGCCAAATTTAAAGAGCATGTACAAAAATTATTTTTGTTCATTCGTGGGATGGGAAGGTGATGAAAAGCCTGGCATTATTACCCGAACCTAACTGCCCTTGAGAAGGTGGTGGTAAACTAAAACCCTGAACTGTAGAGCACCTACAAAAGGTATTCCTGCTGTGCTATTAGAGGGAGACCCAGCAATGAGGAAAGGAAAAATAAGACATACATTTCTATAGCACCTTTAATATAAGGTTGATTACTAACTACTATATGTGATTGTTGATTTAGAATATTGTAATCCTAAGTATGATTTAACATAATGTATTCAGTAGTACTTTACTCTCTTTTTTGATGCATGTACTCTGTATTTTTTTTCATGGAATTAATAAAAATATTGCAAAGAATATAAGGTTGATTAAGCTTTTTCTAAGACACAGCAACCTTTGTTCGACCAAGAAGCCTGGAAGCTGCAACCTATTGGAGGACAGTCTACCAGAGGGACCACGAGATATTCTGGTTGATCTGAGTAAGTACGAGGGTGTAGGGATGGCTGATTGGTGCTGATTGCCAAGGACAGAGACATGATTGGTCTGAGCTAGTACCAAGGACACGAACACTAGTTGGAGGGTTCGCCACAGAATTTGCAGCTCCACCCAGGATGCCACACAGTGGGAGGCAGCAGTGGCCTCTTCCAGAAACTAATCAGCTGAAGAAGAAAGAAGAACTTAAAGCAATGGCTCTCCAAGGGGCCACAAAATTAATGAGCCAGAATTCACAGGATGAAAACAACAGAATTTAATGACATCTTTCCTCCTGTGTGTCAGCTGTCTAGAAACTTGTAGTGAATCAGGGCTCTCAAAAACTTTGCTGTGTGACTGAATGATAAGCATTATTCCCCACTTACTCTCACAAAACTCCAGTATACACTCAACCTCAGCTATTTTTACAAACTTGCTGAATCTCACCACAGAATGTTGCATGTTATATTAATATTGTAGACTTCTTACTGGTCAACATACCAAAACTTTTAACAGTAACTTGGAAGCAGCTTTGGTGAAGCAGCTGGCATAATCAACGAACCCCCCCCCCCCCCAAACCCGGGTCATTCTCTCTTCTCTCCTCTTCCATCAGGTAGAAGATACAGGAGCCTGAAGGCACGTACCACCAGGCTCAAGGACAGCTTCTAACCCACAATGATAAGATATTGAATGGTTCCCTTATATGATGAGATGGACTCTGACCTCACGATCTACCTTATTGTGACTTTGCACCTTTTTGCACTGCACTTTCTCTGTAGCTGTGACACTTTACTCTGTACTGTTACTGTTTTTACCTGTACTACCTCAATGCACTCTGTACTAACTCAATGTAACTGCACTGTGCAATGAATTCACCTGTACAATCGGTGTGCAAGACAAGTTTTTCACTGTACCTCAGTACAAGTGGCAATAATAAACCAACACCAATACCAAATAAGGAGGTCAAAATTGTATGGAGTATTCCACGTGGGGTCTCACCAACACCATGTACAGTTGTAGCATAGGTACTTCACTCTCCCTTGCAGTAAGAGGCAATATTCCATTTACCTTCCAGATTACCTGTGGTACCTGCAAACTATTTGTGTTTCCAAATATGAAGACAATCAGAAACTTCTGTACTGCAGTATTCGGTAATCTCTCCAATTACATAACATTATACTTGCCAAGCTAGATACCCTCACGTTTCCCACATTATACATCACCTGGCAGAATTTTGTCCACTCACTTTTCCTATCTGTATCCATTTGTAGGCTCTGTTCTATCCTCACAACTTGATTTCCCACTTATCTTTGTATTGTCAGTAAATCTGGCTGCAGTATGCTCAGTTCTCTCATCTATCTCGACATAAATTACAAATAACGGAGGCTCAGACATTGATCCTTTTGATACCCCAATGGTTACAGCTTCCCAACATTAAAACTCTGCTTTCTGTTAGCTAATCCTCTATCCATGCTGACGTGTTATGCCGAATGTCATGAATTTGTATAAAACCACTTAGGGGCACACTTCTGGAAATCCAAATTACTGCATATACCAATTCCTTTTTATCCACGCTATTCATTATATCCTCTAAGGACTCTAATAAATCTAATAATTAAATAAAAATAAACTCCAGATTCCAGCATCTGCAGTCCCTTGTGTCTCTGTCAGGATTAAGTTGACATCGGGTTTCTGACACACACTCACTTTTAAAGTTTTTAAACTCCTGTGCACTCCCAAACCTTTTACATGAATTAAAACTCCCCCCTGTTGTCTCTTTCACAAGGCTTGAACCAAACTAAGTCAAGGTGCCTCCAAACCCTCTCATGGGAGACAAAGTTCTCCCTCACCATCACCACTGCTTGTACTCAGGACCGCAACCTGCCTCGAAAGCTTAAGCCACCCATGTGGCTTCACCTTGCTTGTGGGCTACTGACTACTCACACAGAATCGCCCAGCCTCACTTTAATGTAAAGTCACCACATGAAGTAAATCACTAATTCAAAAGTGTTCATGAAATCTATTGACAGCAACGTGAGCATTTTGAAAGGTGAACAGGCTGTTGCCAACTGGCCCAAGGAAATAGACAGCTGTAGACACAGCTCAGCACGTCACAGAAACCAGCCTCCCCTCCATGGAGTTTGTCGACACATTTCACTGCCTTGGTAAAGCAGCCAACATAATCAAAGACCCCACTCACCCCAGAGATTCTCTCTTCTCCCCTCTCCCATCAGGCAGAAGATACAAAAGCCTAAAAGCATGTACCACCAGGCTCAAG
>JARFYF010000050.1:13898725-13912925 GCA_030265395.1 Rhina ancylostomus
ACACACACACACACACACACACACACACACACACTACTGTGCTATGTCTTAAAGGAACACTCACCAATAGTAACCTAATCCGTAACAAATTCAATGAATGACTGGTGAATATGAGGGCAATTAATATAGGATTGCACTGAGAATGATGTGGCTTACAACACATTAACATTCCCAAGTAACAGAAATTTTATACTTTAATACCACCAATTATTCAAAACTTCAAGATCAAACATATTTCAAGCTGTATTATTTTACTAAGATACAACACTGTTTGAATAAAGTATCAATTTAACCACTATTTTTGCAGAAAATGGACAATGACAAATAGATTTTCATATTTGAGATCATGACAAACTGATTAGTATTTTGCTCTCACAATAATGGCACCAGTGCACCTTAAACAATACAAAACCTTTAAAGCAATTTACAACAGAAGGTTTCTGCTTTATTCTTACAAATAATTTACGATGTGTACCAATTTGCATTTATGCAGAACATTTGCCACTGTAAAATATTGGAAGGTATATTGTAAGAGCATTTTCAAATAAATTAAAAACAGATTGCTTTTTCTTCATTTCACCGATTCAAAATCATGAACTCCTTCACCAGCATCATTGTAGGAATAGCTTCAATACATGGCATGCAGCAGTACAGGAAGGCAGTTCATGATCTCCTGCCTAACGAGAATATGGACGTGTAGTCAATCGTGGCCTTGTCACCAGCACCTGCATCCCATTAATAACAAAAAAAAAGACACCAACAGGTACAAGATCAAAGAGAACATTTTATGGAGCTTCATAAGAAGGAGATGCAGAAAGGTTAAAGGAGTTCTGGCAGCTTAAAGCACCAATATTTATGGTGGAGCTATTAAAATTGGGATGTGTTGCATGCCAGAGGAGAACAGAGAGCGAAGAAGTTTTCAAGGAGAGTTACTGATGTGGCCAGGAATTGTTCTGAAAACATGATTAAGAAAATTAAAATCCATGCATGGCTCAAGTGGACACCAATTTAGCCAGAATCGTGGAAGGTTTGAAAAAAATGGAAAAGTAAAAAACTAAGACAGGTGGAGTGAAGTGCAGTGGAGTGGAGTACAGGAAGTACCTGTCATTTCTCCTAAAAATTGCTCCTTGTTGATGCTGAACTATGGTTAGATATTTCTTGCAATATTTCAGGTAAATTGACAGCAGTCAGGAGCTTCTTTCCTCATCATGAGAACAGATTATACAGTTATCATGTTGTTGTTTGTGGGTGATAATTGTGTGCAAATCTGTGCATTACAGTGTGGCCACCACTCAAAATTACTTGATTGGCTGCAGAGCACTTGGGGATGACTTGAGACTGCAAAAGGCACTATATAAATATATATCTTCTTTTCTAACCCATTTACTGTTTCCTGAAGAAATTATAAGTCTGTTGGATAAATGTAAGGCAATATTATTGACCTAATTATAAGAGCACATCCAAAAAAATGATCAAGTCACAGGGAGAAAAGTATTAAGCTGGAAGTTCGAAAGCAAACAGGGCTACCACAGATACAATCAGAGCAGAAACAGTGTGTGAATGGCATCCCACAAGGCTCGGCAGCATTGTTTATCACTTTTACAAATGACTCCAAGTACCAAACATCGTCACAAATTTCTACATTTACAAAGTTTGCTTGAAAAGCTGGAGTGCTGAGCAAAGACATCTGGAACAAATTCAAGACCTTTTTACGAAACTAATGAATAGTAAGGCTTTGTAGAGAACTGCGTCAAAATACATTACACAGTCCTTTTTTGAAACAATTATCCCAGTGGACAGGCCTGTCAGAAATAAGTCATGAGAAGAATGGCAATGACAGCTTACAGTAATTACCATCCAATTCCGGCAGTAATCCTGGGATGGGCAAGTAACAACAACAGCATTTGGTTGAAAGGACTGTGTTGCTCCAAATGAGGACTTCTGTAAACACTGGTTCATGTTAACACACAGTTTAGTTTATCTAATGTTTTTTTAAGCTTGGTTACGCCAAACTGCGCTTGAGAGTTTGGAAGCAATTACTGCAGACAAACAAACCATAATAATTTCAAATAGTAAATGGGCTTTTATTTTAACCCGAGATCAATGCTCATGAAAGTCATGGAAAATGAGCATATGATGCTCATGGTACAGCTGCTGCCTCACAGTGCCAGAGACCCCGGTTAAATGCAGACCAAGTGTTATCTGTGTGAAGTTTGCATGTTCTCCCTGTGACTGCATGGGTTTCCTCTGGTGCTCCGGTTTCCTCCCACATCCCAGAGATGTGCTGGTTCCAGGTTAACTACCCACTGTAAATTGCTCCTGTTGTGTAGGGGAGTGGTAGAATCTGGGGGGAGTCAATGAGAATGTGAGGAGAATAAAATAAATGGGATTAATGTAAGGTTAGTGGAGATGGATGGTCATCGCTGATTCAGTGGGCCTACTTCTGCGCTGTATCTTTCCATGACTGTCTGACTGTTAATTATCATAACGTGTGATAAATTGGCTTCAATGTAATTTGAGCTGCTTTCATCCCCACACTGCTGTTCCAACATACTTTATGACAGGAGGCAGCAGCAAAGTCACAATGGCAATATCCCACTCAGTGAGCTCCTTATCTCTGCCGTACCTTCCATATATATTAGAGGCAACTAGAGAGAGGGTGGTATTGGTTTATTATTGTCACTTGTACCGAGGTACAGTGAAAAACTTGTCTTGCATACTGATTGTTACAGGTCCATTCATTACACAGTGCAGTTACATTGAGTTAGGACAGAGGGCATTGGTGTAGTACAGGTAAAAACAATAACAGTACAGAGTAAAGTGTCACAGCTACAGAGAAAGTGCAATGCAATAAGGTACATTGGGAACATCACCAGATCCTGAGGAAGGAAGGGAGGTCTATGCATTCAGCATCATGCAAATACCAGTTGACAATTGTATGTGATAAAATGGCATGGTGTCATGTTATCAAAGATGTTGCTCTCTGTGGCAACTACAAGACCTGCATGCAGAAGACCAGTCACTCACACAAGCGACATTTATTTATATATATATATATATATATATATATATATATATATATATATAAAATGCACTGTCATCTCAAAAGTGAGGATGAGCAGAAGATACCTTTTTATCAAATCTGTACAAAATGTTACACATTTCAACATCACTATTATTGCAACTAGTTATGTTTTCATTTGACCTCCTGTTTTGTTATTACAGCTTGACAGGAATTGTTTTTTGATCCCACAGGGACAATACCATTGAAATCTCACTGCCCACATTTCTAATAAAGGGGTGTCAGAGTTCAGCTGTGCTGTTAAAGCAAAACTATATTCCTTTACTTCAAGTCAATTCATTTAAGATGTAACTTGCTCTAAGCTTTGGATTTTTTTTCTCCCAAATCTCTCAAACCTCTTTCATGGTGCTCTTGAAAGCTTACCTATTTGAATTTTGGTTACCAAATATTTTCTTACATGGCCTAAAGTCAAATTTTATCTGATAATATTCCTGTGGAGCACTTTCATACTAAAAGTTGCATTTTATTATGATTGCAAGTTGTTGCCACATGGATACCTCACAGAATAACAGAGTCAGCACAGCACAGGAGGAGATTGTTTTAGTGATTTGACCTACACCAACTCTACCCAAGAGAAATTCACCTTAATCTAACTGCTCACCCTTTCCCCAGAAATCTGCAAATTCTCTCTTTTCAGGTACATCCAGCTCCCCGTTGAACATTCAATCTACCTTCTCTCGTATCTCAGCAATACATTCCAGATCCAAACCTCTCACTGTAGAACAAAGCTTTTCCTCACATCACTTCTGGTTCTCTTGCCAATTGCCTTCAATTTGTGCCCCCTTATCCTTGATCCCTCCACCAGTGGGAACAAGCTCGATCTGTCCATGCCCTTCGTGATTTTAAATACCTCTTTCAGATCCCCTCAGAATCTCTTCACATAAGGAGAGCAACCCCAGCTTCTCCACTCTATCCACCTAACTAAAGTCTCTCATCCCTGTAATTATCTTGGTAATTCTCTCCTGCACCCTCTCCAAAGCTTTCGTATCCTTCCTAAAATGTGGCATCCAGAACCGAATACAATACTCCAATTGTAGCTGAACCAGTGATTTACAAGGTTCATGACATCCTGTTGTAGTCTGTAGCCCTCTTTAAAAAGCTTGGAATTCCATCCTCTTTTTAACTGCTTTCTCAACCTGTCCTACGCTCAACTAACTAATCACATATAGCCCCAGATCTCCCTGACTTGTAAATGTCTTAGAATTGTCCTCTAGTTTATATTGTCTCTTTTCATTCTGCCTACTAAAGTTTAATACTTTGAATTTACCAGCATCTAATTTTGCCTGCTACAATAGCTCCTGTACATCTTGTCGATTCTTACACTCTGCACAGTTCACTGTACTTCCAAGTTTGTGTCTCTGCAAGTTTAGCAATTGTGCCCTGTACACCCAAGATCAAGTTATTATTACACATTGAGAAAATCTGCAGAATAAGGAGCTCAACCATACACTTCCCTCCAGTCCAACAAATAATCTTTCACTATGACTCTGTTCTCTTTAATGCAATTTTCTATCCATGCTGCTATTACCATTTTTATTTCATGCCTTCAGTCTTAATGACAAGCCTATTTAATGCCTTTTGAAAACCCACACATACCATATAAATCATATTTTCTTCATCAACATTCTCTATAATTTCAGCAAGAAGACTCTATCAGGTTAATTGGACACATTTTACTTTAACAAATCCCTGCCGGTTTTCTTTGATCAATTCACAGCTGTCCAATTGACTATTAATTATGACATTAATCAGAACTTTTTATACCAGTGAGGTTACACTGATTGGCTTGCAATTATTGGGTTGATTCCAATGCCCTTTTTTGAACAAGGGTTTAACATTTTCAATTTTCCGATCTCCAGGCACCATCCTGAAATCTACAGATGTTTGGAAATATATGGTCAGGGCTTCTGCAATTTCCTTCCTCACTCTCCTTAGCATCGCTTTTGGACCAACTGATTTATCTACTTTCACTGCAGTTGGTCTTTCTCCTACCTCCCCTTTATCAATTTTCATGCGATGCAAAATCCCAATCACAAAGGCCCACGGGCAGTCTCAAGATCTCAATGAGCTGCCCAACAAACTCAACTGAGACTAACAAAACAAATATGTTGAACAAACTGGGTTGTATTTTACTCAGAAGTCATGACCAATAACACACTAAGACACAGGAGAACGATGCTGATACTACTGTTGAAAGTCAGCCCTCTGTCCCCTACCACTGACCAAAAATGTGATTCTCCTCAATCTGAAGTGCCTGCGGCTACTGTTGAATAAACATACAATACCACTTACCGCAGGGAATTTGCAGCCTATTTGCTCATACTCCCACTCACAGCAAACAGCATAGGTCGAAAAGGACTATTTGAATGTTCAAATGTAAATGAGACCAATCGTCAGATGGTCAGGTCTGCCAGTCTAGGGACTGTGCTGAAGCAATTTTATTTTTTAATTACACATACAGAAATATGAGTTTTATTCGTGTGTGAAAGCTTTTAGCTTTCTAACATTATTAAATTTCAGCTGAAGGCCAGGTAATCAATTAAATGTGACTCATTATCTTGTTAAAAACAAGTACTAAACAATGTACCTGGGAGCAATAACGAAAGAAAGCAGGTGAATGAATCAGGCTTCACATAAAAAAAATAGTAATGGAATACGTCCTCAAGCCTGATCAAGATTCAATACGATCATGGCTGATCTGCCTCTGGCCTCATCTCTTCTGTGCCAGTTCTCCACAGCCCTCACTTCCATGATCTTTCAAAGATTTATCTACCTCCTCTTTAAATATGCCCTTCGTAACACTCCAAGGTAGATAATTCCAGATATTCACCACCCTCTTTAAGAAGAGATTCCTATGCACCTCAGTTTTAAATGACTGCTCCCTAATATCGTAACCTTGTTCAAGAGTCTCCCACTAGTGGAACATTTTGGAATCTACCCTGACATACCTCCTAGGAGGTTATCTTATGTTTCAATAAGATCACCCACCATACTTCTAAACTCCAAAGAATATAGATCTAACTTCTTTACCCACTCATGACTTGATGCTCTTCTTGCCCCAGGAATTAGCATAGTGAATCTCTTTTGTACTTCCTCCACTACTAGCATAGCATATAAAATTTATGTATTGTAACAGCTTCATCCCACCCCCAGCCTTGTGATGATCTGCATGGCAATGAAATCTACAGCTGACAGTCTGAAAGTAAATGGCATCTACAACACACTGGGAAACAGTCAAACTTGCTGCAACAAGTTTACACATTCTGACAGAAATCAAGGCCTGGTTTTGTTAAGTAAATGGAGCTGCAAAGTATCCAGAAATGAATCCAAACTTCATTCACCGCAATACCCAAGAAAGCCTGTTGACCATCCCCAATGAACTCCAACAACTTAAACCTCCTTTCACAAATAGTAACAGGCATAGCAAAGTGCACTACTGCGGGCAGAATTCAAACCCTACCTGACCTCACATGAATATTCATAACAAAAGCAGCTTTACCATAAATAAAATCCTCCACTGCATTAGCTCAGGTGGCCGTATGCAAGAATACATTTAAAACAGATTCTATTCTGTGGATTCATCCATTTGCAATCAACTATTCCATGAACCCATGCAGCACTTCTCATCGGAGGTGAAACAGAAACTACCCTACCTATCGACTCTTTTCAAAGTCCTCAGGCAGAAACATCGCATGCATTGAAATTTTAGCTCAGCAGTGGAGATCAGAGCCCGCAAATTAAGATTGCAGACTTCCTGAAAAAAAATTATATTAAACCAGGATGACACACAAAAGTTCCTTCTACCAAATCCCTCAAGCAATACCTCCAAACTACAAACTGCTCTTTGTTAATAAAGTTGTCAAGATCTCCATCACAGTTCCATCTTCGTCTCACTTAATTCTCCAGTCATTTTAATTTAGTTTCAGGCAGTCAAGTCAGGGAAAGATAACCTCTTCACCAGTTAGAAATAACATTCCAGTTATTGGAGCATGCATTTTGAATCCAAATTTATATCAAAATTTTGATTTCTTTTGCAAGTTTTGAGGGTTTGCATGCAATGTATTTATTTGAGCAATTCTGCAAAGTTAATCTTTACATTTCCCTTCAGCGGTACAGAGACACTTAAAATTGATTATCAAATCCATCTGTACAAGAAGGATATACACCTACCAGATATTTAAAAAAATACATTGGCACTGTAGAGTTATCCCTCAACAACGATTCCTTAGACTTGGATCACAGCTTTCCTTCCATCATTTCTTGCACTACTCAAATGTAAATTGATACTGTCATCTGCATAGAGTCATAGTGTCTGAGTGCATCTTTCAATTAAGTATTTTTTTAGAAACTGTATTCAAACAAGAACACATTCTTTGTTATGATAAAACAAAACTCATTAAACTATAGACTATTGATAGTTACAGAAGTCACTGAAGTCCACTGGAGATGGCCTTAGACGAAACGTCCGCAGAATAAAGCACCATTATCAAACTGCCCTTGCTGCACAACACCATGTCACCACCCACCTCCATTCCCCACCATCTGTAAAGAACCATGACAACATTCTGTACGGCAAGAGATAGTCAAAGTTACCCTCCTTGGAAAAAAAATTGTTTCATGGGAATTGCTGGTCCACGACTACTCAAAATGGTGAAGGAGCATTTGGGAAGGCACTGACAACTGTGATTTTCTTCTATGGGGGCCTGTAGAACACCAAAAAAAAAGTGGGGATGGACCATCTCCCATCCCAATCAACCACCCACCTCCCTGGTGAACCATTTCCTGCCCCATCTGTGGCAGAGTCAATGAGTCCCACATTGGCCTTATCAGCAACCTCAGAATCCACAGAAATGAATCCATGGGCCATGTCTCAAGTTGTGGTTGTGAGCTCCAAATTCCAACTGTTTTCTGACTAGTTTACTTTTACAGCCCTTTCTATTTTTGTTCCCCTCACAAGTGGAAACATTTTCCCTTGACATACAATTATTTACTCAAACCTTGAAATAATATTCACAATCTACTTCAAGTCACTCCTCAGTATTCTCTTTACTAGAGAGCAAGGTTACACCATGCTCAACCTTCCTAGATAGTTCTAACATTGCAGTTCTGGTATCAAACTTGTAAATCTTTTTCTATATCATACTGAATGCCCCTGCACCCTTTTTTAAGTTATGGAGACCAGAAACGTAAGCAGAAACAAGCATTCCAGCGACAGGATAATGATGGTTCTATGCAAAATTTCACCAAATCTCCCTGCTATTCAAATGGAGAAAAAATCTCAGTATTATATTTACCTTATTATGGCCTTACTAATTTTGGTGATTTTTATATCAAACACTCAGGATCCCTTTAGGTCCTTAATTCAATTTAATCTCTTATTTTCCAATTATGTCTTCTTTTCCTACCAAGAGGCACCAAGTTATGCATGGAAATTAGTTTGATAATTACATGTTGTTTCTATTATTCTAATCATTTTAAATCTCTGAGTTCTATCACCAGTTAACCACTTAAACGAAAGGGAAAATATGCCAAGTCCATACAACCAATTCTCATAATCTAACCCTTTAGGCCTTAGTACATTCAATTGCTTTTAAATTATGCAATGCTCGCAAAAGCAGCAAGGCTTCCTCACTAATGCTGAACAAGTGTACCTTTGCTCCAAGTGTGATTCTCCCAGTGGAATACCAAGGCAGTTTAACCTTTTTTTCAGTTCATTTATGTCAAGTCCAGCACTTATGTTAAGTGCAAGTCCAGCACTTAATACTCATTCCTATCTTGCCAAGAATTTGGGGGTGAACCACATACTGGTACAAAAGAATTCCACATTGTGATGGTAGTGTCACACTTCCACGAGAAGTGAGCTCCAGTTGTTTGACGAAGTGACAATGCAGGAATGGCAACATATTTCAAAGTCAGGACTGTACACAACTTGGAGATGAAGTTTTGATGGCTGCTGCCTTCCAGGTAGTTAAGGCTTTAGTTTGAGAAGGTTATCAAAGAACATTGGCAAATTATTACAGAGCATTTTATGTGTGGTACACACTACAGCCAAGGGACATCAGTGATGGAGTACAGGAATGTTAAAGGTGGCAAACAGATTATCAATAAGTCACTTTGTCCTAAATGGTGTTGAACTTCTTGACTGGTGGAACTACATCCCTGCAAGCATGGAGACAGTATTCCATCACACTCCTGTCTTGTGCCTTATAGATTACTGGAAAGGATTTGGGGAGTCAGGAAGCAAGTCCCTCATTGTAACAAAATAACAGTCAAGTGAATGAGCAACAAGGGGAGAACTCTCCTTCTAACCTGCTCATATAGCCACTGTGCTTATGTGCCTCGTCTAATTAATTTTCTGGTCAATAGCGATCCCATGTCCACTATGATTTTTCTTCTGAGGAATGAACAACGGCAATGTGAACAAACATCATGACGGTGGTGGTTGGACTCTCTCTGAATAGGATCATTGCCTAGTACTTGTACTGTTGCATCAGAGCCAGGCTGCCTCATTTTCTAAGCTGTGAACAGAAATGAACACTGTGCAATCATCAGTAATTACAAACCAGCTTGAAGTTTTCACTTTCTCAATCATTTGGAATTCAGTTCTATGTGAGACAGGATCATTTGACAAAGGAACATTGCTAATTTTCTTGGCAGCTATCTCACCAAAGATTGAACAGGCATTCATTATCAAAGGTATTATGTCTTTATCAAGTGTAAACAGTGATTTGCATTTGTCAATTTAATGGGCCAGGAGATATAACACTTTCAACATACCTTGATTTGTCATTATTGAACTATGTGATATTTCTTCTTGTCATTGGAAAAATTCTGCTCGAGTTCAAGTTTGGTGTAAAGACACTGCTTCATTGCCCAAGACCTCATCAAACACAACACTCTCAGGTTTAGGGCATTCCTCATCCTAGCTTGGAACAATCCGATACTTTATGTATACAACACCAGATTTTCTGTCAAAGGCCAAACACTCCCTTAATTCTTTATCTTGAACTTTGTGGGGACTCAGTTAGTGTGCCCATGTGAAACACTGGGGAAAATTAAATTCCTTCTTTCCTTTGATGGCTCTTACTCCTGTTAATTTCAGTTGAAAACCACATAAATTCTAAATGAAAGACCCAATGTGGAGTTGCAATGGATTGGAATATAAACTTACTCTGCGCTCATTGGGATTTTGTGAAATTCTGCTCCACTCAGAAATCTAAGTCTGTGTCATTTCATTAATTTTTAAACTTTCATATTTAAAAATGACTTTTTTTAATCTAGTCTCACATCAACCAACCAAGATGCCAATGCAGCTTGGCACCAGTCCATGGACCTGTTGTTGAGAAACACTGTTGTAGTCACTTTAGATTCTGTCACACGGCAGCATTCTACATCCAAGTGGTTAAAAAAGGGACTTCAGAGCAACATAACCAAATAAGCAAATTGCAGGCAGATTTCAGAAAATAGCTCATTATTTCAATTATGCACGGCTCCAGCTTGCACACCTGGAATTAATAAAGGTAATGTTAAAATTTGAAAAGTTTTTTGGAAGGCTAAGGAATATCTCAATGTTCTTAGCAGTATCTATCAAAATTAAGTGGGAGAAGGATTCAACTACGGCAACAAACAAGAAGGGAAAGAAAATCTATTGTCCAGAGCTCTATCAGCCCTTTGTGACAATCTCAAATGGCCGCATTAAGGTTTGTTACTGTTACACTTTCCCTATAAAGCAACACTGCTGCATTCCAGTTTGAAAGATGTACCAAGTTTCTGGGTTGGAGAGCAACCACCTGCAAATTGCTCTGAGTTGCATACTGCCCTGCCTTTAAAGTGCATCACCATTCTTTTGTTATTGCTGGATATAGATAATGGAATGCCCTGTCCAACAGCACTTAAATAGACAAGGCAGAGAAGGGTACAGTTCTATTGAGTCAAATGGGATTGATGTACAGTATTTCAGCAAAACATCTACATGGACATGGTGAGCTGAAGGACCCATTTCTGTACTGTATAACTCTTTAAATATCTATTTAGCACATTAACTGGAGTGGTTCAAGAATTCAGCTCACCACCATCTTCTCAAGGCTGGTTTGGAATGGGCAATAAATACTAGATTTATCAAAAATGCCCCATTTCCTGCAAATTAGTAGAGGTTATGCAACTGACATTTATAGTTGATGCACTGCATAGTCCAAAAATATATCCCTGTTTAAAATTATACAGTCAGTGTTAAGGTTCTGCCATTCAGAGTAATTAGCATGCAGTTCTGTGTATGCTGTACTAAAATGTAATTGAACAAAACTAAATGACATTTTAAATCACCTTTCACATAAAAAAATTACCAAGTTATTATGCAAGACACCAAACAACTTAATCAATATACGTTATTAATCCCTCACCAACTAAATCTTATGTTAAAAGTGCACAAATGGTGTTGTTGGGTTGGGAGTTCAGCATTTTGCCCTGGTTCACCAAGCCTGAAAACTGGGCACTTCTGCTCATAAGGCAGAGTGTTTGCTGCCACCTGAATGCACCACACTACCAATTTAGCTTGTCTCAAAGGGACGATAAAGTACCAGACTGATCAAAGACATAATCAAAGGGAAATTCTGCAGAGACTTAAAAGATGGAAAGAGGTTCAGAGCAAGAAGTGCTGGCAGCAGGGCATGAAGGCTTCTATCACTGAACGCACATGAATGGGAGAGGGAGAAGGGTAGATGGGCAAAGTTGAGTGGAATTCCTGGAGCAGAGAATGAAAGGAGAAATGATGTAGAAGAATTTGAAAATGAGGACATGAAATTTAATGTACAGGAGAGTAAAACAAAAGGCAATTGTGAAAAATGCAGGTAACAGGTAGCTCAGGCTTTGTATGAAATACAAACACCACGATAGCTGTACTTACAACTTGTGCATTTTGGCAAGGCCAAGACTTAAGAAATGAAGCAGTGGAAATAACAAAAGGATGGCAAGAACTTCAAGGTGGAGTGGGGTTGGCTGGAATTAACTTTCAACATACAGCTCAATTATATTAGAGACTGGATTTGAGGATGAGATTCATCTCCACATCTCAAGAACATAATTTGCAGTGATGTTGTATATCATTCTTTCCACTGTACATTGGACATTGGCCATTTTGTGTGGTATCCAGTGCCTGGAACCCTGTAGGTTCCAGTTCCATGATCCATGAACATTCATTTTAGAATAAAAAAACTGAAGAGCAGGAAAATATGATTTATAAAAATTGCAAATATATACAATAGTACATTCATACAACACAGAGACACAAGAAATTCTGCAGATGCTGGAATCGGGAGCAATATACAAAAAGTGCTAGAGGAACTCAGCAGCATCCATGGAGGGTAATAATCAGTTTATGTTTTGGGCCAAGACCCTTTATCACACCACTTACTAGAATTATATTATATCAGCATTATTTTGTTTATAATATACATTCCTAAGCAAATGGGTTTCAACATGGGTTCCAGTTCCTCAGTGTCCAATGGCAGGAAGGTCTTAAACGGAGGCCTTTCCTGCAGATGTTTGCAGCAGCTGCAACAAGCTTCAATACAATTGTCCTGGCCCTTAGGAAATGCCAATTCTGCAGCATCTTGTCATGACAGCTCTGGAAAACCAATAAGTTTTGCACAAATAAAACAGATTGATGCTCATCTCAGTATGGGTCCCTGAGTACAGCCCACAGACTCCGTAAAAGGTATGAAGTCTTGTGCTATAAGAACGTAAGAAAAAGGATCAGTAGACCACCTGGCCTGTCGAGCCTGCTCCGCCATTCAATAAGATCACGGCTGATCTGGCTGTGGACTCATCCACCTACCTGCCTTTTCCCCATGACCCTTAAATCCCCTATAATGCAAAAATCTATCCAAATGTATCTTAAATATATTTAATGAGACAGCCTCTACTGCTTCCCTGGGCAGTGAATTCCACAGATTCACTACTCTCTGGGAAAAGCAGTTTCTCCTCATCTCCATCCTAAATCTATTCCCCCGATTCTTGAGATTATGTCCCCTTGTTCTGGTCTCACCTACCAGTGGAAACAACCTTCCTGCCTCTATCTTATCTATCCCTTTCATAACTTTATATGTTTCTATAAGATCCCCTCTCATTCTTCTGAATTCCAGTGTATTGAACCCGTGTAGGTGCTGCACTGGGCTGTGGGCTGGGCCCTGCACCTCAGTTTTTATGAACTGTGAGCATTGCTGATCAGTTTGACAGATGATCCTGCTGTTGCCCAGTGTTGCTGGAGAAAGATTGGGCTAAGAACGAGGTTTGCACCAGTTCTCATATCTCCTGCCACAGCGCCCTGTACAACACAGCGCCCTGTACACAGGCCTTTGTTGTAGAGGTTCTGGCATACAGGACGTTTTACTGCCCTGTGTATGGGACACTGTGACTCCCTGGTGACCGTCACTGCTTCACAGTGAGGTGGCCTGGATCTGATGCGGACCATTCTCTGGTCTATCCCGCCACTGCGTCTGTGTGAGGGGTGGACTCAGGTTGTTGATGGTTTGATCACTGGTGACACCCCCTGTCTGTCCACAGGTCCCATCTGGCTCGATAACGTCAACTGCCAGGGTGAGGAGACAACAGTGGCTGGCTGTGGCTCCAATGGTTGGGGCGTCAATGACTGTAAACACTCCGAGGATGTGGGGGTGATTTGCTCTGATAAGAGGCGAGCCGGCTTTGAGAACAAAGAGGCCTTCCAGGATTCAGACCTTCAGGTAGGCTACCTTCTTGCCCTCTCTCCTCCCTCGCTGGGCTGCTTCAGGTTGGGCCCTTTCCCTCAGCTAGTCCAATGGCGATTGGTTGACCTGACCACTCTTTGTGACTATCCAATTCCCTTGGAAAGGCCCTGATTGACTCTTGTTTCCAACCCCATAGTTGTTCGGTGGGATTTATCCCTAGCCTCTCACTGTCACCAATGACAAATGGACAATGACTTCCACTGGGATTCAGGAGTGGTGGTCAGACTAGGTGAGGATACAGGACTTCCTCACTGAAGGCCAGATGGGTTTGTGATTGGTTGGTGTCCCATCAGGTTTGGCATGCTGTGGTTGGGGTCAGATATTCTGATTGGGTAACTTCGTCATATGACTTCTG
>JARFYF010000050.1:13959901-13971060 GCA_030265395.1 Rhina ancylostomus
CTACGTCTGCCTGTCGGAAAGTTTCGGCAGGGCTTTCCAGACGTTGCTGTGTCCCAGACTTGCGCTGAGGGCGAAGTCTGCCGCCGATCGCCAGACGGCGGATCTGACCGAGACCCAGCCGACAGTCTCCGGTGAGGAATTGGAGAGCGTGCTCAGATAGAGGCACCCTTCCCCACTCCCGCAAGCCGATTCCCCCAAAATCGCCAGTGCAGAAGGAAATTCCCATTCCGGGAATTTATTGCGAAGGTAGGGGAGCACGGAGCCCAGCACTGCGGGCGGGGGCGACGTGAATCAACCTCCTGTACAGGACATCCCCCGCACAAGGACTGCGAGCCCCACGACTTCTCGGCATGTTGAATGTACTTCTGTTTTACTGGAGATTCATTTATGGAGAGATATGTAATGCAAGCTAACAAAACACCCGGACAGTAGGCTGCAAAGTTCAGTGGTGATGGGCCGCTTGATGCTTTACGCTCATCTCATGTGGATTATGGTGACACGTGTACCTGTAATAGGGGATTAATTAATGCAGCAACGTTTAAATAGAGCAGTTACAGCCAAGAGGGAAAGTACTGGGAAAATGTTTATTAATTTCGCTCTGAGATCTTTCAAAATCTTTCAAACACGTGAATTATTTTGGAATCTGGTTGCGGCTCTTTGCAAATATTGTGACGGCAGTCTCTCGGCTGCCGGAATTAGTGTCATAAACTCGCGTTTGCTGGAAGTAAACAATTAGTAAGCTGGAGGTTTGCAAGGAGCCAATTCGATAGGTATAAATCTTCCAGTAATTTTATTTGCTTTTGAGTGTTCTCAGAGCAAAATTAATAAACGCTACTTTGCATTGCTTTCCCTGTTAGCTGCATATATTTAAACGTTGCTGCATTAATTTAGACCTGGTGTATTATTACAAATACATTTATCACTGTTCTCCCCACCGTAACTGCATCAGTGAACCGGTTGATGTTCACCAAGGACCAAAAGCGAACTCCCAAAATGGATCCCCGTCTTTCCAAGACCGGTGGATTCCAATCGAAGATTGGTTTTAAAACCTGAATTATTTTTAGAAGCTATGTAAACATGGGTTAATGTACCTTGTTAAAAATTCTTATTAAATACTCAGCAAAGTTCAGTGCATAGTGTTGTATTTGCAGATTAAAAATAAACGAGTTTCATGAAAGCAGTGCATTCGCATATCGACCCCGAAGTGCTTCACATTAAGCGACAAATGCTGAGAAACTAGTTACTGCTCGTTCACTATTTTTGGAAGGCGCTGACCGATTTTAAAGTACTAAATTCATATCCTGCCGTGTCATTTCAGGCTTTAAGTCGAAAAACAAATACATTTTTCCCCTCAGCGACGCCAGACACTTTTTATTGCTGCACCGGTTGTTTCACTTCAGACATTTGTATTCTGAACTCTTTTGAGTAAGTTGCCCATTTTACAACCCAGAGTCAAACAAATCCTAACCTTAATAGATCTTGCACTCTGACGTGAGATGCCTTGATTCACTCAGGGCAGGTTTTCTTCAACTTGTTTTTGTAATTACAATTGATAATCTGCATTCTGATATCACAGATTTTAGCGCCCAACATTTTTGGTGAGTGAATAGATTCAGATGGGTAAGTGACCAGGATGACTGACATTCTGTTACTTAAAATGCATGTGATAGGCCTTGGAATATTTTATCAATTAATTATAACGTTGTAATGCAGTGCAAAAGTATTTGACATTATCCTGCAATTTACTGAACAGAATTGGAGCAAGTTTTGCATTTGGCCCAGAGTATCAATAGATTGGGAATGACCTCAAGATATTAATTCAGAAATCTGTACTTGAGTAAAATAGTGTCAATCATTGACTGAGAAAGGTCCATTCTCTATTGACTGCCAACACCATTTATGATTTGTTTTATCATGAGGCTGTTTATACAATGTTACACTTGCTTTATCAGTGATAGGTTTATCTAAGTCTTCTGTGGTCCCATCAAGCACAAACTTCTGGCACTGTCTGCCTTCTGCATAATTGCCCATGGTTATCTTGTACAATGATTTATTAATTCTTATATAAAAATCTGGTTCGGTTCAGAGACCGGTCTCTTTGTTAGGTCACTTTTGCTTCTTTCAGTGGAATGGGGAGGCAGTAACATTCAACTCATGGTGTATTGATAGGCCCATTTCCAAATATTAGTTGCTTAGATGGTGCCAAAGTTTTACGTACAATTGAGCTAAATTTGAATTGGCAAGAGGATATTTATCCAAACTCCATGGCAATCTGCTATTGGGCACTAAACATTTGAACTTTCGACACATAGTTTAAATGCCATCAGAATTTAGGTCCCTTCAATTCCAGTATTTGGGCCAAGTTAACAATTCAGTTGGCTGTAAATCTGCAAAAGTCTGTCTTGTAATAAGTAATTATGAATAAGCACCGGCCATAAAACCAGCCTTTTACGTCAATGTTAACTTTTAAAATATGAAGAAAGAAATACTGCTTAAAATGGGAAGTTTTCATATGAAAATATTAATACATGTATTAAACTGTATTCAGTGTGGTCAGCCTCGTACCATACTTTGTGGGCAGAACAACAGTAATAGAACATTATCAAGACAATAAGAGTCCATCTTGAGTTTTGATCTCAAGATGCCAGCTGAGATGCTGAGTGCATGGCTTCAAATACTATTCACATATTTGAGAGAACTCAGCTGATGTAGGTGTATTAAATGCAATATAAATAATGATCAGTTGGAAGAGATGAACTAATACACATGTCCCCTGAACAATATTTTAGTGTGCCATAGCAAATTGCCTTGATTATATAATGTGTCGAGCAACATAGAGTTGATTGGAATTTGCTGCAGATTATGTTGACATGATGAGTTCTGGGATCTTTCCAGAAAGCAAGGTCCTTTTTGATAAACCAAAGCACCAGATTTACATTGATGATCATTGGGATTTGAAATACCCAAGTACCAACTTGGGTAACAGCAGAACAACTAAGGAAGACACATAAGGCAGAGGGATATTGCTGCATTGTACAGTTGCTGGGTAACTAAAACCAGAAGTTATTTGATGATGGGGAGCCAAATATAAACCTGAACAGCGTCTAATCCAATGACTTTACAAATGTAAAATCCCCATGAGGATAAACAGAAAGGTCAGCAACACAAGACTGAGGCGCAACAGAACTGATATTTATCTTAAAGGAATTTTACTTTATCTTGAACTCTAAAGTATATGAAATATTTATAATGGTGGTAGAGGCAGCATCAAAATCCAGATGTGTAAAGTAAAAACAAGAAGGAGGAATGAAGACCAGTCTGAGTTAATGGTATTTATAGGACAAAATAGAATAACTTAAAAAGAGTTTGGGGAATTGTTTAAAAAAATCAACAAATCAATTTAAATATAAAGAATATTTATCAAATACTTGCTAATGTAGAGAATGGACAAAGGGGGATAGAGAACATCAGGCAATTTAAAAGTGACAGCAGATTTTTGAACCTGGTGGATAAGAAAAAGAATAGCTTTTTAAATAGTTGTTCTTGTTTTTTTTAACAGGTGGATATTTACTCATTAAGTTTTCAGAAAAGACCAGGTCAGATCTTGGCAGTGTGCAATAAATATTAGAAATGTTTAAAAAAAATTAGCTGAAATTTTAAAATATTTTAAAATATTTAGAATTTTTAAAAAATATTCTAAAGTTAAAGAAAAGAAACATGGAATAAGGTCGTAAGAAATACAAGTAAATACAAACAAATACATTTCTTTGAGCCTGCTCCATATTCAATAAATTCATGGTTGATTCGAACTAGGCGTCAGCTCCATTTTCCTGCTTGTTCCTCACAATCCCGTAGGAATACATAACATGCAGGAAAACTGGGCCAAAAGTTAACAAACCTCCAGACAATATTTTTACAAGTTAATTTGTTTGGAAAGGGATCCCAAAAGACAGGGAAGTCAAAAACATAACCCACTGCTGCAAAGTTGCCAAAAGGCATTCTAGAATTGAGTTGTAGGGAAAACCGTAAACAAGATTGTAAATGCAAATAATTTAAACAGACAGCTTGATTAAATGCTGGGACCAAGAAGGGGTAGTGATTTTGAACGTTTTGGAAAACTGTACAGAAATTAGCCCAAATTTTGCAATGGCTATGAAGGCATTACTTTGCAAATCAGAGCAGCTTGGAGATTTTCATACATGTAATGCAGAAATCTCAAAGCTGCTGTCAGTGACCAGTATACTATCATAGTCAATGCAGTGTGCAACCTTCTCCAAAAGAATCAAGCAAAATCATCTGAACTGATGAATTCCAGCAGTTATTACTGTAACTGTTGGTCAGATAATCCAGGCCCATGTTACAGATATCACTGCAGTGGCAAAAATACCTATCGTATATTCATGAAAATGTCATACTTCCATTTTTACAAATTAGCTACGACCTCAATGAACAATGACTAAAGTATAAACCCATGAAATTGTGAATACACCAGGGCATTACAAACGAAAATGCCAAGGTGCGTAAAAGATGCTAAAGTCATTGGAGACGATGAACAACAATGCAGTGGGAAGTACAACTTTTGGGAAACTAGGAGAATGAATTAAAAATGCAGTGGAAGAAGGAAAAGTAATTTGCAGGTAATGAGAAGAGGAAGCTTGGGCTAAAATGAAAAAATTATTTATTGTGCAGTTCAGGAAAGGAAGTTCAATCTTCCAAATTAATCAGTCTTAGAAACCAATTAGTAGCATTAGAATAGAATGCAAATTAGAATTTTAACTAATCAGACCTCCTATGAAATTATGTGCACTGTGCTGAGAACCAAACTCTCAGAAGAATATTTTGAGGTGACATAATATAGGCCAATTAACATGCACAGGAATTTTACTTATGAGGCAATATGAGAGTTTGTTCTCAAGGGAAGTAAGAACATTTTGAGGTGATCTTTTAAATGTTTGCAACTACTTTTGTTAGTTTTAATATCATTGATTAAAGACTTCTTTCATTAGTGATTCAGCCACTGACAACAGAACACTTTTTAAGTTTGAGTTGGAGTCAAATCAGATTCCCATCCAGTTTGGAAGAAATTTTATATTAATTTTTCAGTGTGATCTCCTAAGCAAGAGATGATATAGTACAATATTTTATAACAATTCAACTTTTAATCATTTCAGATCATTTCAAGATGTTGCCATCCCTCTGTGGGTCATGCACTTCTGGAACAGATAAACTGAAACAGTCCAGAGAGACAGAGTTTTAAAGCTACAGGGGAAAAAAAAGAATCAATGAAACAATCTTACAATTTCTTTTTTTGTTAACCTCCCTGCAAAATTAACTTGAAGTTCTACTTAGTAAAAATATTTATTATATCTAAAGAATAAAGTTGCCATCTCATTCAATTCAGCCTATACTTAAGGAATTTAAAATCCTGCATTAATAACTCATGTAATTTGAACCAGAGAGGCTCATGGCTCCTGTATAATTAATTTTGTGAACTAATTGCATAACTTTCATTCAATTTCTTCCCTCAAACTGTGAATTTAATTAGATCCTAAACAGTATTAAGAAACATAAAATAATATTTGATTAAATTAGTTCTTTTAACTGCTGGGTTTTTGCAACAAACTTTGTTAGATCTAATGACTGACACAATCTATTAACAGTTAACACAAAATAAGAATGCATTGTTTGATATTAAAGGATGCCGTGGAATCATAACTGCATACAAAGTTTGAGCATATTATAGAATTTAAAGTTATTAAATCTGATTTATGTGAAGGCTTAAAATTTTAAATGTTGAAGGTATGTACAAGTCCTCCCCAGCTTACAAATACCCGACTCATGTACAGCCTGTACATACCATCAAGCATTTGGGAGACCACAGGATGGATTTACCAGCTGCTGCAGGGCTGCAGACATCTTCTGCCACCTGGGAACTCAACTTGCAGCTGCATTTCTGACTTGTGAACTCTTTGTAATCCGAACAGTTCACAGGAACGGAACCCCAGTGTAAGCTCACCAGCATCTCTACTTTCTCAGGAGGCTCAAGAAATTTGACATGTCCCCTTTGACACTCACCCAACTTTTATCGATGTGCCATAGAAAGCATCCTATCTGGATGCATCACGACTTGGTACAGCAACTGCTCTGCCCATGATGACAAGATACTGCAGAGAGTTGGGGACACAGCTCAGCATGTCACGGAAACCAGCCTCCCCTCCGTGGACTCTGTCTACACTTCTCGCTGTCTCGGGAAAGCAGCTAGCATAATCAAAGACCCCATCCAACACAGATATTCTCTCTTCTCCCCCCTCCCATCAAGCAGAAGATATAAAAGCCTGCAAACACACACCACCAGGCTCAAAGACAGCTTCTATCCCGCTTTTATAAATCCATTGAACGGTCCCCTTGTATGATAAGATGGACTCTTGACCTCACAGTCTGCCTCGTTATGGCCTTGCACTTTATTGTCTGCCTGCACTGCACATAACTGTGACACTATATTCTGTATTCTGTTATTGCTTTTCCCATGCACTACCTCAATGCACCGTTGTGATGAAACGATCTGTATGGAGGGCATGCAAAACAAAGTTTTTCACTGTACCTTGGTACATGTGACAATTGCCCTCTGCTGCCTGATGGTGCTAATGCAAGGCAGTACTCCAGATGTGAGCCAACATAAGGACTCTTCGCCTGTTGTGTGTAATAGCAGAGAACAGCTGCGAGAGACTCGGTTAATTTAAATTTTGTCAACTTCATTAAATTAAAAGGATTTCCTCTTGGGTTATTAATTTATAAAGACTTTTTAAATCTTTCCAAGTCTTTATTTTTATAAACCTCATTAAAGCCTTGTTAATTTGGATTTTTTGAAGTACTTCTTTAACTTTTGAAAGATTTTCAATATTTTTGAATGAGGTTGAATGTTCTGGAAAAGATTGCTTCAAATAAAGGTCCGAGCAGTTTCAAGCACATCCAGGGATGTGACATAGCCTGATGTCAGCTTTTCTGTCTCCTCTTTATTAATTTCTGTGCCTCACTGGCATAGCCAACATTTATTGCCCTCCCTAATTGTCCTGAGAACATGATGGTAGCTGCCTTCTTGAATCGCTGCGGTCTTTCTGCTGAAGGTGCACCCACAGAAGTACTGAGGGGAGAGTTCCAGTTGCAATGAGAGATGGGCAATCCATTTCCAAATCAAGACAGTGTGTGGTTTGGTTTGGGGGCTGACCCCCAAACAACACACCAACTGCTACCCTTGTCCTTCTTGGTGGAGGAGGTGACAGGATTGGGAGGTGTTAGAACATAGAACAGTACAGCATTGGAACAGGACCATGATATTTGCACTGAACATGATGCCAAATTTAACTAAATCTCTTCTGCCTGCACATGATCCATATGCCGCCATTCCCTGCAATATTCAGGTATCTATCTAACAGCTTCTTCAATGCCACTGTCGTTTCTACTTCCATCATTACCCCAGGCAGCCTGTTCCAGACACCCACCACTCTCTGTGTAAAAAAAACTTAACTCATACATCTCCTTTAAGCTTCCCCCCCTCACCTTAAATGTATGTCCTCTAGCATCTGACATTTCTACCCTGAGAAAAAGAATCTGTCACTCTCCCCTCTCCATGCCTCTCATAATTTTATGAACAACTATCATGTTATTGCAGTAACCTGGCAAATAACTGCAGTCAGTGTGAACCAATGGCAGCGGGGTTAAATGCTTCGGGTGGTGGATGAGGAACAAATCAAGCGGGCTGCTTTTTCCTGTCTGGTGCCGAGCTTCCTGAGAGTTTTTGGAGTTGCACTCATCCGAGCAAGTGGAGAGTATTCCATCACAGTCCTTTCTTGGGCCTTGTGTTATCAGGACGTGAGTCGCTCACCGCTCAATAGCCAGCCTTTGACCTGTTCTCACAGTCACAATAATTGGGTGGCTGGGTCAGGGAAAAGCAGCCTGCTTGATTTGTCCTCCATCCACCACCCGAAGCATTTAACCGCTCTGCCATTGGTTCACAATGGCTGCAGTGTGTACCGTCCACAAAATGTACTGCAGTTTCTAGTCAGTGGCAACCCCTGGGATATTGATGATGGGGATATGAAGAATGGCAATCCCATTGAATACTAAAGTGAACGTGGTTAGATTCCCCCTTGGAGGAGACGATCAGTGCCTTTCACTTCTATGGGATGAATGTTAGTTGCCACTCAGCTGCCCATGCCGAAACATTGTCTGGGTCTTCCTGTATACGGATATGGGCTCTGTCATTGACTGTGGAATGCGAATGAATTGAATGTTGTGTGTTTATCAGCAAACGTTCCCAATTTTGACCTGCTGATGGAAGGGAGGCCATTAATGACGCAGTTATTCTGACTATGGGTGGCACTAATCTTGGCTACCCAACCTAATGCTTCTGTTACTTCGTCAGGACAGACCCTATGGAAGGCAGTACCATGGAAAATGTTCCCAGTGCTTCCCATGTTTACACCTGAGGATTGCTGGAGGCTGCCATGCCCCTTTTAACAAGGTCACCCACACAAGATGTGTCATAATTTAATGGCCAGCAGAATCCCATCTAAAATCAAAACAACCTCGAATGGGAAGGAAATTGAGCCCTGTCTCTATAAAAAGGGATCATAATAACACCATCTCCCAAACGGGAGCTCTTTCCATCAAGTTGGTGAAATTCTCAATTCCTTTGAAGGCAGAGTCAGTGCATTTATTTCACATTTCTCATATTGCCTAATGATGCAGAAGGAGGCCATTCAGCCCACTGAGTTTATGCTGGTGCTCAGAGCACTCCCATCGCTATTTCCCCAGTTGTTTCCCAGGTATCTATCGTCTCTAAGATGAAAAAACACGATGATGCTGGAGGAACTCCTGCTGAGTTCCTCCAGCATCACTGGGTCTTTCATCTAGATTCCAGCATCTGCAGTCCCTTGTTCCTCATTGTCTCCTTGTGCCCATTAACCCTCTAATTCTCCGACCATCCATTTGTACGAGCAACAATTTAAAGTAGCCAATCAACCCACCAACCTGCATATTTTTGAGATCCGGGAAACCGGAGCATCCAGGGGGGAAACCCACGCAGGCACAGGGAGAACATGCAATCTCCACACAGACAGCACCGGAGATCAGGATCACTGGAGCTGTGGGGCACCAGCATGACCTGCTAAGCCAGCCTGCCACTCGTGTATCTTGTATATTCATCTTGTATATCTCACACATTCATTGAATTATGGCAATCTATAGCACATAAGGAGGCCGTACAGTCCACTATGCCTATGCTGGGCAGTAAAAGAGATGACCACCCAATCCCATTTCCCAACTCTCAGTCAGTAGGTTGGAGTTCATCCAGGTCCTTATTAAATATGGACAACATTTCACCATCTATCATGCTGCCAGACCCACAGCAGCCTCCAATCCCTCTAGCAGGTATCTTAAGTTTATCCTCCCTAGTCACTGATCAACCTGAGGAGGAAACGAAGTTCCTCCTAATCATTTTCTATAAACCTCCTCTTGGTTTCCTCTGATCCAAAGAAAGCAGTAGAGCCAATCTTCTTCCTTAACTCATATTTTGCTGCTCTGGCAACGTTCTGGTAAATCCTCGAGCTTCTTCAATGCTACTACATCCTTCGATGGTTGATGAGGGGATCTGTGAATCTGTGGTTAAGACAGAAGATAATCATCAACACTTGCAATCAGTCCTTTCTCTCACAGCTGAATACCAGTTGATGAAGATTGCTTGTTGTATTTAGTGGTAATGCTTAGCTCTTAGTAATGACTTATGTCGACGGTATCATTTAAATTACCCCAACATAAAAAGTTAATGATATACTAGTTGTTCTGCTGTGACTTTGCCTATAGATAATTCATCACATTTACTACATACATTAAAAATCTTGTGCAGGTCATGAAGGATAACCTGTTGTTTTCATGAATGTTGGTCCCATTATTGTTCGATATTTGCCACTGTAAATTGTTATGCTTGTTTTTAATGTAGTTGTTATGACACTCATTTCCCTCAAACACTCAAAGATTAGTAAAAAAACTGACACCTTAAAAATAAAATAAAAAATAAAGGTACTTGACGTGTTGAAGTATAAGAAAATCGTCAACAGTTTGTAGCCCACCTAACAGAGAACAGCTTAAATCGCCCCCTTTGGATGCCAGTCAGTCTATTGCATAGTTTCAGTTTTTGTTTACATTGTCCATTGTTCATTTTTCTAAAGCTACTGAGTGAACCTGTAACTATTTTATCAGCAGAGAATCAATCAATAGAGCGTTGCTGCTGGTTCATAATGTCTATCAATAAAGACAAGCTTTCCAAGGAGTATCTTTTAGTACGTTGCAGTTATCAACAGAGTCCATCTCTCAATGGGGAATATATATCAGAACAGACCATCTATAAATAGAGATCATGTTTCAATAGAAACTATCCATCAATAAATTATCTATTAGTACAGAGTAAAATAATCTACCAATGTAAACTATATTAGTACCTTGTTCAGCAAAGACTCAATTAGTAGAATATCAATAGAACATATTTATCTATAAATAGAGGATATTAATCAATAGAGAATATATAGCAATAGCATGTATTAATAGTAGAAGCTATTACTTGATGGAGAATATTGAGTAATATGGAATATCTGTCAACAGAGTGTACCTCTCAGTAAACCTTTTTCTTGACATTCTTCTCCCTCAAACATCCAAAGTTAGAATCAAAAAACATCCAAAGTATTTTGTCAAATAACTGGCTTAACTTAAAAGTAAAATAAAGAATGCTGTAAGGGTTCCTGGCACATTGAAGGATTAAAAAAAGTTCCAAACAAATTGTAAATTGGTTTATTACTGAGGTACAGTGAAAAACCTTGTTTTGCATGCTGCCCATACAGATCATTTTATCACATCGGTGCATTGAGGTAGTACAAGGGAAAACAATAACAGAATGCAGAATAAAGTGTAAGTGCTACAGAGAAAGTGCTGTGCAGGTAGACAATAAGGTGTAAAGTCATAACGAGGTAGATTGTGAGGTCAAGAGTCCATCTTATCATATTAAGGGACCGTTCAATAATCTTATAATAGCAAGATAGAAGCTGTCCTTGAGCCTGGTGGTACGTGCATTCAGGCTTTTGTATCATTTGCCCAATTTGGGGGTGGGG
>JARFYF010000050.1:14029667-14040559 GCA_030265395.1 Rhina ancylostomus
GGGAGGGAAGGTGGGCTACATGTTTAATCATTACTGCTAACCGAATACATGTTTTTAAAATCACAGACTGAATTTTCAAAACTCTCTAACAGTCTAAGTTTAGGTGTGTATTGTCTGATTCATCCAGAATGAACAATTGCATTTAATTGTGGTGTAAAGACAATGAAAATCATTGGGTTATCTCTCACATCCCAATCTTCTATACAACATGCTAAGCTGCACATTGCTTGACCAAGTGTGTTGCTGCCGAAGTGAGGTTCTAGTTATCTGGCTAAGCCTTTACAAGTATGCAATGGGAACATGTTGTCAGTTCCCACACCAGTCACCAACATGACCGCATTTGCACGTGCAAGGGGCTCACCACTGAGGATCAGCCCACAAAATCTGGACTGATATTTTGAAGAGAAGCCTGTCTGAACAATTGATGAACTAAATAACTTTAACCATTGTCACTAGTGAAAGCTGGATAACTAGCATCAATTTGTGGAGGATCTAATAAGTTGCACATTCTGGTTGCTCAGTGTCAGAGGCAAAAATAAAGAGCTTGGATTAATTTAGTGCCTTTCTTGCTCTCAGAACATCTGAGTTCTTGGCACTCAATGAAAATACTTTGGCAATGTTAAAATCAAAGATCAATGAGACAGTTTATTTTCATACAGCAACGTTTTGCAAACCTTGGTGAGAGAAATGTCCAAATATTTTGTTTACGAGATGTTGGTTGATGGATAATTATTGGGAAGCTCTTCTGATTTTGCCATAGGATTTTTGTTTATGTCCATCTTTGAGACTGGACAGGGCCTCAGCTTAACGCATCTTCCAAAAAGCAGCATTTTGACAGCATTGCACTGGAGCAGCAGCCTAGATCAGATAACGACCCTGAAGTTGGGATTGAACTGACAACATGAGTTAGGGGCTAGGGTACTACTAAAGACCCAAGGTTAACAAACCACTGATAAAGTACTTTGTTTAAAGATACAGGTAACTGATGTGTGTTTTGAAATATTTAATTCAGCACTCAAAAAGCACTCCTCTGAGATGATGCTGTGACCTGCCCTCTCCACTTTTTCCACTCCTTCTCCCCAGGCTTCTCACTCTTGTTTTAAAATACTCTATTTCATTGTCCTGTGTGTAATGAGTCCAACAAAATGGTTGATGTTACTACCAAATGTAGTACTTTATCCACTGAAACTACAGATCACTTCATACTAAAATTGACTTTCCTTTGTTCTAATTATGTTCTTTTCCTTGTAAAAAATTGTGCATAATTTATGTTTATGCTTTTTTTGAGAATGCTGCTTATGTGAGGCAATGTGCCTGTGATGCTGCTGCAAGTAAGATTTTCATTGCACCTGTGCACACATGTACTTGTGCATATGACAATAAACTCAACTTTGACTTTGAGTTGTGTTAATGCACACGTGTACAAGATCTGAGCATTAGAAAGAACTGTTTCACAGTGTAATTTAACTAACCTCTAACAGTGGAGAAATAATAGCTTTGATGAATTGGCTTTCCCAAGCATTTCTTTCTTGCTTTGATGATAGGACTTCATTCCACTTTGCTGCTTGTCCTGGGCAAATGTCACAAAGATTAGAATTCAGTATAAAGTTTGCTATGTATGTTAGTTATCTATGGATTGATATCCTGCACCTCCATTGATTGAAATTGAACCACAGTAAATAAATTTCTTTTTACTTAAAAGATATAGTTAAATCTCAAAGTCATTTGAGTACAAATTACATCCAATGGCAATAGACACATTAAACTGCAGACTTGCCAGAACACAGGATCTAAATTATGTACTTATGAAAGGCTGGTTTAAGATTCAAATGAATATGCTATTAAGTGCACTGTATGAATCACAGAAATATTACGGTTCAGGAATTGACCCATTTAGCCCATTGAATCATGGCCTGAGTGAATTCAAAAAAGATTTACGTTTCCTGAGCTGCACAGAAGCTGTACAAACAACTCACAAACAACTCAGGGCTAAACTGCCTACAGGATTATGCCAAGTTTCAAGTTGAAACACCTGCCCACCTCTTACCTCAGGATCTGTGTCAGGGAAATGTGGTCATGGTTGAGATTCATAAATCTGCCCCACACCCCCTTACTACAGATGAACTGTTGAGGGAGGAGAACTGCAATGGAATTTAATTTTGGTGATAATGGGTCCCATCAGGATAACTTCCTCTGTGGGATATATCCCAGAGAGCCCTGCACCTTCCCTCCCTCCCATCCCAGGACTGAAGGCCCACATATCTTGGATTCACCCCACACCTTTGCAAACATTGTTGGGTTTGGGTGCTGCTGCATCTCATCCTGTCCTTCAGAGGGATGCTAATTTTATCTCTTTATACAAACATTTACATTTTTGATATTTTCACTCATGAGAAAATGATTTAACTGGATATTAGCAATATACTTTTACAAGAAAGCAGATAAGTAAAATATAATCAAAAGACCAAAAAGCAACCAAATGTCACAAATGGAAGTATTACAAAAGGTTTAGGACCTGCCAAGTTGGTTTTGAAAGCTATTCATATGCCTCTGGTACTCACTGCATTCAACTAATAACGTCAAGTATATTTGCTGTTGTCATTAGCATACATACTTAAGGTATAAATGCCATGATAGTTAGCTTTTTGCAGCAGCAGCACAGTACTTTACCAGATGAGGACAAACATAAGTTAACATGGACTGAAATTACGATGAATTATATATAACTTTCATGTGTATGAATTAAAGAAAATAAGCATAATGGCAATTGAGTAAAGAGCTCAGTGTACAGCACGTCCCCTTCCACAAATCCTGAAGTAATGAGTGGGCAGGTGTTGTATTCTCTGACTTGAAACTCAATATAATGCTGCAGGAATTTCAGCTCAAGTCCCCTCCCTGTTACCTTGAGGCTGATTCAGCAGTTGATCAATAACTAGGTGAATGCAGGTGGCTACATCATCAATATTCTTTCCCAGCGACTTTCCAAGTTGATCCAAATCTTTCTTAAGGTGGTCCCACAAGAACTTTGGCACATTTGATACCAATGGTCTAATCATTTCCGCAATGATCTGCAAGAGTTGACAAAAGAAGGCCACTGCAAGCTTATATAAAATGGAACACTTCCTGCTGGCCTGGTGCCCCTGCTTGGATCATTGCCCACAGTCTCCCCTTGCAGAGAGCTTATTTGGTGGCTTGAAGTGTCCTAAACCCTGATGGTTTGGGCTGAGCAACAACAAGGCCTCTGGTGAGCAAGTTCCTCTCCCAAAACTGCCCTGAAGGTTTAAGCATCTAGTAAAGCTCTGTCCCTAGCTTTACAGGCTTAAAAAAAAAGCTGAGAGTTTTAATAGGTATTACATGCTTTTGATATTCAAAGATATTTAGAAGAACTTTAATATTGAAATAAATAATTAAAATAATGTTTTTACCCATTAAGGAATCAACAAAAACACCTGCAGCACGTTATTAAACCAAGCCAAACAAAGGAACTTCCTTTCCCAATTTCATATTCACTGCCCAACAATTGGCAATGAAATCAAAGGGAGCTGCAGATTCTGCACCAGGCCTAACCTCCAGTTGATTCTCCTTTAGAAATGCTGGAGATTTTCAGTAAGATGAAACTTGCTGGATTCCAGTAGCCCACCAAACTGATAGATTCCGATTTTATCAGGAACTCCGGGATTTCTGCTTTTGAAAATGCACTTGCACAGCCCTAAACTTTCTTCCATTTAGCTAGCTAAATGTTGATTACTTCTGGTTGGGACAGTCAGCATTTACCAGTGAGATCAGGGCCACAGAGCAGGTCTTTTCAACATCAGGTTTTGATCAGCACGGTCTGCACACATTATAGACCAGACCTGAAGACCTCCACCATCCCCATACATCTCTACTGTGACCTCGCATAATTGAACTTAAAGATAATGTACATGATAGTTTAATCTTAAAGGCCTGGGAATAACAGTAACAATATCTGGGCACAGTACATTCATGTACAGTGGGATAGCTGAGAGCTGTTGCCTTACAGCTCCAGTGATCTGGTTTCAATCCTGCCCTCTGGTTCTGTCTGTGTGGAACTTACATGGCCTCCCTCTGACTGTGTGGGTTTCCTCCAGGTGTTCCAGTCACTTCCCAAATCATCAAAGTGTACATGAAACAGGTAAAGGAAGTTCCTTTGTTTGGCTTAAGTGCTGTAGGTGTTTTTGTTTATTTCTTTAATAGATAAAAACATAATTTTAGTTATTTATTTCGATCCTTTATAAAGGATCAAAAACAGTACCTGAAAGAGTGATGTTCTAATGAGCCGGAACTTGTGCTGTTTGCACCCAAAATTATTTAATGGGATAAGTACCTTTCAAAGGTACTCTGTCTGCTTGCTGGTAAGTGCTGACCTCATCCCAAAGGGTATGGCCCTGCACAGCAGCAGGGCCTTGTGTGACATAATGTGGTCATTTGGTTCAGGATATGCCCCACCCTCAAAGTAGCAAGACGAAATCTGATAGTTGGCTCAGCCACCCCCTCAGGCTTTGCCAGTTGTCAACCTGCCCAGAACATGGAATGCTCCTGAATCAGTCTCTCATCTTCAGGCTCTAATGAGTTAGCATTGAATAGAAAGAACTGGTTACCTGATGATGTTGAACTGTTCCAAGCATCATTGACACATGTGTCAGTGTTCGCAGTAAAAGGAAAGCAACAGGAGTCATCCGTCGATCAGGGGCAACAACTTGATCTCTCCGTGAGGCAGCTCCCAAGACATGACCAGTCTCAATTTGACTTTGGTAACTAGAAAGGAAAAACAAGCCTGTTGAGTCAAGAGAGCCCCGAATTTCAGCTCCACTATAGGAGGCAGGCATTTTACCCATTTGCTCTCCCTTGTCCAATCCCACATTCCCTGGGTCAGAGCTACCTGGATAATAGGGGTTGATTGTTGCACAGTTTACTGCACCTGGGGGCAAGAGCTGTCATTTAAACACATCTTCTGTAGGTTTGGTGCCACAGGCTGGTCTGACTTAAGTTTTTAAACTTTAAAATTAAATTGCTATCTGTTCAGCTTGTACCATTCCTGTAGTAGCAACAGATCATCCCGACCTTGATGCCTATTGAGAGCCAGTGCTGCGGGCTATAGTACTATTGGAGCAGGAAAGGCCATTCATTCCCTCAAGTATGACCCACCATTCTGACAGATCTGACCATATAACCATCTGTGCAGAATATTCCTTATGCTTTGGTTAGCAGAAATATATCAACCTCAAATTTAAAATGCCTGACCTAGTACTGATTGTCATTTACAGAAGAAAGTTACAAATTTCTATAATGCTCTGCACACGGCAATGTTTTCTAACCCTACCCTGAGAGGCCTAGCTTTAAATTATAAACCGTGCTCCCTCATCCTCCACTTCCCAAAGAGCAAAAAGTATCTTCTCCCTAGCGATCAATCCCGAGTATCCTGAAAACTTCAATAGATCACCAATCCTTCAATCTTGTGTCTTTCAAATTCTAGAATCAACATTTGCATTAAGCAGTTCACAAACCAGCTGCAAATTTAATCTGATGATAAATGTTACATGTTACATACCTTACTAACACTGAAAATCCAGTAGTAGGTCTGTGAGACACCCCACCAACCAATCCATGGCAGCTGGGACATCGAGCCGTCTCCACAGGTCTCCCACACTGTCAATCAAACAATTGCATAGTTATTGGTCAGCTTGACTCTGTTCACCAGAAGGAACAATGAAGCTATGTTTATTAACATAATCATTCAAAAGCAGCCAGCAGAAAACTGCAACTGCAGCACATTCAAAGCAAAGACAGAGAGGTTGCTATAAGTGAAATTCTTGATTGAGGCTGCTTGGCAACAATGCTGATGATGATTACATTTAATATCAGTTGTGGCAAAAGGGAAAAAACACCCTTTCTCACCCACAAACACATCACTCATACAAAACTCCCTCTCTCTCACACATGGCCTCACGCACAAACACACACACAAGTGGCCTCACACACAAACAAGTACAGTGTACAATGGCCAATTAACTGATGAACCTTCATGTCTTTTTCTCTGGGAGGAAATCCATGCGGTCACAGGGAGAACATGTAAACTCCACACCAACAGCGAACCTGGGTCACTGGTGCCTTAAGGCAGCAGCTTTACTACTTACACCACTGTGCTGCCCTGCAATTTACAATTTTATACTGTAATTTTAAGAAGCAGTGAAGCAGAAAACTGGGTGGGGAGCCAGAGTTAGGTGTGTGGTAGGGGGTTGGGGGAGGGGAGGCATGGGAGAAAAGGATCAGTGAGGCAGAGACTTGTTCCTCTGCATTCATGGTCCATGGGACAATTTTTGGAGCTGAACCAAGATGAGGACTGGGTATGGTGGCGTGGTGATTTGGTTACGAGATTACAAGAAAAACTAGGGCTGATTTGATGGGAATGACCAGGAGATCCAGCAACCATTTAAATGCAAATATTAGAAATGCTGGTATTGAAAGCTGAATCATGCTTCAAGTAAAAAACGCTTTACTGGCTTAAAGGCAGAGGTCCAGTTGAAAACCTGTGATCTAAGGAACAGATGGTCCGCAGAAAGAGCGCAGGAGGTTCAGCAACTCACTGACAGCCACGGCATGCATACGTTCTTCAGTACCGTCGAGGCCCAAACACCCTCACCCCACTGAGAGCCGAGAACAGAAGCAAAATTTATCAGGACAAAAGGCAGTCAATGCTTGTTGGAAAGAATACCGAAGACTTCCTTACTTGTGACTCTATCCTTGATGTGAGCACCCTTGACCACCCCACTGCAACTGTTCTGAAACTCGGCAGTGAGAGATGACCATCACAATTCCACACGACATTGCCCAGGGGATGTCAGAGATGGTGTAATCAGGACCATCAAAAAAAAGATAAATCTGACAGTGGTAACTACAGAAGGGTCTTTCTGACCTCTGATCCTTAAAGAATCACACCACAAATGTCACTCTTCCAACTATTGGCAAGAAATGAATACGTTCTTTCATAATGGGAGAGGGTTAGCACAGTTCTTCTTCAGAGACAGAGAAGCCTGAAGTACAGCATCCCTGTACAAGGGACAATGTTGGCTTCTACAGGGAAACTCATCACCAAGTCCTCCTCAAAGACCTTCTCCCAGTGGCTAAAAAGCTGATCTCCATTTTGCAGTGTGAATTCTGTTCATTGAGTGACACTGTGGACATGATCTTCAGCATGCGACGACTCGATCCATTGAATTATGGCCTTTCAGTTAGGAGCTGTGGAGGACCCTCCTCACATATGGCTGCCTGCAGAAATATATCTCCAAGTCTCCCACTCATCTACAGGACAAATGGGAAACTGTCCAACATACAGTGTCTCTACTCCAGAAACAAGATCAACTCGACCTCAATTTTTGAGCTGTAGTACATAATCAACAATCGTGTTTGTGTACATTTGGAGACCAAACTCCAAGTCAGTGTTAACTCATTCACTGAGTCATATGAAAGCATTGGCATTACACTCCGTTATGGATTACTCTGGAGTTATGAAAAAATGGATAGCAGAGGTCTGCTATTATCACCAAGTCTGGCATACCCACAACTCCAGATATACAAATGCAAACCATCCAAACCAACGAGGGAAATTTGGAATAGGCAATAAATGCTGGCCTAATCAGCACCACCCACATCTTGTGAACAAATAAAACAAATATCAATAAACATGAGATTTAAAGGAGAAATGCTTGAATTCTTGCCCTTAATGAAATCTCACCATAACCCTCCCTAACTCTGGACCATTCCCTACTGCTCAAGTATGCCTTCAAGGAACAGCACAAAGAGAAAAAATGTTCCACAACCAGTGAACTAATGAGTGCCAATGTCAAGCCATTACCTAACCTGTGGCAAAAAATGTGTGCACATTATGTCAATTTTAAATTAAAACTACAACAAGTAATAAATAATAATGTATTTAAACACTGATGCAACAAAGTGAGCAAAGGAAGTGCAAAATGTTATTTGTGCAAGTTAAGCAGAATTAAATTTTATACAACATGCTAATCTTGAAGCAATAAATCTGGGTCCTTACCTCACCCACTGGAATAGCTTCACCACATTGGCAAGCTGGACAGAAATATACAAAGTGCAAGTTATTTTGGAAATGAAACAAGGCCAGAAATGGAAAATTTCCATTGACACTTACATGTTCTTCTTTGTGTGAAGCATTTTTAAAATAATTTAAAAAATGAAATACTTTGCATCAGAAAATACCTCAAATGTAAATTACACCAAAAAGTAACCTGTGACTTCCTTGCAGGACGATAAAAAGCCTGCAAAGTACCTGCCTGCCATTAGTGTTACTTGGTTGCATGTGGTTCTTGGAATGTTCATTTGGCAAGGTAACTCCTGACTGATGGTGAATGTCAGATGTCAGTGAAACACCAGAGGACAGGTGAGGGTAGAGCAGTAGACATTGTCTATATGGACTTTAGCGAGACATTTGACAAGATCCCACTAAGTAGGCGAGTTTGGAAGGTTAGATTGAATGGGATCTAGGGAGAGACAGCAAAATGGATTCATAATTGGCTGAACAATAGGAAGCAGAGAATGATGATTAAAGATTGTTTCTTGACCCATGACAAGTGATGTGCCACAAGGGTCAGTGCTGGAACCTTTGCTGTTCATTATTTATATAAATACATTGGATGTACATGTACAAGGCGTGTTTAGTAAGTTTGCGGATGATACTAAAATAGGTGGAATCATAGACAGTGAAGAAGGATATCGAAAATTACAGGGGGGTCTTGATTAGCTAGGTAAGAGGGGCGAGGAGTGTCAAATGGCTTTCAATTGGGATAAGTACAAAGTGCTGCATTTTGAGAAGTCAACCAGGGTAAGACCTAAACAGCAAATGGTCAGGCCCTGGGGGTGGGGGCAGGGGGGAAGCAGTATTGTGAAACAGAGGGACATAGGAATACAAGTACATAGTTCACTGAAAACAGCATCACAAATTGACAGGGTGGTGGAGGAGGAGTTTGGTCTGCTGGCCTTCATCAGTTAGGGCACTGAGTATAAGAGTTGGGATGTTATGTGGCAGCTTTACAAGACATTGAGACCACACTTGGAATATTGCGTACTGCTTAGGTTGCCCTGTTATAGGAAAGTCATCAATATACTGGAAAGAGTGCAGAGAAGATTTACGAGGATGCTGCCAGGACTCGAGGGCCTGAGTTATAGGGAGAGGTTGGGCAGGCTAAGACATTATTCCTTGAAGCGTAGGAAATTGAGGAGTGACCTTATTGAGGCTTATAACATCATCAAGGGCATAGATAGGGTGAATGTGCATCATCTTTTTCCCCAGGTAAGAGGAACTAAAAACCAGAGGGCATAGGTTCAAGATGAGAGGTAAAAGATTTAAAAAGGGACCCAAGGGGCAACTTCTTCACACAAAGGGCAGTGCGTATATGGAACAAGCTTCCAAAGTGGTTGAGGCAGGTACAATAACAACATTCAAAACACATTTGGATAAGTATAAGGATAAGAGGGATTGAGGCCAAACGCAGGAAAATGAGACTAGCTTGGTGGGCGCCATGGTCAGCATGGACGAGTTGGGTTGAAGGGCCTGTTTCTAAGCTGTATTACTCTATTTAGCTTTTGACGTAAGGCATGCATATAATAATCTCTGGTTTCTTTCAATACTCGGGATATTTTCTGGACTTTACAGGAACCTTTTGACTCCTTTATAATGGACTTGACACACCTTGCCAAATCAAGGGCATTACGATGTACTGTAGCTCCTCCCCAGATTCTGTTCCTGAGAACTGTTTATAACCTGAACAATTCACAAGTGGAAAAGAACAAAAACAGTGTGTGGGAGAGGGTCAGAGAAACATGCTGTGACGGGATAGCAAGCAGGCATGGGAAGGGCATCCACCAGCCAGTCTCACTGAGTCAGTAAGAGAGTGAGCAAGTCTGCTCAGCGCTCCCAGATCTGCTCAGCTCAGTTCTTGCGGCTCAGGGGGTGCGAAGGGAAGGCATGTGGATGTGTCCCGCTCCCCCACTGCAGTGGATGCCTGGAGTCCCACAGCAGCCAGAAAATCCATCCTGTTAGTGTGCCAAAGGATCATTTGTGTGTATTGTCTGACCATAACCTGGGGAAGACCTGTATTAAGGTGTGTCTATTGTGGTTTCCATATAGTAAGATTTTTTGAATGATCTCATTGTAGTGACATAATAAATGCTTAACTTTCTGGTCAGCAGATGACATTCTTTAAATGAACGTATAATTCACATACTAGGTAAGTCAATTATAAAGTAAATGTTGTGTTGGCCTTTATCACAAGGGGGATGGAGTACAAAAATAAGGAAATCTCCCTGAAATCGTACAGGGCTTTGCACTTGAACATTGTATGTGGTTTTGATGTCTGTATCCAGTGAAGGATACACTGGCTCTGATGTCAGTGCAATGTAAAGCTCAAAGGTTACCTTAAAGAGACATGCAAGATTCTAAGGCGAATTAACAAGATGTGGACAATGTGTCACCTCTTAGAGGAGAGCTCAAAATTAGCTGGCACTATCTTAAAATAAGGGACACAATTCTTTTTCAAATAGAGAATATGAGACATTTCTTTTTGTTGTGATTTGTAGATATTTGGAATTCTTTTTCTCAGTGAGATGTGGGGTGTATGCAGGACTAAGAGCCATAGACTTTTGAAGACAAGGGGGATTTATGAGCAATGGAAGTTGGGCTGGAAAGTAGACTTGAAACACACAATGACCTATGATCTGATTTAAGTGGTGAAATAGTTTCAAAGAATCAGCTTACTTTAATTATGTTTCCATGTTCTTAGAACACACCACTTCATAAGAGGGTGCTGTGATCACAGGCTCAGTGGTTGTGTACTTTCCTTCTG
>JARFYF010000050.1:14121962-14144382 GCA_030265395.1 Rhina ancylostomus
CCACAAATTACAATCCAAAAATGACAATGTGGTCCAATTTTATAACATTGGTTGAAAGAAAACTATTGCCAGGACCCAAGGTAATTTTCATGCTCTTCCTGGATACTATGATGGGATTCTTCACAACAGCACATTCAAGGAGAGATCAATCAAGAAGAATCGAGAAGTGGGATGGGAGAAGAGAACATATTATGACTGACAATGAGAGGCAAAGGTAAAACGGGAAGGAATGAATAGCTGGGACAAACAAGAACTGGACATGGAGCACAGACAGGGCCTCAGTTTAATGTTCCATCTGAAACATTTTTGGCAAAAGTGCAAGCTCTAAAAGAAATTCAATTCTCTAAAGAGTTAAATCTATGTTGCATTATTTCTGTCAGCTTCAAATCTCCAGTGAGTTCATCCAAGAAGAATTCGAGTACTATTTGTCAGGAAAAGAGCCTTTTTGAGCCCCCAGCAAGTCAATAGAAAAGGTGAAAAGGCATGGAGCAAGGGTCTGGGATGATCAACAGGAGGTGAGAATGGTCAACTCGAGCAAGCTTGAGACAACTAGCAGGCAATAGAGTAGGAATCACAACAGCACATTCAAGGGGAGATCAACCAAGAAGAACCAAGAAGTGGGATGGGAGAAGAGAGCATATCATGACTGACAATGAGAGGCAAAGGTAAAACGGGAAGGAATGAATAGCTGGGACATGGACAGCAGCACAAGAACTGGACATGGAGCACAGTAGGCTCAGAAAGCTCAGGGAAGGGACCACATGGGCTCGACAAAAGGAGTGATCATTATTGAAATACATAGGGAGAAATAAAGGAAATTTCTGAAATCTTCCCGAGAACACATTTTTTTTCCTGCTTACTTCATATTCTTCGGGAGGAGAGACCAAGTGGAGACAGCAAATGAGTCAGTTGTTCTCATTTTTAAATCCCAAATTAGAATTTCTTCTTTAATTACAATCATAACTTGACATTCTTTGCAAGTAACTGCATTTTATTTCCTACAGCAAAACATCTCTCACTGAAGATTAACACAATAGTAATGTTATTTATTCTAGCTTAAAAAGATGCCTCAGGAAAACACTGGACTTACTTCTGTTTATCAGATTGTGGCATGTCTTGGTCTTCTGGGTTTGATTCCGAAATGTTCGTATTTTTATCATTTGATTTTCTTTGACCCTAAGAAAATCATTTCCAAAATCATTTCTCTGGTTCACATTTCCATTCAGAAATAAATTGCATTAATAACAAAATGAACTAATGAATAAAAATATTGCATCATTTGTACTTCACGTGATTATACCAGTTTACTATATTATTATAAAGGATGAAATAGATTTACATTAAGAATCCCTGATTTCAAGGTGAATTTATTGACACCATGGAGTTTTTCTGGGCAAACTCCTCATTATGGATATAACACATGTTTTATCCTATTCCTGCTAAAGTCCCATTTCTAGATACGGAAAGATGCAGCAAAATACTTTGGGGAAAAACTCTTGTAAATTCACTTCGGCCTTATTTCACACTCAGATTAGTCAATACACTTGTTTTATCAAAGAATGGGCATTGAATAATTTTCCAAGGGCAAATTTCAGTCAGGTCATTGATTTGGTTAAGCTAGCAATTTGTTAATTGAGTATATTTCACATTAGAGACAGAGAGAGGATAAAACAACAATGGTACAAGGGGACCTACAGACATTAATCTTATTAAATAAATTGTATTCTTTCACATGTTAAAGGCAGCAATTGAGTAAATTGTAAAACTTAAGATAGATAACTCACAAAGTAGTAATGCCTTTCTCCCTAGAGTGTTAACAAAAGGTGAGGAAATTACTGTTGGTTTTCATAATCTTTTTGACCACTCTAGATTGAGGAACCATCCATTCTCCAGCACCTCACTTCCATTTCCATCTCAAGGGGACTGCTTCCAATTGGTCTGCTCATACTTATCCAATTGGAGCCGATTTCAAATAAAGACCCCTTTTACTTCAAGTACACTGCCACCATAATGGCCCTCTTCTTTCTGATTAAAATGTTGTTCCTTGACAGCATAACCAGCAGATATGGGGTCAGCTTCACTGTGCTCACTGATAAGGCTGGGCCTAATTCTACATCGCCTGTCTATTGTACCGTGTGACTGATTCCACTCCTGAGTGAGTCACAACTTCCTTCAGCCAAACATTGGTAATACTAAAGAAATTGTCTTCAAATCTTGAAATAAACTATCTCCATTGCCCATCCAGGCCAGTAACTTAGGCCAGACCAGACTGTCCTTTGTCTAGGTATTTATTTGGTCAGAGGCCAAGCTTCCAACCCCAAATCATTTCCAAAATATCTCTCAACTCAATCCATTTTCTGTTGACTCCCAGATTCAACTATTTCAATGCTCTTCCACTGATTCTCCCCTCTGCATAAACTTTATTTTATCCAGAAGTCTGCAGCTAAAGTTTGGGCTCAGTGACCCACATTGACTCAGAGTGCATCAATCTTAAACTTTTCCACATCCTACATCTGCAGCTCTCTTTCCTCACCCTTGACCAACCTTCCCTTCACTGCACCCTGCTCCCCCAACCCTGCAATCTTTGGAACTTCCCACCTCCTTCACCTTACCACTCGTGGTCAATTTCAGCTGCACCCAACCCCACCATCTTGCTCTATTACTCTCTCGCAGCCCTCTGTCTCCCCAGCTCTCTCATCCTTTCAGATCATCATTATAAGCACCCCTTTATCTCAGAGTTTAGTTGCTCTTTATAATTGTTTCTTCTTTGGCCAGGAATCCATTTTTCCTTCACGTCAGTGAAGTATACTGTGCTAAAAATGCATTTCTTATGTAAATTATTGATGTTTATACAAAATAATCAGCTGGGAATGGGAGAAAAATGTAACATCTGGAAAATTAAACAAAAAAATCAAATTTTTCCTGAATTTTATCATGACTTAATACTTTGGTGAAGATGTGCATTTCCTTGTACAGTATTTGCCTTATGTAACAGCTGGTAAATAATAAAGGATCTATAATTTTTCAGGTATCAAGATTCTTCATTAAAAACGTAGCTCCCGAGGGTCTGACCAAAGTAGAGTGACTCGAGGCAGTTATCTTTTCTCCACAGCTGCCACTTTTAAACTTGTTTTGCTTTTTTAATCTTTCATTGACACTCAAACTGCATCTTTCTTTGTTGCCTTATGACCCTTCCCCAAATAAAAGAGGCTGCATTGTTTAAACATCAGAGCCAGGGTTTCTCGGGGCAGACTGAGGAAATTCTACCAAAGATGATGGCAGTGTTTGAAACTGTCTTCCACAAACTGCCACAATGCTCGGTCAATTGTCACTTCTGGACAATGGATTTTTGTTAACTGGATGAATAGTGCACAGAAAAGACAGGTAAATATTTTGCTCTTATTTTTGCGCTACTTTATTCCAATCTTCAGTTATCCATGATCTGTAGAGCCATACCAACCTTTTCTTGTTGGTCAATGAGTTTGCTTATTTTCATTTATTTTCCTCTATAAGCCAACTTAGCAAAGAAATAGACCCAAGCATGAATTAATGAATCAAGCAATACAGGAGCATCTGCTCTGTTACCTTTCTTTGGATGGCTTTGAGATTTTCTCTTGCTGTATCACTTCTGGCTGTTTTGTAACTGGCAGATTGACCTTTAGTGGGTGTCTGTTTGACTGAGTCTTTACTCTCGCCCTTACTGCTCGTTGAAATACCAGTAGCTCTGGCCTTTAGGTCCAATTTTGGCTGATGTTTTATTTTTTTCTCTTCCCTTACATTGTCAGAATCCACATTACTGTGCTGAGACATTGATGCCACATTCAGCTCTAGCATCCTGTCTGGGACCACAGGCTTTGACACACCCTCCACATCAGCAATGGGTAGCATTTTACATTTTTTTGGAGAAATTATTTGTTCATTTTGACTCTTCTTTCTTTTTCTCTCCTTTTTTCAAAATTTAAGAGCAAGAAGAATGATTTATTCCAATATCAAAAGAATTTTGGAAAAATTAAGGCTCATTTATAAAGTATTATTTCAAATACCAATGTTTTCTTATTTGTTCTTTTGTATTTTACTGGAGCCAAAAGGTTTAATAAATATTGTTTTGTAAACTGAAATTCGCATAAACTCATCTCCATACTCTGTAACTGGATCCTCAACTTCCTGACCAACAGACTGCAATTGGTGAGGACATGTTGCAACACCTCCTCCATGGTTATCCTCAACACCGTGTCTTCAGCCCCTTACTTTACTCCCATCCAGGATTTTTTTTTCATTAAGCAGTGAATTTACAGCTGGAGACCAAGTAAGAAAGCACATGTTACTGATTCAGATATGAAGGTAATGGTGACTCAAATGATCGTGTTGTTGTTTGGAAGCACATTAGTGCCTCTTGTAATACACCACAGACTAGGTAGACTTGGAGCCCAGTGCTGTTGGGACCTGAAAGGAGGTCGAGGAACAGTTTGGTATTTGAAAAATTTTTTAAAAATGCCTACTATACTTCTACACAACTATACCTCTGATGATCTTTTGATGTATGTGCTATCTTCTGTGGAACTATCCAAGGAAGAAGTCGCTGCTTTGGAATCATCTTGCAGACCTGCTCGATTCTGATTTTTATCAGTTGCTGCCTGTTTTTCTTCCATGGGGAGGTCTGGTTCAGCAGCATTTTCTGCTGTTTTGTTACTATCTGTGGTGAACAAACATCATACTGTAAGCATGGGACATAATATTTGAAGACTAATTTAAAAGCAAGACTCCTTTAGATAAAACACCAGTACCTAATGACTTAAAGGGCATTTGAACAAGATTTTTCCTCCCACAAACACAGTGGGTGGTGGGGATATGGAATGAGCTGCCAGAGGAAATGGTAGAGGCAGATACAATAAGAACATTTAAAAGACATTTGGACAGGTACATGAATAGGACAGGTTCAGAGGGCCAAATGCAGACGAATGGAATAGCGTACACAGGCATCCTATAGTCGGCATGAATGAGTTGGGCCAAGGGCTCGTTTCCATGCTGCATGAATCATGAATCTAAAAATGCGACCTGTTTTTCATGCAACAATTGCACTTTGAAAGAATTTTGCCCTGTTTTGATGTGTGTTCATTCCCTGCAGAAGTTCCTCACATTGAGAATTTGGACTGAGCACTTCATATTGCCATTCAACCTAATAGTAGTTTCATTTTCCTGTCATATTTCCTGCCAATGATGACATCATTAATATACTGGATTTATTTTAAAGAAACTGGATGATAGTTTTAAGAAATGGGATGAAAAGATCCTTACTCCAGAAATAACTCACAAAAGAATGATTAAAAACACTACAAATGCTGGTAATTTTAGATGAAAAGAAAATATTCAGTGGGTCCAGCAGCAACTATGGATACAAGACAGAGTTAATATTTCAGCTCAATAATCTATTAGAACTCAGAAAACAAGCATGTTTAAACTTCCAGAGAAGGGGGAGGGATGGGGAGATGGAAGAAACAAAGGGAACATTGATAAGAGTGGAGACCAAGAGAAAGTAAATGATACAAATTTGCAGTTGATGAGGAGAGGGTATTGAAAACTTGCTAATGCCAGCTAGACTGTCTGGAGGAGGAGGAGGTGTGTATAGAATGACAGAAGTGTGAAAAATTCTGCTTGATTTGTAAGATACAGAACACAGCAGTTGCTGGAAATCTGAAATGGAGAATGCTGAGAAAGCCCAGCAGGTCAGGCAGCAACTGTGGAGAGAGAGAAAAAAAACAATGAGTTACATCAGAACTAGCCAGGACAGAAAAGCTTTTTCAGCATCTTCCTTCATTTCAGACTTTGGTGATGGTAGCCTGATGTGATGATGGAGGGTCCATGGTGCACAGCCACACTGTTCCATCTGTTGTCGGAGTGGGGATGCTGAAGAAGAATCTTGCACTGGGAACACAGACAACTTTACCCGACTCCCACCCCTCCCTCATTCCCTTCAGCTCCATGGCAGGTGCAGGTTGCTGTACAGTGATTTTGTTTTTTGAAAAGTGTTTCAGCAACTTTCGTTTGTGAACCATACAGGTATGAACACGCTTAAAGGGGAGCAACAATGTCCCAATCTAACAATATTTATTCTGATCTCTAATTTGGCATTAGCGCTATATGCAATGCCCATTTAGTGCAGCAATACCTCATATCCAATTCCTGGGTTCCAGAGGTGGTGCAGATTTCAGCAACAACACTTTCTAGATGCAAGTATTTTTTGCCATGATCATGGTTAATTTCCAAACTATTATTTGCTTATACACAGGGTATGGACATCACAGACAATCCCACCAGTTATAATTGCCTCCTGCTATTTCAGAAGGCAGTTAATATGCCACTTCTAGTAAGAAGGGCAAATTTCCTTTCCTGCCAGATGCTTGTGAAGAAGATAGCTCTTTCCGTTTCAGCATCGTGGCATTTCATGGTTAATGTTACTGTTGCTAGATTTCTAATTCAGATTTGCTTAATTACATGAATTTAAGTTCCCCAGCTGTCCTAGTGGAATTTGAATCAATCTCTTGGTTAAATAGTCCATCCCTCTGCATATTCATCATTAACCACCACTCCACCCTGTCAGCTTGGCCCAGGTGTGACACAAAAGCGATCTTTTACTCCACAGTGTATCCCACTACTAAAAAAGTTCTTTACCTCATGGTAATGTATTCTCATCTGCAAACAGACGAATGTAGTGGCTGCACATCAGACTCTGTTTCTGCTCAACCAGAAGCAGAATACAACACATCAGCTCTACTGTATTGTCAATTTGACATAAGAGACTCAAGTTCAGCTTCAAGCCCATGATATGCCCTTGTCATATCAAAAACCTATTTTGCCCTGACCTTTCATCATGAATCCTCAATATGTTGCTCAAATAAAGCTTATCCTTTAACTTAAAATCAGTATGTGAATCAGGTTTTAAGATATCTGAATGTCACCTTCAGCAGAATTGTTAAGTTGATTGGAAGCATGGGGCTCCGTTGAATCTTCAGCCAGTAATTCCATCTTCTGAACAGTATCTTTAGGCTGAGGAACTGAGTTTTTTTTCTTGTTTCTGTTTTTCTTTCTGCGTTTATTCTGCCAAATAACCCATTGAGGACAAATGAACAACCCAGCTCAGATAAGGAACTATTAGATGACATATACTTAAGTAGATTCCATTTTTGAAAGACAAGAAATATTATAGTACACTGTTCCTGATTAGAAGTACAAAATATGGGAAATAATAGGGTATAAACAAATTGAACAACTTAAAACAAAGACCTCAAACAATTTTTAATGTGGAAGCCAACTTGCTGGGGCAAAATACACAGGCAATGTTACAACTAAAATATGTTTGTGGTTTAGTTTTGTTAAAGCCTTTTGTTTCACATCAAAGCAGCAATTGCCATGTAAATTCAAACTGAATCCATTGACACGGTTTTCACCTTGCATGCAACAGAACAGGGTGCTGTCTCCAGGCATGAGCAAACACACAGCACTTCACTTTTGGCCATCTGATCTACATACTTCAGATGTAGTTGGCAAGAGTAAAAATGCCAACATTTCTTTAACCTGCCTTTATGCCTGCAGTGTGGTCTAATGCTACGTGAAAGTTGGTTTCCATTTTCAGCAGAGATTTCCAGAAAAAGGAACAGGATCAATTCTATTCAATTTCAAATCTTCCTTCAAAGGATCGTCAAGAACATTTTGCAACAATTTCCTCAAGATATATAAATATTTGAAAAGTTAAAAGTTGGTTGTGATGCTAGATTTCAAATCATTCTGTGGGATACTAACATAAATTCTTAATATAAATGATTTTTTTTCTTGATTCTCTTAGTAGCAACATTAATCATTTAAAGTAATACTTTTGCTCTGATGGAAATGCAGTCCAATTATGCTCTTATATCAGATCCTTCATGCTAAATAACATCTTAACACTGCTCTTCCATACATACCTTCCTTCTTTCTCCACCCACAAAATTAGTGCCGTTGGCTGTCTCCCTTTGGGAAGATGAATACTTGCTGTTGTCAGCAAGTGCAGCTTGTGCTTTGCCACCCAATCCATTAACTCCCTTCTCACTGCTCTGGCTTGTAGGTTCAGCACCGGATCTTCTGCACGTTTTCTGGATGTCAGATACATTCTGCTCCACTGGATGAGCTTGAACGTCCATTACATCTAAGAACAGAAAATCTAATTGAAGAATCGCTATTCACTCCATCAAGATTGCTCCATTCCATGTTAACAGGGGACCTAAAGTCTATGTGCTTGTAGTTGCTGTCCTTGGACAACAGGATAAAATTATTGTTGCATTGAATGTACCAGAGAACATATTGGATGCCCACCACTGCACTTTTTGTTCAAGTGACTAATCCAAACCATTTATATAAATTATTTTAACATGGTTCATTTTAAGACAATGCTGTTTTTATCATCAGACCCGACCTGGATATTAAGCATAGCCAATTTCTTTCACTGTAAATGTCTCAACACGCAGCATTTCTTAAAAATAACTTTAATATCCACCTTCTGTGGTTTGTCCAGGATTATTGACCTCATTTTGGTGATTTACAGCCTCATCATTAGTGGAATCCACAGAGGATGTTTTCTCAGGCAAACAAGGTGATTTCGCCAACACAACAGAAGGTTCATCATTTCCATTTTTCTTTCTATTCTTCTTCTTGCATTTCTGCATCACAAAAAAAACCTCATCAGCCCTGAAGCTTCACTGTTCTGTAACAGATTTGTTTTTTGTGAGCACAATATGAACCAGCACCATATCAAAGTGTCACACAGTGTCAAACAAGTGTTATAAGGGTCAAAGCTGTGCTTACCAGTATATCATATTTTCACACATTTCCAGAGCTATGTCCATGAGTACTACACCCCAGTATTACACAATGAAAGACCCTGGCCCACCAGCTCTCTACCCACTCTGTATGGAATCTACAGACTTGCCAGACCTGATGCTTGATGGGGCAGGCCAGCATGTATTTAGGAATGCTACACTTCCTTCTGATGTTTGAGCATGGTCTCAATGCTCTTGGTCCTAGAGATTTTCAGCCAAAACCATCTGTAGATTGCACAAGGGATCACACTCCTCACTTTAGATAATTTCCAACAACCCTATCCTTGTACTGATCACCCTACACTTGTGACTTGACAACTTTGGGCTTGAAGCAACAGACTGAGCTCATCTGGACTTCGAGCCACTGCTTCAAGACTTGATGCCAAAGAGCAACTCGACCAGAGTTGCATTACATGAAGAGTCATAGGCTTGATGCAGGGGAATTACTCACGTAGCATGATTCAACATGAGCATCTCTAAATGGCACCCTAGACCTGTTCACTCATTCTCAAGGGTTGAGCTCAAAAGGAGTTTATTTTTATGAGATTACAAACAGATCAGATGTCACTTCCAAATTCACATTATCTTCCTCATCGTGACACTAATTACTTTTTTCTCTTCAAAATTCTATCCCATTCCTTTTAAATACATCTCATCCCCGTGTCAATAATTGCCTTTATTGAAGTACCCAAAACCTTTGTTCAAAAATCCTTCTCCCTTCCCTCTTCTTTCTTCCACGGAGGATCCTCGCCCTCCATCATCATTGGCCCACTAAAGGAAACAATCTGTCATTACTTATTCAGAGCAACAAGAAACAGAATGCAAGGAACAGGAGTAGGCCAATCAGCCACTCAAGCCCACTCCACTAATCAATAAGATTAACGTAGATCAAATCCCAAGCCATTTCCTGCTCTCTTCCTATTCCTCGATTCCCTTGTAGTTCGAATGCCTGTCAATCTCTGCCTTGCAGGCAAGCAATGACATCACTCACACATCTGTCTGTCTGAGGTACAAACTTGCAAAGTGTTACAATATTGGCGAAAAGAAATTTCTGTTTATTTCCATCTGCGTTTTCTGAAATTATGCCCCTGGGAAGCAGCCTTTCAGCAATCAATTTGTCAATTACCTTCAGAATCTTAACGTCCTCAACATTCACATCACATCTCTCTGGACATTGCTCCAGGACTGTGGGAAGTTCTGAGCCCATAATGACTCCATTCCCCTCCTTGAGTCCTCCAAGTATCCCTCTTGATCTGTCTTCCTCCTTCAAAACAGAAGCACTCTCTTCCACTCAGGAGTCTCATTCTCAACTCTTACTACCTGTGCATTCTACTCCAAACCAGCATTGCACCTCTTGCCAAACTCCTCTCATTCAGTCTCTGGCTCCGTCACCAGGGTCCCCCTGCTGCCTTTTGCCAACATTAACAGCTTAAAATAGCACCTTTGCTATCATAGTGATGTGAGAATATTTAGATCAACGTAATCATCTCTGCCATCCTGTCCAGCCTTTGATTCTCGAATAACTCATCTTAGCACTGTTGCTCCATACATACCCCCTTTGATCGCTTTCCCGCCCCAAAGTTAGTATTCTTGGCTGTCTCCTTTTGGGAAGATGAGTATTTATTAGCAGCAGGTGTAGCTTCTGTTTTGCCATCCATTCCTTCAACACCTTTTTCCCCATCCTGGCTTGAGCGATTAGCATTGGATCCTCTGCATGTTTTCTGGATGTACGGTACATTCTGCTCCACTGGATGAGCTTGAACATTCATCACTTCTGATAACAGAAAAATCACGTTGTAGAACCTCTGTTCACTCCATCAAGATTGCTCTGTTCTGTGTAACATAGGACTTAATATCTACATGCTTGTATTTGCTATCCTTGGACAACAGGATAAAAATATCAATTCAAATTATTGTTGCATTGAACTTATTAGAGAATATATCGGACATCCATCACAGCACTTCAAGTGTCTAGTCCTAGGCATTTATATACATTTGAAGCAGTGTATTCACCTATATTTCCAGTATTTTTAACATTGTTCATTTTGAGATGACCCTGTCTTATCATCAGACCTAATCTGGATATTAAGCACAGCCAACTTTTTTCACTGTAAATTTCTCAATATCTTGCATTTCTTAAAAATGATTTCAGTATCTACCTTCTGTGGTTTGTCCAGGATTATTGACCTCATGTTGGTAATTGACAGCCTCATCATTGGTGGAATCCACAGAGGATGTTTTCTCAGGCAAACAAGGTGATTTCGCCAACACAACAGAAGGCTCATCATTTCCATTTTTCTTTCTATTCTTCTTCTTGTGTTTCTGCATCACACAAAAAAACCTCATCAGCCCTGAAGCCTCCTTGTTCTGGAACAGATTTGGTTCTGTGGATAGAATATGAACCAGTACCAGCACCATAGCAGTGTCACACAGTTATGGACCTGTGCACACCAGTATTATAAGGGACAGAGCAATATTTACCAGTATTATATCATAATTTCACACAGTGACAAACCTGTGCCCATGAGTACTGCACCCCAGTGTTATATAATGATAGACTTTGGCCCACCGTCTCTTTACCAACTCTTGCAAATTGGACGACTAAGATGGATATTTTGGTTGGTGTGGACAAATTGGGCAGATGGGCCTGTTTCCGTGCTGGGTTGCTCTATGACTCCCATGACTCTAGCCAGTCTTGGTGGGATCCAGTCTTGCCACATATGATGCTTGACAGGACAGGTTGGGACATACTTTGGAATGTTATACCTCCTTCTGATGTTTGAGCATGGCTTCAATACTCTAGTCCAAGAGATTTTCAGCCAGAGTCCTCTGTAACTTCTGCAAAGTGTCAGACTCAGTTTAAAGAACTTCCAACAAGCCCTAACCCTTTCTTGATGTCCTTACACTTGTGACTTGACAACTCTGAATTTGGAGCCATAGTCTCAGCTGACATTGAGTCACTGCTTCAAGACTTGATGCCACAGACCAACTTGACCAGACTGAGAAATCACATAAAGTGGTTTGGTGCAGGGGAATTTCTCACATGTCATCCTGAACATGTCATCCTAACACCCTTAAACCACACTCTAGACCTATGTTTTCTGAAAGTATGTCCTGGGAAAAAGCCTCTCAGCAAGCAACCTGTTAATTACCCACAGAATATTAATATCCTCAACCTTCACTTCACACATGTACTGCTCCTCTCTGGACATTGCTCCAAGTCTGTGGGAAGTTCTGAGCCCATAATGACCGCATTCTCCTCCTTGACCTCTCCAAGTAATCCTCTTGATCTGTCTTCCTCCTTCAAACCAGAAGTGCTCTTTTCCACTCGGGAGTCTCAATTCCACCAACTCTTACTACCTGTTTACTCTCCTCCAAACCAGCATTGCACTTCTTGACAAACTCCCCTCATTCAGTCTCTATCTCCATCACCAGGGTCCCAAGTAAATTTGAAAAGTGGAAAGTTGATTACTCCGCTCGTCAGAGCTTTGGACTTTAAATTCTGTGGTATACTGACATACATCCTGAATAAAAAATAATTTTTTTCGTCTGCTGTCTTTTTAGCAACATTAACAGCTTAAAATAACACCTTTGCTATGATAGCAATGTGAGAACATTTAGATCAACGTAATCATCTCTGCTATTCTGTCCAGCCTTTGATTCCCGAATTTCTCATCTTAGCACTGTTGTTCCATACATACCCTCTTTGATCGCTTTCCCGCCACAAAGTTAGTATTGTTGGCTGTCTCTCTTTGGGAAGACGAATACTTGTCATCAGCAAGTGTGGCTTCCGTTTTGCCATCCAATCCATCAACTCGCTTCTCCCCACCCTGGCTTGTGGGATCAGCACTGGATTCTTCACATGTTTTCTGCTTCATTGGATGAAGCACATCTGATAACAGAAAATCAAATTGTGGAATCTCTATTCACTCCATTAAGTTTGCTCCGTTCCATGTTAACATAGGACCTAAAGTCTATGTACTTGCTGTCCTTGTACAGTAAAGGTCCAATTCATCAATTACACAGTACATTTTTCACTGAGTGTACAAGGGAATACGTTGGATGTTCACCGTGGCTCCATGTTCCTCCAAGTGACCAATCCAGGCTATGTACATAAATCTGAAATAATGTACCCTCAAAATTTCCAGTATTTTTAATAAAGTTTGGGTTAAGTCTGTTCCACCATCAGACATAATCTGGACATTATACAAAACAGAGTTCTTTCATTGTAAATTTCTCAGCATCTTACACTTCCTTAAATTAATTTTAATATCTACCTTCCGTGGCTCCTTGAAGAATGTCAGTCTCATTTTGGTGACTTACAGCCTCATCTTTTGAGGAATCCACAGAGGAGGTTTCCTCAGGTAAACAAGATGGTTTCTCCAACACAACAGAGGGTTCATCATTTCCATTCTGCTTCCTGTGTTTCTGAATCACAAAGAAAATTCATCAGTCCCAAAGCCTCAATTCTGTAACGGATCTGGTTTTGTGGGTTGAATATGAAATGTCTGCCTTTTCTAATATAGACAGACATATTCAATGAAAACATCTATGTCTTGTTCAATAATGAAGATTTTAAAAAGACTGAATTGATATGTTAGCCTTGTTGAGTATAAAGCCAATGAAAACATTTGTGAGTTGTTCAGAAAAGAAATATTTTTCAAAAAGTGTATGATGTATTTTAACCTATTTAATTGTGTAGCAAGTGAGAATACAAGTGAATGCAAGAGTGAAGCAAGCCCTAGAATGTTTATTGATCCAATCCCCAGTGTATCTGCTATCCAGCTTCCACCTTTTGACTGATACACCTTCCTCCTTTTGTTTCATACTAGATGGTAGCTTGCAATATGGGTCCAATTTCAGGAGTGTTAATACACCAGGGAGCTTTACACTGTTGAAAATGTTACTTTGTAGTTGGAAGGTTAAAGCAAGGCACCCTTGGGTACATAGCTATCAAAGGCTCGATGGCAAAATTGCAAGGGACAGCATGCCGCTTTCAGTGTACTGATTAAATATTTATCTATCCACCAATATCACCAAAGCAAATTGTCCAGTCAGTATCACACTGCAATAAGCGGGACTGTGCAATGCACAAACTGGCTGCTGTTTCATAACTACAACAGTGACTACGCTTGAAGTGTGCTTTGCTGGTTTGAAAGAGCCTTGGGATGTTCTGGGATTGTGAGAGGCATGACAGGAGTACAAAATTTACATTTTGAGCACTTGCCTTGAATACAGCTAGATGCTGCAAGCTGCTCGGATCCAGTATGAATCATGGTCATCCATGCCCTGCAAGTGACATCAGATCGCAATCCAACAACATTTATCAGCACTAAAAAAAAATGTCATTAACCTGAAAATTAACTCTGTTCCTTTCTCCACAGATGCTGCTTGACTTGCTGAGTATGTCTAGCAATTTTTTGATTTCTTGCACCTATAATATTTTGATTTTCAACATTTCAAATCACTTCATTCCCCTTCTGATCGGAAAGGAAAAAGAACTTATGTTTGAGCAACTCAATTACAGGTTAATGGTCACCAGGACTCTTTTGGGCTACTGAAGCAGTGGTATACCCCTCGGCCAGAGGTGAACTTTAAAGACAATACTGCAATGGCATTCAGGAAAAAAAAACAAAATTCAAGGGTCCCTTTTTCCTAAAGGGCTTCTCCTTCTCAGAGGACAAATACTTCCCACTCCCCTAAATCACAAAGCTAGATGTACATCCTCCCTGAAAACAGGTGCCTGGCTTTGACAAGACTAAAATGTGTGTAGGTGGCTGTGGAAGAGATAGTAACTCAAAACATCCTACAGCCCATTGTGCCTGTAACAGGTGTCTCAACCTGCCCTTAAGAGGCAATGAGAGACCGGCATCCAACAGTAGAGTAGCCTAGTGCTATACAGTAATAAACCAGTGCCCAAGTGTTGTACCTCAGTGTTAAGTGGTAACAGACCTGTAACATCCAATACTGAAATAGCATATCTTTACTCACCCCTTGTTGTTCAGTGATGGAACTGTGTCTACCTGTACTATCAGCCTGCATTATAGAATGACAGGCCCAGGCCCACCAGTACTGTACCCCAATGTATCAACACCCTGTGCCTAGTCTGTCTGCAACATAGGCTACATAGAATGGGAGGGAAGGGAGCAGAGAGGGGTCGGTGACTGAAGGGGTGGGAGGACATTGAAGGAGGAAACTGAGAAGGATTGTGGACTGAGTGAAGAAGTTAGTGGACTGGGGATGAAGTGATAATGGTAGGGGGAGCAAGGAAGATGATGTGGACAAGTGTGTGCGTGTGTGTATGTATGCGTGTGCGCACGCACACACATATGCAAGTCTATGTGCATGTGTGTGGCAAATTTGTTTAGAACATCCTGGTCTTCAGTTGCCTAGGACCTCCTTGCCATTGCACCAAGACTTCATTAATTGACAGACAATTCCCATTCCTTAGAAATGAACTGGAAGCAAGTTATCCTTGAACTTAAAAAGTTTGACTAAGAAGAGAAGATCCACTGTTTAAACAGTGAAATGTCTGTGCCCATCAATAGAACTTGGCTTCCGCAGCACTGCTCCCGGTCTCCACACTTCTTCCTGATATTTTCATAGGTTTCTCCTTTCAAAGCGTGGGGGTTCCCAGGAACTGTTCACAAGCTGGCATGACAAAAGACCAGACCAAAGAAGAGCAGATCTCTTGGAGCTGGTTTGGGAGGGCACAAGGTCCTTAAGCAGCCACATGCAGCCCTGGAGCAGCAGGTTGGCAATCACACACTTAGAAGACAACACTTTCTGAACTCCAGAGCTCTGACTTGTTCATCACAGGCAAGTGGACTCCATTCTGAACCACAGCAAAGAGGAAAATGCCTCCAATTTGAATAAACCAAAACAAGCATTAAAAACTCAAACATGGAAGCTTCCCAATTACCATATTTCACTCAGAGCGTTGTGATCTTTTGCCTTGGCCTCCCAAGTTGTTAAAAACAATGGCATTTCCTCTTCCAGTTATTTTTCACGTGCCCCTCTGTGAAATGCCATTTTCCAATAAATATACACACAAAATACCCAAATAACGACAAAAATACAAAACAAGAAAATAACATACCCCGCTACACTTTTCTGTAGATTCTAGCAGATGAGTTTGTGCTTCCTTCAAGCTCTGCGGAAGGGCAGGAGAAGATATTTTTCCCAAAGTTGACACCATGACAATGACTGGCTGTGGTTTAGATGGAGCATCATTTGCACCCACATCTGGAATTTCAATTATTTTGTTTGTCGGCTCCAGGGAGATTGGATCCTGATTAGAGAAACAGTGACTGCCTGATGTAGCTGAATCTGTTGGAGATGTTCCCTGGGATTCCAGTGGTATTTCAGACTGCACATTGCCTTCTTCATTGGTTAAAGTTCCCTGTCGAAAATCCGATAAAGAGAATAAACCTCTGTAATGGTATACTAAAAACAGACGTAGGGCATTTGGATGTAGTTTTCATTCCACCCAGTGAAAGAAAACATTAAACTTCTCCCTCATATTCCAGAGTGGATCTCTCTTTTCCACCTTCACGCTGTATTTTCTCTGCTCCTCCCTTGCTGAAGTACATGGTAACTGTTCAAACATCTCACTGAATGTGCTATTCTGCAGACGCCATTTAAATGACTGTCCAGATCCCAGTGCTGAGCAAAGCCATTTTATTCAACTTACTTACTATGACAAAGAAGGAAACCCATTGCGTCCATGACAACTCTTGGCAGAGCAATCCATTCTTATTATTATCCTGTAGCTATACAGTTCATTCTCTCTCACATGCCCATCAACTTCCCTTTGGATCCTTTCACCTTTTATCTTCACCAGGGATACAGTGGCCAATTAATCTAACAGGACACCTTTGGGATGGTGGAGGAGAGAATCAAAGCACCAAAGAGAAACCTGTGCAGACACAGGAAGAACATACAAACTCCTTACAAACAGCATCTTGGGGGTGTCAGTGCTTCCTAGCAAAGAACTATCAAAGCCAATTGTAGCACTCCCATTTCTGCCTGACTCAAAGCAGTTCCTTAGCTTCAACTGAAGTGGAAATTCAGGATCTTCCATGACCGTGAACCTCAAGCAACCACCAGTTTAACTGCTCCATTAGGAAAGCCAGGAATTGTCTTTCAGAATTGCAGAAAGCACAAGTATAAACAATGCATTGTCAGTTGGTGCTACCAAGGTTTTATGCATCATGCACAAGTTGTGGAAAATGTTGATCACATATCTATCTACAAGGTTTGAGACAGGAACAATAGCCTGCATCCTTCAAAATGCATATTGTTACAAGCCCAGTTTGCTATTTAATGAGTGTCCCTTTAAGTTGCCTGAATGGTAGTATGTGTGGCTTTATCTGAGTACTGTGAGTGAAAAATAAATGATTATAACTGGAACATGCTGGCAATTGCACAGACAGACGGAGACAGACAGATAGAGAGTGACGTGAGAGTTGGTAGAACTGACTGCCGGTCTCGGTATCTATGAATGAAGAATAATCATTGTGACTGTCACTTTAAAATCCATGGATAGATTTTTGGAGCAATCTGTGGAGTCCACTTTGTCATTAACCTGTACTGAAAAGCAGGTATCTGTGGGCGGCCACATATCGAGTGCCCTCGGTGTGGCAGATACTTCGGAACAAAGCAATGGAGATCTTTGGTGAATGAGGCGTTGTATTGGTTCCATCATGGAACTTGTGGAATTCCTAAACACCTTCTCTTTACATTCTCTCTACATACTAATATGGTTTTCAAAAGCCTTTGTTCATCGTTTTGCTCTGTGACTTGCTGAACTGAACTTTGAGAACTGTTCCTAGACTTGGGGTATGGGAACATGCCACACACACACACTTCCGGTTTATTTTGGGGTCAATGTCTGATATCTAACATTTTTATTTCTCTTATTATTACAAGTAGTTATTAATAAATAGATTCTAACATTTAAACGTGACTCGTTGTGTTTCTATTGTTGCTGGTACGTAACAACATCAAGTCTTTAGAAGTCCTACTGAGGAAATTCCCTCATGCTTCCAGACTTCCATGTAACTATAATTGAATTCTCTCTCTCTGCAGCTGGCCCTTCCCCATGCTAGGTCACACCTAATCTCCAATTAAATCCATGTCTTGATCTATTTATTGCAAGAGGATTTGAGTACAACAATAATGAGGTCTTACTAGATTATACAGGCCCTTAGTGGAGTCATGTACAATTTTGATTTCCTTACCTCGGCAAGGATAGGCTTGCCTTTGGAGTACAGTGAAGGTTCACCAGACCGGTTCACGTTACAGCAGTTTGTCATATTTGGAGAGATTGAGCAGGCTAGACCTTTATTCTCTTTAGAAGAACAAGTGGTGATCTCACTAAAGTGTACAAAATTTGGAGAAGACTTGACAGGGTAAATGGGAGGGGATGGTTCCTTGACTAAGTCGTCCAGAACCAGCAGTCACACTATCTAAATGAGAGGTATTCCAATTAACACTTAAATTAGGCAAAATTTCTTCATTCGGTGGGCAGTAAATCTTTGGACTTCTCTACCCCACTGGAATGTAGAGGCTCAGTCACTGTATTCAAGATAGAGATGGGTTGTCATTTGCCCACAGCTCAAGCTTCTTTTGCATTCCATGTCTCCCCACTGCTAACAGCTTTTTGAAGGTCACAAACTGGAATTGCCTTCCTATATCCCATCTTGTCCTACTCTCACTTTCAAACAAAGCCTTTGGACTTGCAATATTCCCTCAACATCCATGTTCATTTGATTGCACCTTTGTGAAGTGCCCGGAGACTTTTCCTGAAATAAAAGCAGAAAATCTAGATAATCAGCAGGGCAGGGAGCAGTTGTGACAGAGAAACAGAGTTAACATTCTAGGTTGTAGAGCTTCCATCAGAATGGTAAAAGTTGCTTTTCAGATAACTATTTTATCATGGAATTAAATTTAGTGTTGCGGCATGCACTAGCACTGCCCAAAGTCCAATGAGTCTAGTGTATCATCGGAATTTCCTGTTACACAATTCTCAGCCTACACGATATTCTGCCACTGTTCTGGCCAACCAAAATTAATGCCACATCAGATTTTTAAAATAAAAACACAACAAGCTGCCGTGACTCTTATTTGACGTGAAAGCATGGCTTAAATGAACTAGCTGAATCACAAACTTTACTACATTCATAAATGTGTGACATTCAATATCAACTTCACCTTGCTCTATGCCATACATTTTGTTACAACAACATGTCTGTGCCAGTGATTAGCCTGGATATCGGTGGATTCTGGTGGGCAGGTGCTCTCTCTGTAAAACTTAAAGCAAAAGACACAGTCTGTTTCTCCACAAGCTAATGGCCTGCCACTGAGATAATCACGGGTTCACTTACTGTTTCAGAGGCAATAACGTAATCAGAGTCTCCAATTTCCACTGTAACTGAAGCAGGCTCTGAAGTGTTTGATGCTGAAAGAGGAGAGTGATCAGCAAGTGATAACGATGAATCCAGTAGAGATGATTTCTGGAGTTCCTGGGCCACATCAGGAATGTTTTCTTCCATCTCAATGCAACATCTAAAGAGGTTTTAAAACGTTTTTTATACTGAAATAATACCTGCATCGTTATTATTAAATGTAAAAGTTATTAAAATGTGAATGAAAAATATATTATACTGTTATTTATCACTATCCTGCCACATTAACATTTATATTATTAACGTGAATTTACATGACACTTCACACTAAAACATCCCACTGACTTTTAAAAAGTCTGATACTGACTTGTTAAGAGAGCAGAGGCATGTGCAGATAACAATGCTGTCTGCAAGATCCAGGCCAATGTCACTGGTCTGTTATGTGAAAATGAAAGTGAAACTAAAATAGTTGCTTCCCTTATTCCTTGAATTTCAATAATGTTAGCTTTCTATATGGATTTATCAGCAATTTACCCTACTCAACTCAATTAAAATTTAACTTTCTAATTACAAGGCTGTTTCAGCAACCAAGTGGAAGACGTCCTGCTTAATGCCACAAAACATGTTGATGTTTCACAAAGACAGTCTTGAGATCTGAATCAAAGTATCTGCACTCTACATTTTCTCCCTTTACAACTGAATTTTGCACTGTATACCATGCTGCTGGCAACCAGAATAACAAACAACTTTCTTCCATGCATATATTCATGCCACTAAGAGTTGCATCTGGAATCAGTATGAAAACCTAGAGACCATTCTACTTTTTCCCTTTGTCTTTCTGTCCTTCCCTCATCCCAGACTAAACTCAGTAATTCGCACCCAAGTTTCTGAGTTTGGAAAATCATTTGGAAAATATCTTAACATTTGCAGGAACATTCCATTGGCAGATTACAGTGCAACTCCACACGAGCAGTTGATGCCACTTCAAGAATTATTTGGTGCATGAATGAAGCATACCTAAATTCACCAGTTTCCTTTATAAACTAGATAAATGCATTAACCTTGTTCAAATGTCTCCTGCACAAGTTTTTATTTTAAACTGTTCCCTAACATTCTTCATCTATTGTATTTGGATACATCCCACACATTGTCCTTCCTCACGCTTTTCCCAACTGGACTGCAGCTAAATACTAGCAGGTAAATGGGACTAGCAGAATAATGTTTCAGCACAGACTAGAAGGGCCGAAAGGCCTGTTTTCTGTGCTGTAGTTTTCTATGGACCCTGAAAGAAATAAAAGACTTGCATTTGCATCCACCAACCCCAGGTACCAAGAGTACTTCATAACTAATGGAGGAGTATGAAGCGTAGTTACTGTTTTCATGCAAAAATAATCAAATTACACAGCAAGCTCCCATAAACAGCAATGTGAAGATAACCAGATAACCTGTGAAGACATAAATATTCGCATTAAACTGAATTAATCTCACTTTCAAGGTCGCATTGCCAAGAGAGCAACATCCTCTAAGTACAGTATTGTTAAGAAGCATCAGTCTTGAATGGGACGAACCCACTTATTTCCGAATCAGAATCAAGAGTACCACACTGACTTAACAAGGTGGTTCGGTAAATATGTTTTATATAAATCTCACCAAGTGGAAATTATTACTTTCTGTGAATTTTTTAACCAAAATAAACTTATTTCATAATAAAAGACAAACTATATACAACAATAAAACAGCGCAAGCCTTCAATAATTAGTATTGCCTTAGGTATTTTACACACTTACCTACCACTAAAAAGAGCAAACAGTTGACGCCTGGAGTCTGCACCCTCTGAAAACAAGTTTCAGCCACCAAAACACCTTCCCGGTGTCTCTGATTCCCATTGGCTTGCTTGATTTGACTCATGCTAACATCAGCCAATCAAAACACCCCTGCAGGCACATGCACCAATCATTCCTTGCAAAGGTGTTGTCACTCTTAGGAAACATCTCCAAAGTATCAATCGCTTATAAAATGAAAAAAAAACAATTTAAATGCCAATTTTAAGAATTACTTTTTTTCGGACGGTTTGCTTTAAAATAATACATTACCAAATTTATGAAAGTTATAATGTATTTTTCTTGTATAATTTCGTCTCCATCAATTTATTTCGATTTAAGAGAATCTGGGGAAATGGAAACGGTTTCTAAGCTCTCTGCTGAGTTTCGGTTTCCCAGTGAGAGGAAACCAAGGTTCTGTGTCAAGTAAACAGAATTGCGGGGACTCGGGGTTGCAATTAAACGTCGATAACCGAACAGATTTAGATCAATAGGAAGAGGAAATTCATAGCAGTTACGGACAGTTCACAGGGTTCACACTTTTGTGTGTTACCGTCACCCTGTGTGTTCGAACCCAGTCCCATTACTTGGGAATTTAGGAAGGTTCTAACAGGCGTACATTGGAAACATACCAGTGCAGATGCTAAATAAGATTTATTTTAATCAGATTTAAAAGAAGAACGTGTAATAATAATTAAATTAATGCGCCTCAGATTATTTCAACTCTGACATTGACATACTGTACAGACTCTCTTATACTTAAAAAGACGTGAGATCAGATGGAGGTAGCCTTTCAATCACATAGTCGTAACATGTAATTAACATTGCCTACCGTCCAAAATGGACTTGAGATTTCGTAGTATTAGCAACCAAAGGACCAGGATTCGCTGTCTTTATTCCCTGAAACTGATAGCAACTTCGAGATTTTCACGTTTGTATAATTTAAAAAGGATATCCCAAATTTGGAGTCAGTGATTCGTTATGTTTTCATAATCTACTCTATTGAAATCACTTAAACCAGCGGGAAATTAGTCCCAGTAAAAAGTAACTTTAAACTGTTACACCGAGTTTGGTGAGGTTTGAGTTTTTAAATGGCGGACTCGGCCATAAAAGCTGCTCAACAAATTATCAGTTCCTCTCTGTGTTTAATGTCCTTGAATGGATTCATAAAGTAAAAAAGAACGAGGGAGATTTCTTTGTCACATTTTGCTTCCACTTTAAGGGAAGGTTTTAGCACCCTCCGTAATGTTTAAATCAACTTGTTTCCTGGTGTTCGGTCTGTGAGAATTTTTTCATGTGGATACCTACCTCGTCAGTTTAATGGCATTGTGACTCGCGGAGG